>OX402529.1:3842171-4442171 GCA_948098885.1 Drepanosiphum platanoidis | reverse complement strand
CTCGTCTCGGGGTCGTTTTATCAATTAAAACGTTCGGTCGGGAATCGCACTCGCAGCCGTTCGTATAGGCGAGACTGCGTTTTCATTTTCCGAGAGGAACAAACGACGATCTGCGACTCACGACGTCGTCGTCGTGCCGCGTTACAGATTTCACGTAACGTTTGTTTTTGCCCCGTCGCAATGGCTTTTGATTCCGAACGGAGCGTAGAAAGAACCAAGAGAAATGTGTTGTTTTACAGCGGTACATCGTTTTCGTATTTTTTATTTATGAATACTGTTATGGCGCAGGTATACGCTAATACTCTGCGCGCTAATAAAACTATCGGTACGTCATGTACCGTATTTTTGATTATTTCCCCGAATAGGGAGCGGTGAAAAATTCTCTTTCGCACGGTTCGATTGAAAATCTCGTTCGGTTCGTAAATCATTTGGCGAAAAAAAATATACATACATACGAATATATAAAAAGTAAATTCGTGAAAACCACCGCGAAACACGCAAAGCTTTGACGCTTCGGTCGAATCCAATTGTTAAAAATAGAAAATAGAAAACAAAATGTGTAATTCTATAGAATTTACATTTTCAATGAAACGCGTTTGAGTAGTTTTTTAATGGTTTGCATGGTTTTTTTTTTTTTAAATCTCATACGAATTTTCCGATTCCATGGTGAAATTTAAATATTTAGTTTGATTTACGTGATTGAACGTAACCTAACCTACAAATATTACTAACACGTTCGATTATATATTTCCGAGAATAAAATAACAAGTTATATTATATTTTAATACTCATCAAAGTTTTTTTTCTTACTAAAGCTTTCATATTTTAATTATACTTTATCTCGTGATCGTAGCAGAAGAACTATTCCGAAATGCTTAACAATTTGTTTCCGCGATAAAGTTATTTATTTATCTCATAAAAAAAAACCATTTCAAAATTGTACGACGCACGTCAATACTCGTTTCTTTTGTCATAGTACGATTTTGTAGTAAACAATAATATTTACTTTTAATAATTATTATCGAATAAAAGCATTTCGTCCATTTATATCTTGACTGTAACATAACTTATTTTTCTGAGTAGTTTGAAACTATAAAAATCTAAAGCAAATGATTATATTTTGAAATCTGACAAACAAAAACGGTCACACTTGAACGGTACACTACCTACTTCACTCGTATATAGAGGTAGTTTTACGATTTTTCAATATTATTTTGCGTACGCCGGAGAAAATTCTGAAACCTTTGAACCGTTTCAATTTTACGGATCAAGCGCGTTCATTTGTTCAAGACGTAAGTTGTTTAGTTATTTTATTAATTTTATCCAATCTCTTATTTTAATTGTTTGTTTGTTATAAAATTGAATAATTACAATAATTATCTCTCGAGTTATATTCTCTCGTACGCCGTGTAAGTACGTTACTAACATATTACAATACTGTTTTCTTTTTTCTATTAACACTTTTTCGACTGATAAACATTATTGTTTTCTTCAAATATTTGTGTAGTAAACCGACATTAGGTTTGATTCGATTTTCACGTGTTACAGTATGTCGTCGATATATCAGTCGAAGTACAAACAATTACCGGCAGTTCATCTAGACCTGAGCAAATGGAGTCACCGAGATCTTCAAGTTTTGTCGAAGTTAGTGAACCATAACGGGACTTTTATAATAAAATTAAAAACACAGACTGAATTTTTTGTAATTTTTTTTCAACATTAATAACGTCTAAACGAGAAATTTATATTCGACCGAATTCAAAAGAAATTGTTGACGAGTCGGCTTGAACGAAAGTCCGTCGAGTTAATATTTTTCACCGAACACGCAATAGTATCGTTTTTTATATTATGTTTACTAGTAAAACATAGTATATAAATATATTTATTTTTTTATATTTAGCGTTATATCATCACTTTGTTTTTATCATTTTATTTCTGTGTTTAAAGGGTCGTTCGTCGCCTACAGGCCTCAAGCCCGCCGAGTTCCACCTACGTCACTGCTGGCCATCGCTGAGCCGTCGGATAACAATTGTAACCGGAAAGTTTTATTTTTATACTTTTTTACTATAACAATAGGTTTTTAATTTAATATTTTATTTTTTTTTGGTTTTTTTTACAGAATAATAAACTAAAACTCAAATAGAAATATTTTAATCCCACGATTGGGCTGAGATTAACACGAAATCGTTGAAAATACGAGACATTAACGTGATTCTATAATTTCATTAAAGCGTGAAATATTAAAAGGGGACAGGAGAAACGTGGAAAAAATCGTAATGATAAAAATAAAACCGAAGCTTGCGCTGCGTACGAACGACGCTATATCCAAATAGTACACTGTAAACCCTCTTCTCCGAAAACGAGATAAAACCTCGAGGATAATCTAGGGATTATTTGTCGAAGGAGTGTGAAACACCGAACAAGTAATAGCTCGAGCGAGATATCGCGAAACTTTCTGAAATATAATAAGAATCCGTGTAAAGGAAATACGACCGAGCGGAATACGGTCGAGGCTACGAATAAGACGTTTTGCATCGCGTTCACTGAGCGCTCCGAACGCTCTTGTCAAGACCTAATTTATGTGGGAGGGCTATGGAGATATCACTTTGCCCCGGCCTGGTAAAAGACCTCGGAGACGGTTTTCTAAAAAAAAAAAACCACCGTAAAGCGAAGTGGAGGACAGAATATTGTCGTCGTCGTGTACCTCCGCGTTGACTCTGCGAAAATAAATTATACAAAATTTAGGCCTATTTTCGCATGACGTGCGCGTTCTTGATCCTCGAATAAAAGGATTTTCAACAGTATCTCTTACACTCGGTGGCGGAACTGCGCGAGTGTTTGTTGACCCGCGAATACATTTCCTAAAAGCTCTCCACTAAATACTCTACGACAAATTTAATAACGAAAACGAACGAGTGACGTATATACGACATAATAATAATTAATCCTACGGCCGCTTCCGTATGCGTAAAAAATATACCGTAATTGTGTGTATTTTTTCGATTATTATTTATTAAATTCACACGGCGCGCGCGCGCGCGCGTTTGAAACGCGAAGCGAGAACGTATTTTTTAATTTTATTAAATAAAAACCATTGCGCGAAATGAGCGGTCGGCGCTAGCCGACGAGAACGCCACCGGCGGTGTGACAAATGATTGCGAACGGCACTCATCGTCAGACGTCACCGTCGCCGTGCAATCGGACGTGATGAAAAGGCCGACTAAAAAGGCTCGGTTTCGGGCGACTGTTGTCGGCACTCATCCACATAATTATTTATTTATCTTTCGTCTTGCACATTATATATTATACTAGCTGACCTGGCAAACGTTGTTTTGCCATATATTTCTAGTGAATTTTGTAGTATAAAAAATAACTAACTTTATAAGTATACGAAAAGTATACGAAACACGTATATATTTTTTAATTGAAAATGGTGTCTATGATTAACTATAATCACTAAAAAATTGAAGTACTCGAAAAACGGGATACTGATAATATTCTTTTATTATTGTACCCGCATTTCACAATTTTTTAATTGAAAACGATTCGCAAAAAAATGTATAAACAATGATAATGGTCACTATGGTTACAGTATACGTTAAATTTGTAAAATATTCACTGCGGGCCACCCTTAACACCTAGCCGGGCTGATTTGTGAATCTAAACCATCCAGGGCGTCACCCGAACGCATACGAAAAAATTCATTCAAATCTGGCCAGCCGTTAAGGAGGAGTTCAGTGACATATACACGTACAGTAGAAGTATATAATATATACAGTAGAACCTCGATTATCCGAACTAATTGGGACCGCACCTAGTTCGGATACGCAAAAGTTCGGATATTGGAAATATAAAATAAAAGTATTTATTATTATTATTAATATTCTATTAGAATTACATTATTACATTACATTATCAGAAATACATTACATTATTAGAAATAAATTAGGTACATACATACATTATTAGAAATAAATAAATATATAATTAAATAAACATTACATTTATTTTATTTATTATAATTTTTTGACATAATTATCAATTTTAATTTGACGAATTCGGATAACAGAACGTTCGGATACGCTAATTATAGTTCGGATAATAGAGGGTTCGTATGACGGAGGTTCGGATAATCGAGGTTCTACTGTATAAAGATATTTGTAAATTGGGTAACAAAATTCATCTTATCATTTTATCATTCGATCCACTCGTCTAGAGAGACGTATTGAAATTTAAGTTTAATAACGATTAATTATCATGTGGAAAAATTCTTTATCGATGAAAAATAATCAGATCCGTACGTAATGAAAATTTTCATTCTCTTTATGTTAAAAAATATAACCGAATGATACAGATACTATATTATAAAGTTGCGTAAAAAGGAGTATTTTATTTAAACGCTTTAAGTGATTTAAATTTTATTGAAATGCACACATGCGTTGCTTAACACATGCGGCACCGCTGCGAGACTGTACGTACAAACGTGACAATACCGTCAGTCGTATTCGGTTTTCTGTCTGTCGAAAAAACCGTGTGATTTTCGCGTACATTATAAAAAATTTGTTTTTAAAAAATCAGTTCACGCAGGCGTGCGTACATAAAAAATACGCATGTGTGCATCTAGCTTTAATCGTAATTTTTTAATGTATCGTATTCGTATGATAATCATTCGCATATTTTATTGTCTAGATAAACGGTGGATTATTTTTTAACTCTATCTTTAGACAATATCGTTTGTCGTCGTCTTTATTATATATTTCCGGATTTTTTTTTCGTTATCTAACCCAAACACTGCTGCTGGCGACCGTACGCAAACCGAAGCGTGCCCACGTGGATATTTTCGACGGCGCGGCGGTTCTAGCCCGTGTCTTTTCGGTAAAAATTTACGAAAACTAAAAATAATAATTTTCAACTATCGATGCTATAGTGATTTTCTTCGTTCCTATAGTGATGGAATGATTGCGATTTCAACGTGAAACGATCAAATAGGTCACGGGTGTGCGCTCCGACGAAACGCCACCGCCGCGACCCCATTATTCGCCCTCCGTTTCGCAGTATTCTCGTAGTAGTAGTGGCAAAATAAACACGAACGGCGACATTGATCAAAAGAATGTAAAATTATGAAATATTATTAAATGTCCGGATGCTATATTTTATCACTTGTTAATTACGAGACTTTTGAAAAAAAATCTCGAATTAATTTACACGAATTCAAAATAATATAATATATAACGTATATACTTACCTCGGTTGTTTTTATACAGTGGTCGATTTCAGGGTGTCGGAAACGTTGGTAGAAAAATAAAATAAAACCTTAGACATAATGTATATGTATTGATATTCGCGCTCAAACTATTAAAATAAATTATTGTTTATCATCGCGATTCGTTCATAAATACCGCGTGTAATAACGAAACGTAAAGAACTTACATGTAAGTCACTCGTCTCCTGTATAGTCAGATCGTCGTGTCTCATCTCCTCCTTTCCATTACTCGATGATAATGAAGACGGAGTGACACACGGACTATTTATCTATGCCTAAACTCGGCAATTAAAACACGAAACTGACCGCGTTGTTTCGTTTCGTTTAGCAACGTCACGATTTCGGAAGAAACGCTTTGCTCACACGTAACACATAATGATTAATTTATTGTAAAAAAACTGCGTTAAATCAATTGAAAAAAAATATCGTGTTGGATTACAGTACATTTATTATATTATATTTCAATAAACATATACAATAATTTATTAATATAATACAATGCAACAATAATTATTATAAGTTAGTATAATAGAAACATCGAACCATTGAAATCACGTACGAACTAATAATAATACACATATAATATATTATTAATAAGGTAATCGAATTCAATTTAAACAATTAAACATATTTTATTGTATTTAAAACACGAGTTACAATATTATTTCGATAGCTCTTAACATTAAACGACATAAAACATGTGACACTCATAACACTATAATAATAATATATTATCAATACATTTATTATAAATCAAAGTGTGGGCGTATTTTTTATTTTTTTTTTTGAAACTCTGTTTCACACACGTAGTGTGTGTTATTTAAAACCATAATCAGTGGCGGGGGGGGGGGGTGAGGCGAAATAAGGTCCCTTTAAATTTGACTATTAAGTGTATCGCCGAATAAAGCCGAATATGAAATTATTTAAGAATTAACATTCGTGAAAATCAAATTCGTCGCCTGTAATATTATTATGAAACAGATTCGATCGTGTTCAGATAAACAAACGGAATATAAATAATTCGGTCGTCACACGCATTGTCAAACCACCCGCCGAGACAATAAAGATACCGAGGGGGGCGGGGTGAAATCGATGAAAACCGTTGTCTCCGAATCGCCGCCCAAAATCGTTTTATCGTTTTCTTCGCCGTCGTCGGGTGTATGGTTTGTTTATTTTTCAACCTCGACCGGTTGATTTCGTTTGAGAACGTCAAACGTCTAAATTAAAGTGACATATTATTTTATGAATCTGTTCACGGTAGACGCCGCAGTTTTATAGTGTCACGGACGCCGCCGTTCTGACGTTTGAGCAATAGAAACAACCAATTACCTCTCGAAACAGGTAAACCAAAACTATTTTATCACGTTGAAATCGTGTGAAAATTATTCTTCTATCTTTCGAGTCACTCGAGAAACAGACGTTTTTTGCGTCAAGGATATATTATATTTTATTTTTCAAACTCCGTCGTTTCGACTTGTCATTTTTACCGAAATAAGAGTGCCTCACACAAAAATTACAACCGAAACCGCCACCAAACATAGAATATAATTATTATTACGACCGGATTTACGTATTTAGATTCAGAAAGTTAGTGTTGTTTTTTTTTTACAAAACGTAAAACGTGTATTTGATTACGATGTACGATTTAGCCCCCGTCAATTATAACTATAGTTTGTGGATTTCAACGCGAATTGAATTTCGTCGCAAAGGCTCAAAAACAACGTTTTTCGATCGCAATACTTTCGTTTCGGAGTATAATTTTATGACATTTCATTCTTATTATTTTTTTTTTTGAATTTTCGTTTTGCTGTTTTGACCGCGTAAATATTGTTTTAAAGTAACTTTTAACGCTTTGAAATCCGCGTCAGTTATCGTAACGTCATATTATTCTGAATAAAATTGAACTATTCCACGACAAAATACGTATACAAACACAATCGCGTTTTCGATAATATACAATTTTTTTTCTTTTCAATTTACAAAATAATCACGTGGGATTTGCGCTCTTTCGCCACGGCAACACTCTCGCCCCATTCGACTTGCCCCGATTTATTCCTACGAAACGCAAGAGTAATATAGTTTAGTCTCACTTTGGGCATTTAAAAATCACGTAAACATAATATATTATAACGAAACGTTACGAATTATTATGAAACTATATAATACGCGTGAAATTACATCATCGCGATAATATGACGTATTGTTTTGAATATCGAACGGTTATGACGTCTTCTATTATGTTAATAATAATAATATTATATACAATTGAATAATATTTTGTTTTATATTTTTTTTTTCAAATAATACGAAATTCTATTACGTACGAGTGATGGGTAACTGTGAGCGGACCAAAACGAGATACGTATCGATTTTAACGGCACGCGTAAGATAATAATAATAATAATAATAATAATTATCACGTAGAAATTACAATTTTTTTGTTTTTTCGAAAACGCACCGAGTGCGTTCAAAAAAAGGTTCGGATAATAAAAGTTCGTGGGAATTCAAGGCGAATCGGAATGAAATTACACGGCGAAAAAATGACCGTACCGGGAACGCGACGTTTATTCGAGGATCAAGCGCGTAGTATATACATGATTGGATTTCGAAAACGAAAACGTCGGAACGTTTTTTCAATCGATTTTCAAAATAAATAAAACGTTGCGCGCAAATATCGTTCGCCATATGAACGGCAACATTGCGATCGGCGTTCGGTGTTTATTCATACGCGCCGTACTAATAGGAACTGTATCGCGCGGAATGGACATTCGTAGAGTTACGAGCTGCGTAACGTACGCCGTTAATATTAATTTATTCCGCGCGATGCTTCGGCCGCAGCCGTTCCGTGATTATATTATAATTTAACGCGCGATTTCGTACGAAAACGGCGAAAAAATAAACACGTCCGGAGAGATTTGCGACGTCGTCGACGCTTTCGGTTGGAATCGATTCGCGTCGCGTTCGGACGACGAGACAGCTCGTCGGAATAACCGACGTTTTATGGATCGTGCGCAGGGCAAAGAACGGTCGCGCGACGAAATGTACGCGGTAATTGTTATTATTTCCAACCGGATACCGTTGCAAAACGTTTCGCGACATTAATCAAACGCTATAGGATTAGATATTTATCGCGATCGATGGCTTTCGATTACGTCTTTTTGAAGTTCCATTTACAATTTTCATTACGACCGACGATTTTCATAAACCGCGTCTAATCCGTACGCACGTCACCGCGGGAAAAGTATTGTAATCGCGAGGAAAACAACGATTACAAGACGTACCGTAGAACTATAGACAGATATGATTATTACGCGCAGACTTTGTCCGCAGGACGGGGACAGGATCCACGTAAGAAATGTCCGAAGAACCAAAGATCCTCGTACTAAATAATAACAATAATAACAGCGTGATAGTAATAGGTGAAAAAAAATGTATTATAACTCGAGCAGTTTGTACTCGAATAATGTATTGAAATTTAACTAAAACATAATAACATAACTATTTACAACTCCGTCCTCTTGTCCTACATTACAAGCGAGTTCTCGCTCGATAATCGGAAACGCCCCGCGCGTAGGCCTACGGGTGTCCCCCACCTGTTCACCGCCGAAGATCCGTTGGGGCAACGGATTCTCGTCGTCGTCGCCGGGACTGCATCGAATCCTGCGGACACCCTGCCCCTGTGTACGGCGATATCCGAGACGAGGCCGCAGGACGAGAGGACATTAATAATAATAATAATAATAATAATAGTAGTAGTAATAATTACAATAGTAATTCACGACGTTCGGACGACCGTACTCGGTTTACAATGTAACAGGGCTTGCTGACGACGACGGTAGACGACCTCCTGCGCGCGAGAGGACCGTTGTTTGCTCGTTTAGACCGGATTCTCCGGGGGTACGTTCAGCGCGCGGTTCTGACAGGCGTTCGACAGCAGCACGCCGCCCGGCCCGTTGGACACGATGAACGTCATCGTCGTCGAGTTGCTGACGGTCGAGGCCCTTTTGCCTTTGTTCATGGCCGTGTCGGCGATGATCGACGGCCGGGCCAACCTGAAAGCACACAAAACACGACCGGAAATCGATTAACGCGAGAGGCTGAACGAACTGGACGATAAATCGCCAGAGACACAAAAATAACAACGACGACGCGACACTAGAACATAATAGCGTCGTGTTTTATCGCGACCACGGCGGCGGCGCGGCGGTACCGCGGGACCCCGGAAAATCGCTCGGAAATCGCGCGAAAACAATGATTCCGACGGCGTACGATTTTCTTACCCGTCCGGTTGACCACGTTGGGGTTTATCGGCGATAAACGCGATTCGACGTCGACCCTACAAATATTAATAACTCGGATTTTCTACGTCGAAAACTAGATCATTTTAGTTTTCTGCGGATTTGTTCGGGTCGGCAAAGTAACGAATACGAATCAGTACCAACGCAGTGTTAACGATATGTACTCGGTTTTGGTCGTTTTTTCAATTTAAAAATTAGATAACTAATTACACCTAGTATACTTATTAAATGAACTCTAGAATTCGAATTTAAACCATTTTCGTCAGTAATATTGTATTCGTTTAAAAAATATCGTTTTAAATTCATTAGGTTTGTTTTGCTTTATCGATGATATATCTTTTTTACATCTATTTTGATCGTTTATCAATTTCAGTGCACTATAATTAGTGGTTTATAATTTTTACTTTTTTTTTAACCATATTTAGGTATGATATTTTTTCCATTTACATTTTTAAATAAAATTTAAATAGAATATAAATAAAACACCAGCTTGGAGATGTACGACTAACAATTTGTTATTTGATTAATAATAAATACGTATAATAAATAATAACAAAATTTAAAAAAAAATCTGCTTTTTCGAAAGACTTTCAGAGCTTTATATTACTTGATTTCTAATGCTTTTTATATAACTTTTTACCTGTAATTCATCAAAATCCGTGCTCTAATAATAATAACGGTTTTCCTATTCAATGTTGTTGACACGTAAGTCATATATTTTAACCGTTTACAAAACTTTTGATAAATGTAGTTAGTATAACTAGAATAACTCCAACGAACCGACGAACTGTTGCGTCGAATCAAAACAAAACAAAGGGGTTCTATTTTAAAATTTAAACGGCTTTTTTAGATTACGTACGCGTGGTTAAAAAAAACCAACCATCGATATGGACATTATACGTGTATGTATTCGCCGACCTACTTTCGAACCAATCATAAAAAAAATAAATATCGCTCCCGGAGAAAAGGAAATCGTCCTGGGGTCGACTGCGGATATCGATAACATTTAATAATTCCACCGATTTATGTTCGATTGCCGTACATTATTATAAGTGTGTTCGTACGAGTTCTTGGTAACGAATACGAAAACGCATTTTTGCTTTTCGCAAAACAAAACTCAGAATAGATATATCACGTTAAATAGATATCCTTGGGTCGTTAAAATATAGGAAACCTATACAAATATTTGAGATATCGTTTTATTTCTAATACGTTAGACTTATTACACTAGTGTCATAATATTATATTCGTAAAAAATATTTGATTATACACTTTAAATCAATATCAAAACGGTATAATAATTATTATTTCGCATGTTCCAGTGTCTCGGGACTGGTGATTTCGTCATGTCGGCCAAAAGTATGCACTTTGGCTTTGACGAGCGTCAGATTTTTGAAAATTCATCGGGCAAGTCGATTGTTTCCGCTTGTAAACACCCAACGTAAAACGCAGCTGTTCCCGATGACAGGCGTAGTGCTATCAATCATACCGAGATGAGATGGTATTTATGAACCGCTTTGATCGCAGTATCCGCCGACTATTTAATATGGGTATATTTGAATCAGATAAAAGTACTCGGTCGAATGGCGTATTAGAAGTCGGTAGTTTTCATTATCGCGTTTTGCGCATTTCACGAAACACAAAGGATTGGTCTATTGCATAATAAAGTCTAATATTGTAATAATAAAATAATAATTATGGATTATTGTATTCCATTGAAACGACGTACATTGGATATTGACGTGAAACCACGTTTTCGCCAAACCATTTATAGTAATTAATTCTCATGATTATAATAATGATAACAATAATAATAATAATAATGATAATAATAATAATAATGATAATACTAAGAATACAATGGCAAGTTAGTATATACGTGAAACCAATATTATTATTACGATGTCGAGAAGGCTGCGAGCCACTAAAATAATAATCAAGTGGATATTAAATTAATCGAGTAATATATTATTATCATCGTGTGGTGGTTAATACATAATGCATGACGTTAAGTTTTAATGACAAATATTTAAAAATAAATCCAAGGAGATGAATATGGAAAAAAAAAAAAACGAGTACGAGACTCGACGACGCGGTGGAAAATTAATGAACGGACCAAACGGAATGAAGTGAATCGAATCGAGTCGATGTGAAAAATCCGCTAGAAACGTCAAGTGCTCGACGCAAAGGATCGCAGATATCTGCGTTTTATAAGACTTTTCCGGATTCCGCGAAAAAATTCAACGAATCACTGTGGTTTGAGTTGACGTTAACTGTAAAATCGTGTTTAAATTATAAAAAAAACTCATTGTTTAAATCAGCGGTTCTCAAACTTGTTTTGTTCGCGGAGCCCTTATGTTTCTAAAAAAAATTACGGAGCCCCAAAAATCAGAAATGTCTATTTGAGACAACAATAATTCATAAAAAATGATGTCAATTGTAAATGATTATTGCTTTTTATTTAAAAAATTAACTAAATTATCGTACAATAATATGTCAAATGATCGAAAAACCCGACTTTTAACTGATCTCATTTTCACTATGACACAAAAATTAAATATGTAACTAAGAAATATAATAATAATTTAATAATTTGAATTCAATTAATACAAATATGCCCAGAGAGCCACGGAGCCCCTAGACTACTCTTGCGGAGCCCTAGGGCTCCGCGGAGCACAGTTTTAGAACCGCTGGTTTAAATGTACGATAGCGAATGATTTTTTTTATTTCACAATGTATCCGAAGTTGTCCGCGGATCTCGTTTCGTTTCGATCGGTTTTAAGATTTCTAATAATTCTACAAAATACGCACGACATAATAGGATAAAAGGGGGCCAAATATTTTGTTATTTCTAAGTGTCTTAAGCATAGACGCCGACAGAGGGTAACGAAGGGTAGTGACCGGCTACCCCGTCTTTTATCACGAGGTAGCTAAATCATATTTTCGCTAACCGAAGTTTAAAAAAATCGCTTCGCGCCGGAAACGTATAAAACAAATCGGTTATTACGTAATAGGTGCCTATAACGACGTAAGACAGTTGGTTATGAATACATAATTACGTAACAATTTAATGATAATAATAACACCAACAAGTGTGTTTCCTGTGAAAGTCCACGTGGGTGACGCGGCCAATGATAGCCGACTGCTCGCGCCGCCCGAGCTGCGCGCGCAACCGCCAACCGGTACCGATCGGGTGACGCGCAAAAGTACAGCGGCTTACCGGCGCCGAGTGCACGCGATCAGTCTAGTGTCGACAGCGGTTCAGAAAGTTCATCTCTAACGTTGCGGTTTTTATTTTTCCCCGCGACAATGTCGTCGATCGTTATTGTTTATCTCGTCGACGACCGATCAACATCCAGTTGTATCTGTCCACTGATTACATTGTTACACGAGCCAATACGAACCTCTCAACAGCAACCCGACCGACGGACCGTGAGTAGTACCGATTATATTTATTTAATAGATACGTCATAGTGGTCGTAGGCGCGCCGATAGGGATCTATCTTTCTTTTTAATTTTAAAAACGTGTTGACGATTCGTTTATTTCTGGAGATTTTTTATTTTTCCGGAACAATTTTCGGTGGTAGTTGTCACGGCGCCACTGGTCCTAAGCATTTTTTTTTTTTTTTTGGTACTCGTTAAAAGCACTTTGTTCTTTATTTCGAGGCGATTATATTTTCGAACAATATAAATACAACTATATTATGATAACGTTAAATTGTGTCGACAATAATAATAATAATTACGAACGGGTAGTCGTACGAAAAACGACTCGACTAGTATTATGACATAACACGTAAAATATATATGTTTTATAGAACAACGTTGCGCGTGTACTCCGGCGGAAAAAAAAATGTTCAAAACATACTTCAACGTCCGAGAGAGAGAGAGAGAGAAAAAACCACCGAATCAGTTATAAAACAATCATCCCCGGGTATTGACGACCGAAACGAGAAATGTACATAACAATCGGAGTGATTTCCGCGAACGTTAATTTAACGCAGCCGTGAACGTATGACGAGGGGAGTTTGATGGCACGTCGCCGCAGGATATTCGACTCGGCCGCCGAAACGATTTCCCGTCATTCGACTCGGTAAGTACGAGAATCGGACCCAAAGTTTTATCTTTAAAAAAACAAATCGTCTATTCGATTGCGGATGACATGGGCGCGTGGTTCACATTATTTAACGATTGATAAAAATATAATCTCGTAAAAACGAGTTAATCGTACAATCTGTAATATCTAGTTTCTTATGATATTATATCATCTCGTTACGTCGTGGTATCACGTGGTATTTTAATTAATTTCGGAGTTGAAATTTGGAAAATTTGTCGTAGGAAAAGAGTCGGGGTGAAATACATCGCACTTGGTGCGTGAGTACACGCCGCCGTCAAATCGAATAAGAATAATCGATACCGGAATATTATTGTTTTGTTTTCAAATCGGCGCGCGCTTTTTGAAATCGAAATGGCCGTACGACCGACACAGTGCCGCTGTTCGCGCCGTAGTATTTCCTGCGTTATGGATTTATGTGTGTATAAGTTTATGCACACATTTATTATAGCGATATTGCGACGGCTTTCGTCGACAAAGTCGCGAACAAACCGCGTTCGAGAGGGGATCTCGAGGGGCTGGAAAGCGCGTACAAAACTCCGGGCAACACGCGATAATAACAGTAATAATAATATAACGTCGAGTTTCGCGGCGTTTCCCGTTGGTGTTCTCGCGCAAATAACGATTTGTTCGACGAGAAAATACGCGTCATTACTCGCGTTTTACATAGACGCAACGCGCTCGTCGCGAAATCGGCACGACGGAATAACCAACTATACCGAATTGTCGAGACGAACGCGTTCGTGAAATTAAATCGTCGTCGTCTCCTTTCTCTCTGTCCTCGTCGCGGCGAAACACAATAATAAAAATTATTTTACGGCCGCGACGGCGACTCGGGGGTCGCGAGTGTACTATGTTTAACTGTCGCGTCGATTCGCGTTTCACACGGTCGATTTTATTGCACATTTTTATCGGCTTTTTCACCCTCGTCGTCGGTATCACTCGGTTTTCAACCGATAAAATCGAAATCGTGACGCGTCGACGTGCGTAAAAAAAAAATCACAAAGACTTCTTAGCCGGCCGGATGTTTTTCCGGGTACTCGTCGAAAAATCGGCGCGACACGGCTTTTTAAAGGATTTAAACAACATTCCGGTACGTCTCTACCGTTCATACGGAACGGATTGTCTCCGACTTTTTTTTACAAGGCGCTCGCGTGAAATTCTGTTACACAAATGTCGAGGGGAACAGAGGGAAACTGTTTTGATTTTCCGTGACTATATAGTGTTTTCAATGAATACAAATAATACGTTCCTAACGCTTCGTTAGATTTGAACACAAACCGAAGGATATTTCAGAACGTAACGATTCGCAGTAAAAACGGCATGGAAACACACGTTGTTTTTGTTCGGCTGTTGCTAGTGCGCTAGAAAAGTCCAAAAACATATTAAAAGCGTCTCGGAAACGTGGTCGAATCGAATTTTACAATAACGACCGACAAGTTATATACTTGATAATAACACGGGGATATAGCGAAAACGAAGGGAAATATCGGAAAAAATTTAAATCTGCTAAAAACAATAATTATTACGGCAGATTTTATCATACCGAAATATTATATCGTAGGGCTTTCGGGAAGTCCATGCAACAAAATAACGATTTTCGTAACATTAACAATCGAAATGTTTACATAGTTTACTCAAAATAACTGCGTGGGCTACAGGAAATAGGAAATCCGTATCGCTTCAACACTAGTGTTTCGTTTGCACTTTTATTTTACATTAGGTTTTTGTTTTTTATATTTATAAATACAATATTTTAACCAATATAACATTTCTAATACACATTTTAGATTCCGAGTAATATATTCGTTTTAATATTATTATATTACTTTTTCTTTTTATTTTCTTCTTTTTGGTTCGATTGTCAATATTTCAAGATGATTTCTAGTAGTAAAAATAAATTGTTCAACGTCACTCAAAAAAAAAATAACCGTAGAGACTTGGAATTTACACCGAATACTACCATTTTTTAGAGTTCATTTTGAACATTATTGCGCAATTTATCGACATTTTAAATGTTCTTAGTTTCTTTCGCATAGAATCGCTCGAACAATAATTTCGGTATCTAAAACTAATTAAAAACTATTAATACAAGTTTCTCGAACGTTTCGTCTTACACGTGAAGAAAAATATCGGAAATTCAATATGGCATTTTTTCTCGCAAGAGTTTGTAATCATAAACACCATTAAAGTTCTCGTAGTTGAAAACGTTCACGAATTATAGTCTTTTTTTCCCCCTGAAATTATTTCGTTCAACTTGGGTACTAAATAAAAAATAAAATATCGCAAACAAATATCATCCACTGTCGGTCGATATAAAATGAATATAGAAAACTACACTCTGTTTAAGTCTTCCTACACTCTGAATAATTATTGTTCGCAAGCAATAGTATCTTTATAGATTTCAAATGTATAACAACACTATCAAATCGCCCGCGTCTCTTGTATCTCATTCTGTTTTTAAAGTTTATTATCGAATAAAATCGTTTAATCTAAATCGTTTTTACTGATTTTCGTTTTTTTTATTAATTTTGCTACTCATGTTTCCATGGCATAACATTCACGATTTCCTTCCAATAGTCACGTGAACTCTTAACAAAAACATTCTCACAAACGCTAATAGGAATACAAAAAAAAAAAATCAAAAAAACAAAAAAAAAACGTATGCAAATTGCAAAACATTCTACTAAACAATAGCCGAGATCATTATTCAACATTTCGTTATTTTGCGAAAACCAAACAATTAATGTTTCTTCTTTATAAGAAAAATCTTCAGACTCGTCGTGCTATTAGTCATTGTTCCATACCGTAACACCGCGTATTTTCAATAAGAACAACAAAAAAAAAATCACTAAATGAATAAAAACGCCGGTCGTAGAAAATAATAAGGCCGATTACGGGTTTGATTGAAAACGACAATTCACACATTAGTTTTTTCCGATTCTAAATACCGTTTGTTTGTATCGTTAAACGGTTTCCAGCACGCGTCGCCCACCATATTGACGTTCGACAACAGACAAGCGTGTAAAATCATATAATATAATATTAATAATTCGCGAAAACATTTTAACGCGATATTAGCTGAGGTATCAAATAATGATATTTAACAATGAATAATAATTATTTTGATATAAATCAGTACGAAACTGCTCGGGCAATCGTCTCGTCAAACCAAGCCCCCCGCCGCCGTGTCAATGTCAGAGATGTTTTGAAATCAATCCAAACAAAGCAAACTCATAATAATTAGGATATTATATTTTTTCAAAACGCACGAGCTTCAAATCAATATACCCGTTCATTCAACAATAACAACAATCAGCTGCAGCCACAAAAACAACTATACGTTTGTTATTTTTCAACTAGTTTCATTCAAAATGCGTTGGAAACGGTTGATAAAAAAAATTTAAAAAAAAAAATCAGCATTGCCGCATAAGCTATATCTATATTATGTACACACATATAATATAATATAATATGTACAAAGCGCTATATTATGTTATCAAAAGTGCATTCATTGTTGGCGAAAGAGCCTACCTTATATTATTCTAGGCGCATCCTGCAGTTTTCTCGTCGTTTATATGCACGCTGGGCCTAGAAAAACATGAAAACGGAACGTTATATAATTGCGACGCGTGCACACAATCACACTCGGTGCCCGACAGATCGAACTTTATACACACAATGACATTATTACAATTTTGTTTGCAGCGTACAGTAATAATTATTATTAACCATCGTTTCTACCGAAACGTCGTCGTCGTCGTTTCGTTATTAATCGAGTTTTTCCGCCTTGACGCGCGACGCCCAAATCGTATTTCGTTGTGCAACGACTTTGAATTCGTAAAAACGCGTTTTTAACGTGCGCGATATTGTTATAATAATGTTCACACACACACGCGACGGTGCGTTTTCATACTGATATATTATCGCGAATTGAATTCAATTCGATTTCAGCTCGTGCGTGTCCCATAAATATTCTTCTAATCGAATGAAACCGGACATAAATTTCACGGAGATAAATTAAATTCACGGTCAAAATACCGTTCCGAACGCGTAATAATATCTCGTCCGCCCTAATGGCGCGCGGCGATCGTATACGTATTCGCGCGCGCGTTCTGTACCGATACGCTTTCCTCCGGTGTTGTCGGATTGAATTTGAACCGTTTTGCAATCGCGTTTTTCTAGAATTGTCGTTGCGTCGCCGCCGCGCCGTTCGCCCGGGGAGGTACAATACGCCGCGACACGTTGTCGGAATTGAAGGGCGATAATTCAAAACGTGGTATTGCCAAAAATTTAAAAATCTAGATAAACATCGATTGTAATGTAAAAAAAAAACACGAGGAATTCAAATCTGGCCTTAAATTCAATTTTATATCGATTATTTCTATGGAAAAAATCGATTTAAAGACTGCCATTCTATTCAAAACGTGGTATTACCGGCAATACCACGTTTTGGCCTGTTAATACTTTTTAAAAGTATTAAAACTATGTTTTAAATTCTAAATAGATTTATTTTGACACCGCCAATCGTTGTTTTGTCATTTTTTACATTTGAACAAGCCAATTCAAAGTGTAAATACATGTAATAATACGCGATATAGATTTTCTTAATTTGCGAACATTTTGATTTTTGGCAATACCACGTTTTGGATTGTCGCCCTTCGATTTCTAATCGCGTTTAGCGATGTTGAAAATATAACAACTGCGGCGCGCACAGGTGGGACGTTTTACCGACATGTATTTGGAAACGAATAACGCGAGAAAAACGATTCGCAAAGTTATCGAAACATTCATCACTCGCAGACCTCTTCGACCGCCCAGCGTACAACGATCGCGTACGATTGTTAATCGAATGCAAATGAAATATTATCGTTTTGTGCATACTACGGTTTTGGTATGTATATCTAACGATTACGAACGCCGCCGCCGCGCCGCCGTACGATAAAAGCTCGTCGATACGCATATTTTGTAATTTCGTTCACAAAATCAATTATTTATAAAATAAAATAATAATTCCAACATTTCATCGTGTGAGTATATTATATGATATGAACACTAATTGAGTAGTGTTATATTATACATAGGTTTGAACGATATTCGATATTTTATTGCAAAATGTAAACGCTAAACATCGTTAAAAATAAAAACACACGATTCGGTCGGTATTAAAAGGCAAAACAATTGACATAATATTATGCTGATAGGACTTATACGAATACAATCCATGCGAACGAAATGCATACCTACTCGCGTGACGTTGTAACGATTTTTAAATAATAATCGGTCGTTTCTAGGGATTATGAAAAAGTATACGTATACGAACACTGCGAAAAGTGAACAAGGATATTTAGCATTTATATTAAACGATAATATGATATTGATCGGAACGACTCGAAAGGAAAACTGTCGACCAGACGTCATCGGTCATCCGAACACACGTCTATGAAACCGCTCTGCACACATAGTCGAAAATAAATATACTGAGGATATATTATATTTTGTTTATGATTAGACGATCAATAAAGGAAAGGATTTTACTTTACTTTACGAGAACTGCATGAAATCTCCTCGTTTTATTTTTACGTTTTGCGTTCTGCGTGTTTCCAGAGAAAACGGTAGCCAGATGAACACTAAAAATGCAGGTACATTGAAAAATGCACGTTGTCGTTTCAACATGGAACATGTACACGAGACCGTGATATAATTGAAACCGTATCGTCTTGTTTCGATGTTTTTCCTATCCTGACGCAACGAACCACGTGGTTTTCGTATATTATATTTATATCTGCTAAACCAAGACACTATTTTCTTCTGCTCTATTACGCAGAGTCAACTATTGTGCACTACTGCGCGTACCTTTATTTGTTTCCCATTCGATTTCGACTCCATATTGTATTATAATATGTGTTTCCATCACGAATGATATCGAGAGCCGTCGATATTGAAAAATATAAATTTAACCCGTCTCCGCACGAGTAATCAAAAACACCGGTGAGAATTTAATTTAAAAATTCAAAATGAAAACGAAAAAAAAAAAACCATCGCGATGATTCTGAACTCGATCGTTATACTTGTTTGTCTTGCGCGAAAGAAGAAAAACGTCGTCGACGAGGTGATGAGAACGCGTAAGAATATCGTCGTGGAACGTGACCGAACTTTGAAAGGAAAATTTGCAGAGAATCGATTAAGCGATTGCGACCGAGGTAAAAAATAACAATAAAAATACCCGCGCCCAATTTATTTCGATCCGTTTCCGACAGACAAGGATAATATTTACGTTGCCGAAACCGAAAGCCAAAAACAACACCCGACAGGGAACCCTCCCCCCGTGGGCCCAACCCTTTTGTCTAATTACTTGGTTTTGCTCGGGACTCTGGGCGTGTAATTATATTTATTCTCCGCCAGATTTAGAAATAATTTGTTAATGCGAATTTTTAAACATTGCCGCGGGGCCGCCGGCGGCGGCGGCGGTCGCGTCGTCGTACCGAGACGGTCTCGGCGGCGCGGCGTGTACTAATAGCGAGGGACTAATAATTTTATTACGCCGCGGAATCGGGACACAAAAGGAAATTGGAATTTAATTCGATTGTATGAAACGCCGCGCGCTTTTCGCAAATCAGACGTAACCGCGCGGAATAATATCATTTCCACCGACACGAATACGGCAGATTTCGGCACGAGTCGTACGCGTCGGTCGTGTAAATAATATACTCTCGGTGTGAATTTCCATTCCCGGTCGGCACTCGTGGCGGATCGGTTCGAAATTCGATATAGATCGCACGGACGATTGTCGTGTGTTCGGTCTGCGGAACACAGTATGCGTCGGACGTGTTATTTTGTATGGACTAGTGAAACGACTGACCAGTGCCGCAATTATGAATTCTGAAGCCCGTGTGCAAGGATTTATTTAGAGGCCCCAAATTAATAATGTATTTATTACTCGATCTTTGTATTACTACAGAAATTTTTTAGTATTTTTTAGTACTATAACTTAAATATTTGACGGATTCGCGGAACCGATCAGAAGAATAAATTATGTAAATTTATAAAAATTTGAGCTTCTAAATACCTCCTCTATAAATTAGTATAACGAATAATCAAAAAAAAATAATGAACAACTTAATTCAGTGATCCAAGTCTAGTATCCATACAATAATTATTTGAAATATTTCGCAATAACAGAGAGGGGCCCCTGCGATAATGACTATTATTCTACAAATTATGTCATACTTTATATTAATATCATTTTCGTAATTTTATTCCTATAATAATTTGTACGTTTTACTATAAAACCGAATTATTTACAGATCCAATGAAGCTTGCATGATATTAATTATTATCATCTACTTATGCTAATAATAAATTCATTGAAAACAATTACAAAAAAATCGAAAAACTTTCGAGGTACGAGCCACGAGGAAGTAAAGAATACCAATATAGGCTAAATTCATTTTGAAACGGACAATCTTCAATTTTTAGCTTATGGTTTGGGAGGCCCCTAAGAACCGGAGGCCCGTGTGCATCGCACACCTTGCACACCCAATTGTTGCGGCACTGCGACTGACCTGCCTATATCGATTCCGTCGACAGTTACACCGCCGCGCCGCCGCCGCCAACTGTCCGTACCGTTTCGTAATGTTTTTTTTTCTGTAAAACAAACTCATTCGATACGAGTTTGTAAAACCCATTTGAAATATTGTAACTCGAAAACGGAAATATAATAAATCCCACCACTCGAGTATTATTCGACTGCGCGATTTCAACGATATTCGTATTTCGACACAATGGCATAAGTACCTGCTGCCGCGTACGTGATGTATCATTTTCCGTCGTCGTGATAAATAAACCGTAAACAAAATTCAACTCGGAGTTCAGTTTACACACAGACATTCGCGCGGTTTAAAACTTCTAATTTTTTAATGATTTTAATTAAATTTAAAAAAAATAGTTTGCCCTTATGAAATGCGCGCGCGCGCGGTCGTTTCAACACACAAATTGTACGTAATTTTTAACTCTGATTTCAACAAAAAGGGAAACGTAAAACAACACAAATTGCAACAAAAAAAACGTATAATAATAATAATACGTGACCTCGTCCCTTTTGTGCTGTTACACAACGCACGTCTATTATAATATATAAAAACGCATAATCGACTTTAATTTATTTATTTTTAAACAAAGTATGAAACGCATTCGGGGAGACTGAGTATTTCGTATTGCGTGTGCGTTTTCTAATATTATTGGAAATACAGACGGAAAGAGGGTTTTCGTGTAAGACGCGGTATTAAAATGGGTTTTGGAAAAAAACCAAGCAGATTATGGTCCTCGGTCCTCGTAATGTTCCGCGAGAGCTCGGTGATCCTTTATTTAGCCTTCGGTAAGAAATGTGTCGAACGTGATACATTTTTTTTTTTTTATTTGAGAAATAAACAAACTGCCGCGGCGAGTGTATTGATATCGACGTTTAATTTCAAATGCGATAGTTATAATAGTGAACATTCGTAGTACACTCTATCGATTTGGACGAGTTCCAATATTATATTACATAATTATTACAATATTTCAGAACGCAGTTTGTTCAACTGTCGACTTGTTTTCCGATCGTGATATTATGTTGTTTGACACGCGTAGTCATTCTCGAAAACGGGTTTGAAATTAAATCGAATTCAATCGGAAAAATCCATTAAAATGTCGAAAAATCGAATAAAATCAGAAAAAATACAAAATCAGTTATTTGAATTCGAACGTTATTAAAACATACTTTAGCCGGAAGAAAACGTCGCCCGAGGCGTTGGAAAAAAAAGAAGAAACTCTTCGATATTCCGGCCCTAATAACTCTCGGGCGCCGCCGCGCCGTTGCTTATCGCTGGAAACAAAACAACGCGATGTTATTATAATATCGAACTTTTGAACGATATTAACAATCGAACTTTATTATTAACAATCATATCTCATAAAACATAATAGTATGGTAATTCATTGTTTACTTTTATGATTCGCATAAGGAAACTCGATGTTTTGAAGACGCGACGAGAAAACGTTTGATTTCGTCGTAATTTTTATTCGTTTACGAGTTTGTGTAAAAAAAACAATAGCAAAACGAATCGTTTGGGGAACGGCGAGTTAAACATTTTCCCGTGTCTACGTCTCGTCCCGACAGGCCGCCGGGTAAACATATTGATTCGTATCAAACCTACAACGAAGTTTTTAGATTGAATCGATCTTTGCGGAGTATCCACCAGACATATTGTTTTTAATCCGTTCGATTTGACGTATCCATAACGATTATCAGCGGGTGATAATACCTAAACATAACGGTGTACGAACGACGAAGTCTTCCAAAACAAACAAATAATTCCACAAACAATTATGTGTTTGATCTGTTTTTAAACGTCTGATATCATATTTTTATACGCCTACGCCCGAGGACGTGGATAGGATTATTTTTCAGGAAAGAGGAGAGGGCTACTGATCCTGAGAATATTGATTGACGTTGATTTTTTTGAATGACTCATTTTAGAATTTAAAAAAAATCCGTTTCCATTGTCCCACCGACGACGACGCAATGATACACAAAGTGCTTCTCGGAATTTGGTTTTTTGTCCAAACAGTGTCTTTTAAATGTTAAGTTTTCCACGCGTTTTTCGATTTTGTCAATCGCGACACGTCTAATATGATATTATAGTTGATATTCATGGTTTGTATCTATAATTGCCAACTATATATTATAAGTGTTTAGTCACGAAAAAATATAATATTTCAGGAGCTGATACCCTTTTCCTGGCTACGACCCAGCCTACATTGATTATTTTGCGACGGAGTAAGCTGAGACCACTAGAGCTGTATCGTCCTGAATAAATAATCGTCTGCTTAAATAAATATGAACATTATAAACAGATACATCAATAAGGGTGTATCGAGTGTCTAGAATCGAGAGATTCAGACTCGGCGATTTCAATCGGTATTATCGACATAATATTTAGTTGTAATCGACATTTTAGTGACGAGTTATTAATAATTATTAATTTATAAATCACGAGATGAATAAATTCATTTGTATTCAAATGATTTGCACATAATCGTCAGTGGGTACAGTTTATTTTATAATAATTAACGGCGCGTCGTTTAAATAATTAATATTTTTCTAATAATCGTAATTATAAATTATATCAATTATTATAGTATTAAACGGTATATCGACGTATAAACGGTATTTAATAACTTTAAAAAAAAGGTATTTTTCGTGTCGTCAAACGTTTTTTTATTAATTTTTTTAGGTTTATCAATCGAGGTTAGTTTACATTTTTTTATTCGCGTTCCCAGTGTAATACGTTTTCAATTCTACGAGAGCAATTTTATTCATTTTCGAAGAATTATTTTTCAATTTTCGTATTTTCTTTCGGAGCACAATAACTATATTTCATTTTTTTCTTTTTTTTTTCCGTAACGTATAAACCGGAATTTCAACTATTCCGCTGTAACTGTAATATATATTTTTATGTATTACGCGAAGAAATAAAAATCGTATTTATATTGTTACGCAGGATCGCTATAGGTACCTATAGCGAGCAATATATTTTCCTATATTATTATATTTTACTCTCACGCGAGATCTATAACGAGGCGCGAACCGGCACGAGTGTTCTAATGAGAATACTCCTTTCGGAAAACATTTTCAATCGTGTGTGATCGGGCTCGATAAATAGAGTAACACGTCCGAAAGTTCACTCACTCATAATAGTTTCTAATTATTATCGAACCGACTATTCAACGCACGCGATCGAATGCGAAACATAACAATGCGTAGGTGAGAACGGACGTGGAATTTTCACAAACTCCGCCCGTCTAAATAATATTATGATAAAAATAGTGTTATACAAGCGCCGGCGGCGCTTAGTTTTTTTAGTTTTTAATTTTTTTTCACAGAGTTGTTCCAAATACCTTTCCGAATGTCGTCACGAAATTTGGACGGTGGTTTTGTTTTGCGGCATAGACACCTACTGAGAATGGATTTTCCGAAATTCGACCCCTACCGGAGTTAAAAGGGGTAAAAAAAACTGGTAAAATAAAAAGTTATACTGCGTAGATTTGTTAATTATATTTCTGTTTTTATACATTGCCGTCCGCCGGTGGCGAGACGAACATAGTTCAAACCCCGAGCAAAGTATTTTTACGTTCAATGACCCGCTCTCGGGGTGGAATGGGGCGGTTCTCGAGAAGCCCCGAGTAGAGGGTGAAAATATTTTTCAAACCGACACGCACGCCCTACGACTTGTTTCTTTCTATATTAGCCTATGATAAATAACACACAAACGTTTTGTGACCAAAAGGCGTGACGTGTGAAAGATAGATTTTTAGATTTAGCCGGTGACGTTTTGCAGTCGCACGATATCGTGCAGTTTTACGGGCGGGGCGGGAACGTTCGGTTTATTATTTTTTTTTTGTTTCGAATTATACTTTCGAATCCGCCGAGGAAAAAAGCGCGACAAAAAAATAATTTGTTTTCGTAAAACCAGTGACTGTTGGGAAAAACCAAAGCGAAAAACGAAACAATAAAACACATAAAACGCACGGCTTAAATACACAATCGTTCGGCGCGGTCGAAAAATAAACGAAAATAAACCCCCGGGACCGTGGAAAAATATAAAAAAATATTTGATCGGTCGCGTGTTGTTTCGACGCCATCGATTTATGCGCGCGCTCGTTCCGAATTGTGTATGTCCGCAAAAAAAAAACCGAATTACGATGAAAAAATAAAAATAAAATAAAAATAATAAATTCGCGATTAAAACTTTCGAAACTCACCGTCGTCGCGGTCGTTCTATTCGAACGCGCGTTCGCTGTAGGCTATTTATTAGGTGTAGGTAATTATAATTTACAATAATTATCATATAATCGTCCCACGCCTGTGCCGAGGCACCAGAGTTTGGCAGCTCTTTTAACTGAAACGCGTCGTTATCGGATGAATATTCATCGATTTTCCGCGCGGTGTCTGGCCGAATTCCCGATCGACTACGTCGTGTACCGATAAAAACCTAATCGATACGATCATTAATCCACGACGGCCGTGTCTTCACGGCACCCGCGACGAATTGTTTTCAGCGATCCGTCCCGAGAATCGAGCAAGTCGAACTTTTAGCTTTCAAAACAATAGAAATATCGTCGTAGAAACACTACTTTCGATCTCAGCGTGAAAGTATACAGTTTGATCTTCAACCGAACTATACGCAATATTATTAATACATCTTCGCGTTTGATATAAAATCAAGCGCTCGATTAGATATGAAATCACTCGCCGAGGGAATGAACAATAATTGCTAGAGGTTCTATACCGTTGAAGTTTTTCGATTTTTTTTCATGTCCGCTGTTTTTAATAGCTACGCAACGTCGATTACGACGGAAAAAAAAACAGCTTTTTTTCAATCTATTAATAGCCATGCATAATAAAATACAAACCCCGAACCAATCCTTTTCGTTTTTATTTATGATAATTACTAATTTTTTTTTTTTTCAACGTTCAATGATATTTCTACTTAAAATATTGGCCTTAAACACGTGGTTTTTTGTAAAAAATCTTTTTATACGACGCGATATTTCTTTTATTGAAAATTCCTCCGGTTCCGCGGTATTTCAAAAGTTACGATTTATTATTTTCGCCTCAAACTATTGTTCGCTTCGTATAAAAACACACTGGTATGCACACGAAGGATTCATATAAACGAGAAAATTCTAATTCTACAAACGCGCGGTGACAGCAGACAACGTCGACGTCGTCGTCGTCGGATCATGTGCTCGCTGGTATTTAAACGGCGACAAAATGCCAGAATAATGGTTTTCGAAACGATGTGAAAAAACAAAAAAACAATACTACCCGACGACGTGGGTTTTCCGATCCGCTCGCGTCGTCATCGTCGCGGGCCCGCGATATACTCGTATATTATTAATATGACGGGCGTTCTATTTCGTCATCGCGCTAAACCGTACGCGCCGCCGGGTCGAACGTAAACGAACAATTACATATTATCGCACATCCGATCTCCAAAACGAATTTAGGATTTCCGAAACGTCAACACGGTTTTTTTACGTATAATATATTATGTGCTAGGGAGAGAAAAAAAAACCCCTATGTCCACCGCTATCTGGATCGAAAAATTAAACTCGGGGAAAAAAAAAACCAACGAAAAACGGTATATTTTTTTGTACGTGAAAAAAATCTTTATGGATAACGAGTGGAATTAATGAAACTATAAATAATAAAACGTGATGTGTGCTTCGGATTATGGTTGTCAGTTAATAGTTAATTGTGTGGTGCCGAGAGAAACAAACGCGCACGCGTGTCCAGATTAAGACCGTCACGGCAGATGTGTGCCCCCGTCGTCGTCCGACTGCGGTAATGAATGTTTACACACAGCGACCGTATTATTATTATTATTATTATACGTGTTCGGTGTATATTATTTTCGACGATTCAACAACAACCGTTCGTGGTCGCAACAGTTTATGGCCGCGGGAAACGTTTCACGAGCCATCAACGCGATCACAAAGAGCAACGACGAGAACGGCACAACGAATATTATAATACGTATAATACGCGAATACGACGTTAAAACACGTCAGCCGCGTATTATTTCTGATGACGACGATATGGATTATATTCAACGGGAAAGAAACTGCGGCGAATCGGAACGAAAGGAAAAGAAAAGAAAAAACAAAACCCATTTCCAACGTAATCAAACGCTCGGACGAGAACGTAATATTTCTTTTCGAGGAGAATAATATACGTAAATAACGTTACGTTTCGATGGCACACGACCGCTTTTCGCAAACGTATCGGCGGCGGCGGCGGCGAAACTCGTTTAAGGATTTCGACTTGACGAAACGCACAGTACACGATATGCGTATATAATACGCCTGTAGTTTAATTCGAACGGAGAATTCGATCGCAATTCATTGCAAATACACGGACCTCGAGACTCTTGGTGCATTTGTATTGGCGACGGACGATCGAAAAAAGATCAATAAAGTGTTATTATTATTTTTTTCCCCGCCGCCGCCGCGAATAGAGAGTAGAACACGAACGCGCTCGTGTATCGATTGTTTTCGAAATTTCAAAGTAACTCGCCGCGGAAGACAAAAGTTCATTTGTTTTGTGTATTCACCCCCCGCGTTCGTTTACTATATTATTCCTTTGTAGCCGATCGGGTTGGCCGTTGGCATCTGTTTAAGTAAAGTTTTTAATTACTCGCGTTGCGTTATCGAGCACCATCTGGTGTAGTCGGAAACCGTAAATCGTAATTTAACGTAATAAATAAAAACATTATTTCTACGCATAATGTCGAAAAGTCAATATTAATACGCCTCTAGATAACGGCGGCGGCGGCGGCGTGTTTCCGACGAGTCGTCGAACGATGTGTAATATTATGTATAATTGCACGGTAAATAATAACGATGGTGAAAAATTAGACGCCTAAAACGTGCGGAAAACGTACCGAAACGTGTTCGACGAAATGTTATCCTAGGCTTACATAATTTATAAATTCTCATTAGTCTCAAGTGTATTCAAATCTCAATTATTATTGTTTTATTATATATTAAAACGTTAGATGTCATGTTCGAAACGCTTTATAACGGTAATTTTATTGAGGTATCTTACTTTGAAAAAAAAAATAAAAATAGGTTCGTCTTTCTGATAACCAATGTTCGACGATTACGACTTTTGAAAAAAATTATAAAATTCTCCCCGAAATCGATATTGAA
This sequence comes from Drepanosiphum platanoidis, assembly GCA_948098885.1. Lineage (NCBI taxonomy): Eukaryota > Metazoa > Arthropoda > Insecta > Hemiptera > Aphididae > Drepanosiphum > Drepanosiphum platanoidis. Next base: position 4,413,739 of record OX402529.1, on the reverse strand, counting down.
CCACGTATTCGTATAGATTTCCAACGAATATCGTGCACGTGAACTCACTAGCTCGCAACTACACTTACGCGCAACTCCATTGTCAAAAAAAAACAGCGCGAACGTTTGCAGAAACAAAAATTATAGTCACAAAAACACTCGGAAAAGTATATTATGATAAATTATTAAATAACGTGTATGACGTTGTAAAAAATAAATGCGATGTGTACCGTGAAATTTATAGGGAAAATAAATTCACCGGCTTCCAAACAGAGCAAATAATATCAAACGAGGTAAGGCGTGGGCGTCCGGAACAGCGCTTGCCACGACCTGTTTTTTCGTACGCAAATATTATTAACGTGGACCGACACACACAGTGTGACTAGTTTTTATAATTGTCAAACATTCGACTAACGAAAACCTATCGAGAACGAGTGGAAAATTGTATGAAAAATCAAAACGACACTTGATCGAGATCAAATTTAAAAAAAAAAAAAAACAAACAACCGACACGATAATACGTCTTATAGAACGATCGTCTCGGCACTTCGAGACACGCGTAAACACGCGAAAACAATCGAAAAAAACCACGCAAGACGCGGGGCTCGCGTGTATCGTTTGTTTATCTCGATCGAGCTGTTTCTGAGAAAGACGAATTTAAAACCACTTACGAAATTCGGTATAGAGAACGTCGAGCAAAAAAAAAATCAGATAGCGGTTCTACGGTCGATTTAGTTTTCGTATCGTAGAGGTGGTTTTTTGAAACGTCGACTATACGCGCGATCATATTATTTTCCGTCTGAAACCACTTTGTTAATTTAATATTTATGATAATTAAAATGATTTTTTTTTTTTTCAATGCCACCTGTGAATCGTCCGATCGCGGTTTAAAATTACCTTTTTATATATATTATTTAGTGGGAAAAATGCTATTTTCACGCGAATCCGATTTTCATACTTTACTTCCGAGTACATATTTTCAATTTTTAAACATTTTAATTCCGATACGCGTCCACTGTTATTATTCATGAGCAATACGACGCCGTTCACGGTACACGGTCTATACTGGTTCGGATCGCCGACATTGTCGGGTCCTAATTTCATTCTATTCAGACACGTTGAATTAACAACGCGCCCTGGGTCGCCGGCAAACCGATTAAACCGAGGGATACGACCTACCGTACGCCCCCACGCGTTACAAAGACCGAAACCGTATCTTTTGTCCCTCGAGATTCGCGTCGCTCTTGGACCCCGCAACAATAACGTTCCCTTTCGTTAATGTTTACATTTTTCATCGATGTCTAAAGAATCGGTCCGCACGAGTCGCGTGTCGCGCGATTCCCGTTAACACGTTCACGGCCACGTGTCGACTATAGTTGACACGGGGTTCTCTTTATATAAACCCATATGTCAAGTATAGTTGACACGGGGTCCATTGATTTGTATACGGATTTATTCTAATAAATATTATGATAATATGGTTTTTTTAAACAATAATATTCTCTACGTATCGATTGGTGTATTTGGTTTATTAAATCCGACCGCTAGATAGATGTTTGAAAAAACCCCAGTCAACTATAGTCGACATCACTTGAAAAACTTCAGAAAAAACTTCAAAATGCACAAATGCGTTCCATATTATTTATTTATTTATTTATATAAATCAACGGGCCAAAGCCCTTTAATACAGAAAGAAAAACATTATATTATATGAATTGGCATAATATGAAAACAATAGACAACAAAATACAAAGACAAAATTTTAGTATATAAAATATAACTATAAAATAAATATTTATGCACTATGATTTAAAAATAACAAAGATTTAGATTGAAATACTTGACGAGACAAAACGAAAAAAATCCAAGACTGTGGAGATTCTATTGGCGTTAATAATTGCTCTTGAAAAAAATTGAATTATTTCCACTATTTGTTTATATTATACCGAGATGCATGCTTAAAAGTCATTTGGAAAGTCGTTTTATGTTGTGGTATTTTTAACAGACTTTCCAAATTATGCCGTGGCCCGAACATGATTTTGGATATTCGTGGAACCGTCGTCGTCGGAACAGTCGACGACGAACGTCACTGCGACATTATCGTAAACGAACGAACAGTATTTTATCGACAAATCATAATGGATTTGTAATTTTTCGGAGAACCTCGCGGGCGTTTGCCGTTCGGAAAGACGCTTTCGGGCGAAAACGGACGCGAATACACGATTATCATCGATACGCGGGGCCAAACGAATAAATAAACCACCGGCCGCTCGTGGATAAGATATTTTTACGTTCATATGGAAATTATCGATCCCGGCGATCAAAACCCGAATATAACGGGTCTGCGACGGGTCTTGTGCGTGCACCTAACCGTCGTCGGCGGCGGCGACGCGTTTTACGGAAAATCGAAAACTACACGGTTGCCCGGAAGAGCGCGTATTAGAAGCGTGTCATATATTATAATAACGTACGCGCACACACACACAATGTGCGCGTCGCTCGCTCGTAAATAATACATTATTATATACATACGGCGCGGCGTTGCATAAATATTTAATCAGCGGAAAACAGAGGAGAAGAGAGAGCGCGGGAGGGTGACTTGGTCCTGGGATTTTCGTCGTCGGAGACGCCCGGACACACAGGTACACGATGACGATGATGATGATGACGATGACGACGCGGATGGTTTTGCCCGATAAAACTAACGGTTTTCAGTGCGATGATAATCGCATCGAGCGAACGAGGCCGACGCGCACCCGTCGTCAGAAAACACGCGCTTGCGACCGCTTTAATGACCAGCGATGGGAATAGAAATAATAAAACCCGCGACGGGTTAATAAAAAAAAAAATAATAATAATATGTTACGAAGCGAAACGTTTCGAACGGCATTAAAAGCTCGGCGCTCGGCCGTGAAACGCGCCACGGTAACACAATCGGCGCGTCGTTTTGCCGGAACAACGGCGAATCCGCCCCGATAAATACACATACAATATGTTATATATATATAGTACCTCGTACATAAAACTATTCGCGGCGAGGTGGGGGGGGGATGACGTTTGGCTCCTCTCGAGATTAACGATTTCCCCGTACAATGGCTTTTTCATTCCGAGGAATTCGTTTCCAGCGGTGAGCAGAAAGCGGACGAAAATAATTATTATTTTATTGTTGTCCGCGTCGCCGATACTTTTACAACGCCCCGGCGGCGGCGTCTATCATTCAATACTCTAACGTTGTCAACAGGTATGGATCGTTTTGTATATAATATAATGTTTCGGGTGAAAAATGTTATTATGAAAACGGTCTGTCGAGTGAGAGAGAAAGAATTCAATTTGCATAAGCCACGTGGTATTTAATATTCGGGCGAATCGAGTCGAAAAGACGAGGAACGAGAAAATAATAATTATTACCATGAAAGACTTTGAGCATATTTTCTCGAGAAAATAAAAAGGAAAAAGGTGAATTAATCATGTCGGGATAAAATGTCATCGACTTCAAAACAAACATCGACCTATAAACGTGAAAAACAACGACCGACGAATTTAATTACCGCGAAAAATCAAACATCAAAGTCAAAAGAATAAGCGCAATATGATTATAATATGATGTAGCCAATTTATTACTCTTTCGTCCTCTTTTTTTTTCTTTTTTTTTCATACTCCAATCGAACGCGTTCCGACCGGTTTGAAAGTAAGAATTTACAAAAGTTTATGTTCAATGTGTTAATAAATCAATTTCATTCGGTGTTTAATATGTGCTTCGAGCACATACATTATTTCACGACGACGTAACCGTGTGACTCGAGATTAAAATAAAACGTTGAAAATAATTAGAATCGACACCGGAAGGCAAGAGATAAAAATCAATCGAAATGTCAAAATTAACAAAAACCGTTTGTTGTAGAATTATTCGAATGAACGATATGAATATTTGAAATGTTTGAATAAACGTAGGTCGAATATAAATGTACGCGACGAGTTTTTCCGATTGAAAATGCGCTTCTATAAAATGTTGATATTGTGAAAATGCTGTTTTTTTTTTTTTTTTAGGAACGTATGAGAATAATGATAAAAGGATATTAAACTAGAATTTAAATGAAAGTAATAAATTAATACAATCCATATAATGTTAGCATGTTTTCAGATTACTTTATTTGGCAACAAAACTATACAAACCGTATAGTATACAATTTAAATATTACAAAAATACTTATTTTAATACAAAAAAAAAAAAAAAATTTAAATAAATAGAGTAATATTGATTGTTACAATAATAATAGTAATAATAATAAAAAAATGATTCGATGAAAAAGTAGCCTGGGGGCGTATTATTATTATTATTATTATTGTTACGTCGGAACCATTTTTGTTGGCGAGCAGAAATGCCGCGTACAAAAGACAAAATTAGTAAAATATTTACAAAGGTATTAAAAAGAAACAAATTACAGGAAATTCGTATACTGAAATAACAATGAATGAACAATAGAAACTTATGATACAAAACAAAACAAATAGCGTTCAAATAATATTTTAAATAATTATTATTACGCATAGCAACGGTATAACAATGCAATTATTTTAACATGTATAAATAATTTTTTTTTTTTTCACGTAAGTCTGTTATACTTTTCTAAAAACGGTTACAGTTGTTTCTCAAATGTTGTGAATGAAAGTTAAAAAAACGTCTTAAAATCTGTATCCAAAATTAAACTACTTTAAATTGTTCATTTCACATAATAATATATTATAGGAATAAATGTCTTAGTGTGTGTGTTTTTTTTTTTTTTTGGGCTTTGCTGTGTATTCTTAGTGTATTATATAATAAATTGTGTGTTGACGTGATTGTTTTAAACGGGTATTTCCGATGTTGAAAATTGTAGAGTGCTGAAATATTTTTGTGACGCCGATAAGTCGTATTTTTTTAAACATATCAATTGCCGAGAACGTTTATTTTTTCGAAAAATAACATTTTCAATCAACACGTATTTTTTATATAATATACAGTATATTATATGACTTCAAAACGATTTGGAATTAGAAGAAAATACGCGATTTCAATAACAATAGAGTTTAAAAAATTGAGACGGTAACGTTATGCTCAATGGCGAATAAACATTAATTAATTTTGTACTCGAAAACGACATTGAAACGAAAATTATTACGAGGGCACACGGAACACGGAAACGAAACCGAGCTACGACCGACATACCGCGCCGTCGGGTATTTTCGATAAATTCGATACGGGCGGAGTTTGTGCGGTGGAAGCTGCCGCTCTAAACACGAGACTGGAGGGTATGAAATACGTAATTTTCGAACGTGTCTCGGGAATCCAAATTGCGGCGATCGAAGAAACCGAAACGAAAAAAATATTATAATCAAACGAATATGAAGATCATAATTGTCCGTGTTTCCGCGTGGGGTTCGATGTATGTCGACGGAAATTGCATTGATATAAGTCGTTAAAAATTGTGAAAACCTAAAAACAACCCGGCGGTTTGTCAAAACGAATTATGCGATCGCAAAACCTCGCGTACAAACACGTCTCTGTTTGCCGGCAACGTTTGGTTTTTATACGATCGTTGCGACCCGAAAGACGACGACCCTCCTGAAACACGTTTTTAGACGGCAAAAACTAGCGTGTAGCCTAATAAGCGTCCTCTCCAGATGGGAATATGATGCCAACACGATACCAAAAGGGCTAAGAATGAGTTGAGACGTGCCAATTTCGGAAGATAATATAACCGTTCTCTAAAAAAATCGTGTATCTTGTGTGTGTGTATTAGATTGAGCCAATTCACTATTTCGTTCGATAGTAAATCTATTAAATTACTGTAAAAATACTGTTTTCTGATAAAAAAAAAAAAAAGAGTAGTTATTTTATCCTGAACCGATTCATTGTAAATGCGATCGTAATTATTCGGGCAATATAAATGTGATGAAATATAGTGATTGAAATCAAGTACGGCTTTTCTTTGTCTTTCGTCTCGTTTTTTTCGTCGCAAAGCAAACGCGCCCGATTAACAATTTCACCGCGTGCTTTGGTTTACTCGCCGACGCGGTGTGTGAAAAAAAAAGACGCGCGATTGCGCCCCGCCCGGACTTTTTCGAATCGTTTTCGAAAAACTTAACGCGTCACATTATCATAATATCGCTTGCCCTCCGGACTAAACCGATTAAAAGTTATATAATTTTAATATAGTCGGAATTAAGTTTTTAATCCTACGGCGAGCAGTATACATAATATGTATATTCTAAACGATTCTCTCAGAACTTTCGAATCGTCCGCTAGTATATTTTTTAAGCGAAACAATCCATTTAGGAGGGTTTCATATTTTTGCGCGTCGCGGTCGGTCTGGAAACGAATCACGATAATTATTATTATTCGTCCTGCGTTTTAAACGGTTCTCGACTACGTTGCACATCGAGATTGGACGACAATTTTTCGTATTTTTTCCCTCGACTTCGTTATCGTCGGACGGACGGAGCGCCGCGGCGCGTCGGCGGTGTAGTAGTGCACCGTTTTCATCATATCGAATCGATCGGACCGAATGATTTTTATTCGTCGAAACGATTCGTTTTTGCCCGCCGACCCCGCTTTTCCCATATTATTATCGTATTGACGACGCGACCGCGAACCCTTTTCGCGCGCGCGCGCGCGCCGTTCGAAATCCACGATTTTATCGGTTTTAATCTACACTTATTATTTCGCGATACGGCAATATTATTAGTATGCGGAATTATGCAGTTTTGCATATTCCTCCCCCCCCCCCCACAGCCGGAACTCGATTATTATTTCAGCACGTTTCCGTTTCGCCCGCGACTTATTTAAATTCCTATTATATTCCGCGAATTTAAATATTTGCGTATTCGTATTCACCGGCGGTAAGTGTGTGTATGTATTTTACGAGCGGAAAATAATATCATCCGAATATATACGCGGCGTTTTCCTCGCAGAAACAATAATATTCTATTTTTTTTCTTACGAAAAAAACCCCGTTTTTTGATTTCGCACAAACACTCGGAATAACTAATTCGTCTACACTTCCGACGACGACGCGTCGCGTTTCTCTATTCTTCGCGTCTCGCGTCGTCCATAAAGTACGTTTTATTTTCACGATATTCGACAATAACGTTACGAAAAAGAAAAAAAATCGTCTACTTATAAGTACGTTGTATACGTCACGTATACCGTCTGTTTCGGCGCTCTTGTGCGGCATATATTTGTTTAGAAACATTTTTCATTTTTATATATTATTATAAACAGTTTTCGAGACGGCGCGAGTCAACGGAACCGATTAAAATAATATCAAAAACTAATTAATTATAAATATACGCTTACGACCGGATAGTTCAACGTTCGAGCGCTTGTACACAGTTGTTCAAATGGATATTCGCTTCTGTCAAATCAATCATGTCGTGTACCTTTTTTCAATGTCAGTCTTTTTTTTTATTTCATAATTTTTTTATTTTATTTTTTTTTTTTTTTTTTACTACCGCATTGCACGTAATTTTTTTCCATATACACATAGAATATTATAACTGCAGTGATTACTGAATAAAAAAAATAACGAGAACACAATATACACGTCTCCTATTAGTAGCGTGTACACGTATTGATACATTTTTTATACTATTTCGTGTATCGCCGTATTTCGGAATATATTCTGTTTTTTTTTTTGGGGGGGGGGGTGAAGTAATTTTAAAAGTTCTACGTGACGGACGAGATCAATGTGCCTGTTTTCATTTAAATAAATCTATGGCGCGATCATGATTACCTTATACCTGGTACGTATCTATGATCTTTAAGTTTCGAGAGTTATTTGCACAGTATTATGAGCGTTTAAACTTAAAACATAAATGAATTTGATTTTAGGTTGTTACTCAATGGGTTTTTAACCGTTAATATCAGATTCTCACGAGAAATGTGTTTACAATAGTATTGGAGACTTCGAGAGGCGAAAAGATCGAACAAGCCAACGCGTAGGTGAGATTTATAACATGTTATTATTGATTGTACAGTATTATGTGAAATATTTTCGAATTATCCTCAAAAAAAAAAATAATAAACATCGTGTCGAAAGTTAAAGCGATTCGAAACCATTTAAAATGTATACGACGACTGTGTGTAATATTATAATAATTCGACGGGCTTTTATAACTTTCTTCGCGGAATTGTGCGTGTATTTCGCCAAAGTTAAGCGAAAATATTTGCTCGGGCGACAGAATACTATAAGACGAATGTGTAAAACCGAAAGGAAAATAGTCGATAAATCTCTGAAAAAATGGGCACAACATCGATAATCCGTTAAAATCAATACAAACGACTTTCGAATTCGTGCGATGTAATCGGATAGATATTAAACAGCCGTAATTCAACACATATCGTTTATAAATAATACGAGTTATTAAGATATCTATTCGTTATAAGTATATGCGATTGAAATGTTGACGTTTTTCGCTGTGATCTTCATAAAAAGTACTCCTCTGGCAGTGAACGTTTAGAGAACGGGATTTTAACAACATTGTGTGAGCGTGACTTTAAATAGATACATTTTAATAGTCATCAATATTGTATGAGATGATCAAATTATTTTAAAAAACACCCTCTTCTCCGATCGCTGGAGAAAGAAAAACTCGTTTTTTTTTTTATGAAATATCATATTTTGTAAACATAATATTATATTTATCTAGGAAAATCTTAAGTCCACGTCGTGTTTTAAATATTTTTGAGCTTTATTATAATGTTTATTGAGCCGTAAATTACTAAAAAAAAAATAAAATAATTCCATGTCTACATTTTTCTATCGAAAAAAAATTGTGTAAACAAAAATATAAATACCACAATTAGTTATTAGGAAACAAATCAATATTGCGAATCGTTTTTTTTTTTTTTAAATATTTCAATTACACTCGAAATCGCCAATCGCCCGTGTTGATTTTCGAGACATACAAACACACAAGCCGCGCAGGCGAAAAATTATTATCGTTTTCTTTTTTTCTTTCAAAGAAACCATCCCAGTGCAATATATTTTTCATCAATATCGTGCGAAATCGTTGGAAAATTCAAACACAAATAATTTTCAGAATAAAAATAAAATATCCAAAGTGGATTTTGTGAAATTTATCAGCGACCGTCGTTGGTAGTTTTTTTCTTTTCTTTTCCGATTACTATTTAAATCGTCGAGACGTCCGGAGAAAAATTCGATAATTTCAAAACTTCCCGTCTAAAAAGCTGACGTTTCGATGCGAGACTTTTGAAGCGTCCTCCGCAGTAGTCCGTATCGCAAAGCCGACGGGCACACACGACTTTTGCTCGACAAAATTATATTTATTATTGCGATAACGTCCACGCTTCACGCGGCGGCGGCGGCGGCGATAAAACTAATGTCGCCAAATTTTTCAATTTTCTGTACCATTTAAACTTAATACACGGGCGGGCGTTATGGAATCCTTAATCCGAATGATACGCGCAGTGTTTTCCGTGGGCGTATGGAACATCTGGCGTTAGATTATCTCCTCTCTCTCTCTGAGGAGTACCATCATTATATTGTAATGTAAACGTATACATTTGGGGTGTCCTTCTAATCAGTGTTGTTGGTCGGACATGCGGTTGATAGTAATTATCAGACTAGAAGTACCAACGTGTATTTATTATTATTTTTTTTTCTTTTCCAAACATTTTAAACGTAATAGTTGCTCAACTCAAACGAACGTGGCTTAAAAGGTTGCTCTAACGGCCATATACGTATATGTGTGTGTATGTGTGTGTACATAAATACATGTGATAAAACACAAAGGACCGGCGCGTTTATATAAATTTATGTTAATAATATGACTGAGAGATGCGCGCACGAATCCTGCGGTTTCTTATAATGTCTTGTAACGTGTATTTTCGAGAGAGAGAGAAAAAAAACATTAGCATACGTGAAGGAGATCCGTCGTACACCGCGTCAGCATGTATTCAGCTGCGGTATAAAGACTAACGCGGCGGCGGCGGTACGATTATTTAGCTGATAAAGCTGAACTGCCGGAGAAGAAAACAAAATCGCGCGCATAGTAGTGCCGCGGCAGAGGAGAATTATACGCGCGCACCGTGTACCGTTAAAATAACTGAAAAAACAAACAAACAAACAAAAATCAATTGAAAAATATATTTACAAAAAACAAAACGATATAATTTTCCGCGTTGCAACGAAACGTCTAAATAATATTATGCGTCATACGATTCGCTTGATTGAAGATTAATACGCATATAACACAATAATAATATTATTCACAGTGCGTAGATATTTGGAATTTTTTAATTTTCAGTGCTTTCGTGAATTATTCGTGTAAATCGGAATAACATTCGTTCGGACGGGCCATTTTGTCTATGATATTGGTTTGCAGTAATTATTCGTTTGTAATATTATGTATGTGGGTACATTTTTTTTTTTTTTTATTAAATGTTTTCACCAAAATTTATCATATTCTAATTCTATTTTTATTTTTTTCAACAACTATGTTCGGCCAATAACTGAATTTCTGTTCTTATTTTTCGAAAACGCAATCGATCAACTATTAACAAAAATTTCAAAAGAAACACATTAAATAAAAAGGTCTCCAAAGAAAAAGTATACCTTCACAGTGTTTTTCATTGAGAAAAAAACCCCTTTATATAATATATATATGTGTGTGTGTGTGTAGTTGTGGTTTTTTACTTCAATAATATCCATCAGACATAAAAATTAGAAGAAAAAAATAAAAATATGTTTTCAAGAATTCGTAAAAGTTTTATCAGAATCCACTATTGACCGACGGCGTATTAAATGATTTTTTTAATCTACGAAATCCTGCGCTAAGTGAGTTTGTGACATACAAAAAACCGACCCGAGAAAGAAGAAATTCGAGCGTTAGCGCGGAACAAAGGAAACGTTATGAAAATTACACGACGACGCATCGGTTATAATATTTTGATTTGATATTGTCGGACGATTTCGCGTGTTCCTATTCGAATGTCCGGTTTTTAGAATGGTTTTTTTTTAAAGTCGACCGCGACGTGGTGGTGTTTTTTGGTTTTTTTTGTAATTATTCTCTCGGCGCGAAAACGCGATGGCCGGAAATTTACAAAAAAAAAAATCCCCAACCATACTGCGAAAAACTACTACGCGGCGCGTGGTAAAATCTAAAGCCAACTGACCCATAAAAAAAGTGTGCGACGACTAAAAAGTATAATCGAAAGTATTTTAGCGTGTTTATATTTTAAAAACGGGACGCGAATGACGCGCGTCCATTAAAAATGCCATTACACACGACTAAGAATTAAAACGCTCGCGCGCGCGAATAATGGCCCATCGATCGGCAGCGTTGTCGAAAATCCCGCGATTATTATTATATACTACGCGACGCGTACGAAACGTTGTTGGAGATTTAATAAACTGATAGCGTAATAATAGCGGTTTCGACGACGAATAAATTACGCGCCGCAAAAGAACGGAATAAAATATCGAAAAGGATTTATAATAATCAAATGTAGTATTGGATCGGAATCGCGCCGTCTCGTTCGTCGTGTACGAGTTGAAACTTACCCGCCGCCGGTTCTTTTTTAAATATCGCGTAAACGGTAATTATTATTGTTCTCTCGCGTTTTACCCATCGTTTGAAGTGTAAAACTATTACTTATATTAGCTCCCTGCGAGTCGACAGCGCGCGCGGCACACAACAATAAGTCCGCAGTAGTTCCATAAACGATTAAAACAACTACAGCGTCTACTAATTTCATCAGAACTCCGGCGAGATGATTAAAAAAACGAGACGGAATCGAAATTCACCGCGATGCACGATGACGATCGAACGGAAGAAAACCATTGCGATGGAATAATTATTCGAAAAATATAATATCGTGGGCGTACGATTGGAATACGTAAAACGTACCTCCAATTAGCGAACGGACCACTGTGCCGATCACGCCTCTCCGGCGGCGTATTGTAAGAATCCGTGTGCGGTTTTTTCCCGACGACGAAACAAAAGCGTCCACGTGTTTTTTTTTTATGATTCCCGTCTGCCGTGAGAGTTTACGAAGTCGCGACGATTTAATCGAATAATCAACACCACCGACCCGAACACATCGAAATAGACAATAGCCTTATCGCGATGAACGGTGGAAATTCTCTCGTAAAAAATAAATACACGTTTAACCGACTACTTTTTAACGTTTTTATCGTAACGTCGTCGACGATAGGTGATAATGATATTCTACCAATACGCCGCCGTTTTATAATTATTTCCAATTGTTCACAGTTCTAGCCGCGTAAGTGTGATCGACATTATAAAACTAAAAAAAAATGTTTTCAGACAGATATTTTTTAAAGCGAGTCGGGAACGTTTTCTATTCGGAAGTCGAGGTCGGTCTTATCGAAGAGGAACTCTACATTGTTGTGTTTTTTTCATTTTTTCAACTAAAATAATTAATATTTTAAGGAACGTGAAACATCGACAATCTGGCGGATATTTCTCATTGACCGACTAAATAAACAGTCTTTCAAACTAGATAATATGTGTTCGTAATCGTATTCGATATTACCGTAATAAATATGCCGTCCGTGTTTTGATAATTTTATCGAATGTTTATTATTTGTTCAAGTATAAATTCTATTTTATAGGTGTGTATACACTCGAATATTTTATTCCCAATAAAAAAAGATGCCACAATAACCAAGAGGTATTAAAACTTTATTGTTTTTACGTAATAACTAACTACTCGTCTGGACTATTACGTTTGAGAATAATCCGAAATTAATACAGCCGCGAGAGAACGTATAAGAATTCGCTAACGTCGTATAATATTTTTATAGCATATCACATTTATAGGAAACGAAATGAATTCAATTTGTTTCGATTATAACTGTCAAAAATATTATTATTATTAAATTTCGAATTTCACAACTTTACAAAACGAAAACGTTTGAAATAATTATTTAAAAATGCAATACATCGTACTATATATTTTTATGGTGTATTTCACATAGTTGATTTTTATTACAGTAGACAATTATTAGTATATTAATAAAATTATTGAAAAAACATATTTTTTTGTAACAATAATAATATATTTTGACGGTTCTAATCGTTCACGAGCGGTCTGCAGACTCGAAATCGAACAACGGGTTGGTTATTGTTTCGTTGCGGAACACTCAACAATCAGTTTTAATCCAAGCAAGATATTAATATTATCAATTTACTTACGTATGAGGACAAAAGGATCGCCGACCGATAAATACACGATCTCGTACGCGATGCCTACTCCTTAATTCCCGAACACCGTTTTTATTTTTCCCTCGTATAGTCGCGTGCCATCGAACAAGACGAATTACTATAAAAACACATTGATGAGATTATAGAGTTATCTGCCGCGTTCGGTTGCCATTAAATTTGTTTACATCGCATTTCTTTGTCTTTGGTCGAAGAAAATCCCCCGTTTTCCCCGCGAATTGATTCGCGTTTCTTCGGCAAACAACTGACGTAAGTCTTTTCTCAGTTTTTAATAAAAATATGTGAGCGCAGTGAAAACTATTATTTAACGAAAACAAAGAGAGATAAAACACGTGTATACGCTTGTTTATACGTACGTATATTTTTCATATTTTTTTTTTTTATAAAATAACACTGAAAATTTAAACCGAATTATTTCTGCAGCTGAATACTTGGTCGGGCATCATATTATACCTACTGCCTGCGTTATGAAATCGAAATCTCCGAGAAAATTCGGCAAAAGTGAATTCGAAATAATAAACGTTTCGGATAGTCGTTCTTTTGATTTACGTTTTTGAGAAACGCAACGAAATTATCTGTAGTTACAACGAAAACGAAATCGAATTTTCCGGTAGACAATATATGGCCATATTCGAACGTTTCAAACTCGTAAATCGTTAGTCGACGGTCTGCCGGTCGATTTGAACGGATTCGCGAATCGCCCCCCCCCCTCCCGCCGACGAGTCTATAAAATCACATTACCTACCCTCGCACGTCGCGGTGAAAAATAACGGATTACGAATCGCGCGACCGTTTAAAATCATCGAAAAGCCGCATTCGATCTAATAAACGTCCGTTACGTCTAACGAAAATTTCCTACGCGTCAGCGGCGCCGGAACAATTTTCGAACCGTGGGGGCTGAGCACAGCAAATACAGAGGAAGATTTTCCCGTGTTAATTCAAGGCTAGCGTTAAGAAAACAGTAGAAAATAAAAAGTCTTCGATAATAATAATAAACGACTTATTTTAATTTTAATATGGTTAAGTACTTGGTACCAATACTACATACACATAGTACAATGCAAGTTATTTCTAAACAATTCGTTTACTGTGTGTGTATGGTAATACTTGAAAACGGACAGTTTATCAAATATATTTCAGTTATATTAAACATAAAATTAAAAACCATAGAGGATATTCTATGTATTTTAGTCACGGGAGTATAAATTCTAGAAAACCGTCCGCGGGGGCTATGCCCTAAGGGAATTTTTCCCGTTGGGGCAGTTGCCCCCATTGTTCCGGCGCGCCCATGGTTAAAAATATTATGTTAATCGTCTCGTTAATTATGATGTAAAAGAAAAAAAACGCTATAAATCTCTTTGGTCTTGATAATACGACTGCCGGCCGCTACGGGAACCCGGGGTTACGCGAAAATCAACAAAATTACGTTTGCTTGGAAAATCTGAAATTTCGAAATCGCCGCGGCCGCCCATTGCCATTTCGCCTGTACGCCCATCCGCACAAAACCGCGTTTTCTATTGTTTTCTATTGTCGTACCTTGTGAAAAAAAACCTCTGCTCGCCATGTCCGGTAAGCACCGGTCGTTGCTGACCATGGGCGGTCGCAATCGGGCGATTTTCGGATCGTCCGGAAACGGCGTTATTCGCTCCGGCTGTCGTCTGCGCTCGGTGAACGCGACGGTTCGACGACCGCGTCCGCCGTTTTGGTCATCCGTTGCCGCCGACAAAACCGCCGCCGTCGTGGCCGACCGCGGCCGACCGAAACTCCATCGTTCGCCGACGGTGGAAATCGTCGCTGCCGGTGACGGCTCCGAGCCCATGGACTGGGAGCCGTCCGACGACTCTCAGCCCATGGACTGGGAGCCGGTGATCTCCGAGCCGACGGGCCGGAACTGCCGGAAGCCGGTGGTCTTCGGGCCGATAGGCTGGAAGCCGGAAGTCTTTGAGCCGATGGGCTGGAAGCCGGTGGTCTCCGAAGACGTGGGCTGGGAGTCGGTCTTGGACCACTCCGAGCACGCGGAATCGAACTCCGACGACGATACCTTTCCACCAGACTTGCGTCTTTTTTCTTTGAGCCGATTTTAGGCTATTTTGTGTTTGTTTTTTTTTTTTCGAAACTAGGTTTCGTTTTTTTTACGTTTTTTATTTATTTTCGCTCATTTCTGTGAGTCGCCGATTTTTAGGCTATTTTGCGTTTTTAACTTATTTTGCTCATATTTTCTTTGAGTCGCCGACTTTTAGGCTATTTTTTGTTTCATATAAATCGTTGAATTTTTTATTTCTATTCCTTTTGAGCCGATTTTTAGGCTATTTTGTGTTGTTTTTTTTCGAAACCAGTTTTCGTCTTTTTTGCGTTTTTTACTTATTTTGCTCATTTCTTCGAGTCGCCGATTTTTAGGCAATTTTGTGTTCTGATATGAATCGTTAGATTTTTTTTTTCATTCGTTGCAGTTATCGCTATATTTTTACGAGCTGTTTTTGTAGTTTTTTTTCAAAAGTTTCCTATGACTTCGTAAAATATTGAATTTCAGAAAAAGCTGTTAAAGTTTTCTAGTATAGACCCCTTATAGAAAGAATTTTCCAAAATTCACCTCCTAGATGGGTTAAAGAAGTGATAATAGGTGTTAAAAATGTAAAAACGTTATTTTTCAAAACTTAGTATTCATACTCGGCTGTAATTTAAATTATCAAAATCTATTTGAAAATTCGACCCCTTATAAAGGCATCCCTGCGGAATATGGAGATCCTTACGATGCCCTCACGGAATTTTTCCCGCGCGTGCAGTTGCCCCCATTGTTCCGGCGCCCATGGTACGCGTATGCGCGTATTCGAGGATCCCATCTCGCAGGACCCGAACTAAAGTCATCGTTCGTACCTACTGCAGTATTCATGAACGCGAATAACATAATAAAACCGCATTTCACTTATCCGTCGAGTTATACGAACTCCGCTGAGGCCGCGTCTCGTACCATAATAATATAATCATCAGTGCGCTCGCTTTATGTTATAATATTATATACGAGTGCGCGTAGCACACGCACAACGCGATGATAAACAATGATAATAAATAATAATAACGATAACGTCATAAGTCGGAGAGCCCCGGAGACCGAACCGTGTCCAAAACGGTTTTACTATTATAGTACATGCGTTCGTCGAATCGAGAATTCGCGCTCCGAACTGACGTGTTGCGCGCGTAACACGATTTTATTCGACGTATCGTATCTGATTTTGTCCAGCGGTTCGGTAGTGAGGCGCTGCCCGCGAGACGAGTAGACGACGGGAAAAGTCTTTGAGAAAAAAACCTAAACTCGCGTCGTGTACCAAAATTTCCGAGGAGAAACGCGCCGCGACGAAATGAACCTTACTAGAACAATATAAACGAGAAATATTAAGCGATTATCTAAAGAAATAAACTCGAAACTCGCGCGCACTTTTTTGAACCTTTAAAATCGGTTGTTGAAATCTCGACTTTCGTCAGAACCGCAGATCCGGGTGGAATTTTCCACGAACGCGGTCGCAAACGATCGGAAAAATATTGCTCTCTCGAACGTGACATACGAAAAACCTAAAAACGTCGTCAGGACACGCACGCACTCGAAACGCGTTATAAGTAGCTCGTAATGTCGAGCTTTCGTGAATGATGGAAAAAAAGGAGGAGAAGAAAAAAAAAAGAACAAAATCGCATCGTCGGAATCCGAAACCTAAATAAATATAAGCCACTGGGCGCGAGATCACCGTGCCGGCGCGTTTCGCGCGATTATATACGGGTTTTTTCCTTCCCCCCCCCCCCGTTTCCTTTGATACGAGCGTTACACGTGTAACGAGCGCAACACGTTAATTCATTTCGTCCTGATAAATATTTACAGTCGGCGGCCGCGCGTTCGGAAGTTTTGTTTGCCCCGGCGGTGCGCGCGGCCCGTATATAGTTTCCGCGACTTGTAAATAGAATAACTTTGTTGCGTTCGCGCCACGCGGTGGTTATTATATTATTATTATTTAGACGGATAATATTACACGATCGCGGCTGACCCGCGGGTATTCGGGGAATCGACCGGCCGTCGTCGTCGTCCGCTCGGTCGCGGGCCGCGGCATCGGTTTAAAATTTTTAAAGACTAAAATCTACCGACAGAAACCGCAAACTTTTTCTTTCCGATCCGACGAGTAGACTCGGTGAACGATGAACGTACATTTGATAAAATGTAACGTTAATCTATTGGATGTGTTTTTCGATTAACTCGTTCGGTTTCCAAAACTCGTGACTCGAGCTAATAAATCTATTCGAATAATAGACGTGTCCGGGATACGTGTTCGATTAGCTAACCTGTGCGAAATTTGGTTTTTCTGCGTTACGTATTTCGGGTGTGGATTTGTTAAGTACGTGTCGACTTTTTAATCTGGTAGTCCATTAATCACATTGTTCTGAACACCGTTTCGACCCGAAACCTTTATGTCGCACGATTAAAACTGTCGATCTATTCAGTGTAAATAATGGGAGTGTCTATGAAAACAGCGGATACGGGACGATCGACCGACGGTGGCGGCGCGGAGACCTGCCCGAATGCCCGCGAATATCTAAATATTGTCGCCGGATTGCGTCACACGTGAATTCAAATGAAATCGTTCGTTCGTCAACAACAACAATATTCTCCGATAGAAACGTACGACGACGTAATATTGTTTTGCCAGTGCGTCCGAACGGACGTCAATATATTATATTATACAAAATATATAATCGAGTTCACGAAAACGTAGTAAAACCGATTTTTTTTTACATTCAGATACGTGGGTTTCCGCGAAACGTATTGCGAATTAATATTCTCTTTTATACCACACCGAATGGGGAAAAAATACGGTCCGAGAAATAAACCAGTACTTTTCGTACAGTGAAGGATTAACGTGGGGTCCGATACGGTCACTGATCAACGTTCCCGCGGGAAATGCGACCGGTGTAAATCTTAGGGGTGTGTTATTTTGACGTGCAGGAAGGAAATCGTTTGAATAATATGACCTAGTTTGCCGGATACGAAATACTAAATGGACGATTTTAATCATTTATCGTATAAATTTATCAAATATAAATATATATATATTATATTTCCATGCGACGCGCACATTTCAGAAAACGATCATACCGCGATAACATAATATTTTTTATAATATTCATAACTTGTAGAATATACGTATATGAAAATCCATTAGAGCGACGTGTGCGCCGCCGATTAAATTTTCGAATAAAACGCAACGGGCAATATCAATTCTACGGATCGACGGAGAGTATTTATTTTATTAAATTCGAAATAATATTTATTTGCCGATCGATTCTCAAGATAAATTATTTATCAGTAGTATATGGGACGAGAATAATTATATTATAAGACGACTATTATTGTAAGTGTACACACCGCAATGGCGTCATATTACGCCCACCAGAAATCAAATCGATCGCCGTTTGCGCCAAAGTCATGACAAACGACTTTCGGAAACGAAATGCATTTCGACGTAAAGATTACCCTCTGCCGTGGTTATCGCGATTAGTTCGCGCAGAGCCACCGACGGACGACATTATGTTCGAAATCAGAAAGACCCTTGTTGACTAACGTAGCGTTCTTGTTCTTGTATGAAAAAAAAAATAAATAAAGGACGAAATGAAATCCTCATCCCTTTCGGTCGATACGACGACGACGGCGTTACCGTATTGCGCATGAGAAAAAATAGCAAAATAATCGTTATCTATTATCTTTGCAGTACTTTTGGCACGCGTAAAATCGCTGTGCGTCACACTGCCCACCGTCGTCGTGTCGTGTGCGCCCCAGGACGTGGCAGTGTCGTCAGAAAACGCACGCGCGCACGAGTTGAAAAAATTCAAAAAAAAAACCGAAAACACGGACGCGCGATAGGTATTCGTCTGATACGATAACCACTCGTATGTGTGTCGCCACAGCGACGGTATGCGGTTGCAGTTTGAGGACTTTCCATAAATTAAAAAGTTAAGTTTCGCGCGATACCTACTGAATTCCAAGGTCGTTACGTGATTAATTACGATCTTGTTTGTTTTGCATCGTAAAAAAACAAAAAGGGTGAAAAACAAAAAAAAACGCTGTGTAAAAACGTACAACGTTTCGATTCGCGAATTTGTGATTTATGACCGGCCCAGGACGAACGACGGAGAATCGACGCGATACATAAAGAAACCTTGTGAACGAACGCCATATTTTAGGCAATGTTTTTTTTTTTTTTTAAAGACCCTTTTTCTATTGTTTCAGTGAGCGACGCGTACCGTTCTCGTTTTAATCCGCGCGGAAAGTAGTGTGCGGCGTTTAAAGCGCGGCCGATCCGCCGTCCGACCAGAGATAAGAATGACGAACCACTCGTAAATGATTCTGCAAAAAACAGATCGTTATATAATATACGCGCGGTGTTTTTTTTTGATTTGTCTAAATAGCACGGTCAGGAGTCCTGACTCAGGACTACCTTGTACACGCGTAACGTTTGCAAAATTGCATTTCTCGAAAATAATACAAACGTCCGATAGACTACTCGTAGACACACCCGTGGACTTTGAACGCCCAAATGTTATGGAGCTTGTGAATTTTAATATCGGTTTCTTTTTCTTTGCAAAACGAGCAAAAAAGCCCCCCGAAAATGTAAAATATAATAAACATATACTCTAAAAACCGTTGACGTTTAACGTGTGTTTGCGCGTCCAATTTTATTCCAAATTCAAACACTGTTTTCATATTCCCGTGGCGCTCGAACGGTCCAGTGACGTGGTCAGAATAAGGAGCGTGGCGAGAAGTACCCAAAACGTTTTGTTTTTTTTTTTCTACGTATTTATACATCTCGTCCTATATCATATTGTTCGGTCAATAATACTGACGATAATAATAATAATAGAAAAAGATTCGATTCGAGATAAATAATTATTTTTCGTACATTTACACTGCCTGCCGACACACTCGATAAACATAATTATTCCAGTGCGTCGTCGTCGTCGTCGTCGTGTTCCCGAAAGGATTTAAATAATTTAACTGAAATCAATTATTTATGAAACCGCGGAGAGCTCGTAGATTTCCAATAGAGTATGCAAACTTTTCGAAGGGTCCGAGTGAGCAACTTAAACGAAGTTTCCAAGAAAAAACCGAGTAAAATATACAATTTAATTACATTTTCATAGTACCTACGGGTAATCCGAAAGAAATCATCTCTGTTGTCGGCAGGTTATCGTGAAAGTCTTCACCCCGTTTTATGATAATCAATGTCCATCGAAATACACAATTCATTATCGATTCTATCTAAGGCGAACATAAAGAATTGCTAAATTAATATTATGAATAGATATAGACGAACCCAAGGCGTAGTATAGTGTTTTTCTTTTACGATAACTTATATCTGAATAAATTTGTATAATTTAATAAAAAAAAAAACTTAAATATTATCACAAACTTTTACAAATTGAATTGGTATTGTATATTTTGCACCGTTTCTGATTACAATAAAGAACAAACAATATACAAATCCAAAAAAAAAATCCTCTGTTCTGGTCGTTAACAATAACGATTTTATTTGTAATTTACATCAAACTTTTTCCAGTGTTTTTCATATTTTTTTTCTTCGTAATATCTGTTGTTTGTATATTTATAACTCACTCGACGTTAGTTTTTAAATATTCACTCGTAAAATTCGACGTTTCTCATCGTATCGACGACGGCTACGAAATTTAAATAATTATTCAAACTAATGGATTGATAATACGATTATCATTTTGATCATTGCGGGCCACATTATCTCGGGGCAAAACAAATGATAAAAATTAAAAAGTCCACCCAGAATAATTTTCGATTCACATAGTTATCGTGTCTCGGGCTTTTTTACGAAAACGGGATTTGTTGGATAAACAATTGGCAAGAGCAATGACTCTTGCAAAATAAAAAATGGCCAATTTAAAATTTGTATCTCGTACAATCGACCAATCACGATTCTCTGACTTTTTGCATTGATATGAACGTCAGTTTGGTCTTTTTTTTAATACTTTTTTATATTATACTCTCTAGTATTGTTTTGTTTGAGACAATGTGCTTCTCTGTACATCGGTTAACGGCATACGACCGGTCTTATAATTTCAATTTCATAATACACTTCTAGTGATAGTGTATTGTCGATTTAGATTAGATCATGTCCGAAAAATAATTGTAATAATAATAATTATCATGTCCGGGAAAAGTCGCGATTAAAATCCAACAACTCGACAGTTACTACAGTCGTGCTACACAATATTATCTATAATAACAGTTACACGAGACAAACTTGATAATGTCAACTATCATGGCTAATTAGCGATTTATATACCGTCCGCGTTTTATCTTCCGCCGAAAACCAGTTTTCGCGATTTCTTTCATAATAAACGTAAACGATTTTACACAGAGAACTTATCTTTACGATTAGTACAATGGAAAAAGTCGTACAAAAAAAAAAAAAAAGGAAAAAAACAATAAGGACGATAAAGAAGTAAACATAATCATAACAAGAGAATAAAAACGATACCGTTGAATAGCCGTGGACATTAGGAGTAACGTGAAGTGACATTTTAAGTCCCAAAGAACGAAGGACCTAGGGGGAAAAAAAAAACAATTGGCGATGTATACCGACTGAAAAATATGACAATCTTCTTCTTTTCCTTGGTCTTTTCCCTCTGCTATAAAGGGTCAACGGAAAAGAAGAAGAAGAAAAAAACCGTCGACGACGTTAATGGAAACGAACGAGATAAAACGTTTTGAGAAAACGGTCTCGATAGGCCGGATGTTTAATTAATTTTCGCCCGTAGTAGAATTTGTTTACGTTTTATAAATACGATTGCTATAGTCGCGATAAATATTGTTGAACGCTTTGCAAAACGAACGTTATTTTGATTTTTATGACATTGTCACACGGTTTAAAAAAAATCGTAGAAATCGTCATCTACGAGATTTACTGTAACTGATTTCGAACAAGATCTAACAAAAGCGATTCGCGTTCATTTAGAAATATAGAACAATCCTCAAAAGTGGCGCAGGATTTCGAAATATGTTTGCGATTTCAAGCACCTTTTCACAGACAATACGGCTGTCATAGAAAACGGCAAGGTATCGTCCGAATGTGAGATTATTCGTGTGAAAAAAACCAAACTTGTTACGCGCGCCGTTTCGAAGAATTGATTAATTCATCGTAGGACGTTGTGAGCAATGTGTAAAAAAATATGCGGTTAGCTTTGGGTGATAACGGAATCATCGGTCAGGTCGTACACTATGTAACCCAATTGGGGAGAAAAAAGAACAACTCGAAAGCAATCGACAATCGATTCGGTGATACGAAAACCGTTCTTATAAATCTTTAGGTATTCGGTTGAGTAGTGAATCGACAGCGTGCATTTGATTGATAGTTTGATTATTTCGATCGCTTAAAGGTTTAAAGGATTTGTTGAATATTGAAAATCGTTCGACGACCACCGGCGATAACGATTGAAATATGATTCGCTAACATTTTGCAATACGGCGTTTGAGGCGCGGCGCCAGAGAAATTATTTAATAATACTACATAGTACATTATTATGTTATGATTAAATATCCGACGAGTCTAATCTTAAATAACAGAGAGTCTCTTACGAGGACGTCGGCGACGATAACGCGTAAATTTATCGTTCAAATTTGTGCGTTTAAGTACGCGCTGTGTTTTAGTTCCTAGTAGAGCTCGCCTTATTGTTATGTCGAAACTATAACGGGGTCGTACGGTGAATCGCAACGTGGCGTTTTTATCTCCGCTCGAATATTCGAACTTTACGTCCGTCCGTTTTGGACCTTTATCAACCGTTCTCGAGAAAGCAATAAATTCGCGTGCAATACCTGTCGAAAAGAAAATCGCATTTGCCACAGCGAGGGCTGGTGAAAATTTGAATCGACTGATTTTGAATAACAACAGTTCTGGATGAAGAAAAACAAATGTGCACTATCGACTGGCATTAAGTTATGTAATAATAAATAATCAAAAGTACCTAATTTCGTGGACCGTTAGAATCCACTTGCGGATCGAAATTGCGGTTCAAACGCTTAGAATTTCCAGCCGAAACGCCAAAGACAATAGAAGTGTCGGTATTGGACGACAACGATCGAACATACGAAACGTGAAAGTTTAACTTCGATTCAAAAAGATTTAACATCAATATAAATCGTCGTTACTTTAAAACTAAAAGTTTGTTTTTTCCGCGAACAATGTCTAGTTTGTTGCTCTAGTTAGTCACAAAATTCACTTCGATTACCTACGAAATATAATAATTATTATCCTTTCGTGCGTGTGTGGTAATTTAATTAATATTTCAATACATTAGCATTGTACTCGGTAAAGACTCGTACTCGTTGTGTACTTGTCAAAGGGATTTTTTATTTTTTTTTTTTTACAAATTGACTAGTGCATAGTACATTGAAATAATAATAGTTATGTTAATTTTTTTTTTTTTTTTTGTCTCGATGCGACGCGCCACGCACTTGAACCGATGATGTTCAAACGAATCCTAGTCGATCGAGTTATATAAGTTTAATTTATTCCGTTCTCAATACCATCGTTGATTATTATTTCTATTTAAACTATTGATAATATTTCGCTTTACGGGTAATGTTTGTATGCACACGAGTACGCGTTTCCCCGACCGATTACGTTTTCGCGCACACGTGCGATTCCCAAAACAATATTTTCCCATGTCAAGCGTTTCCGAGTTTAACTTTCGTCCTGCTGTTTTGCTTTTCGACTTTTATTAATCAGTACGAAATCAAACGATAAAATAAAAACAAAAAAAAAAAGGTATTTAGGAAAAACGTGATGCGAGCAGATATTACGAACTATGCAATATTAACAAAGTTATTTATAATATATATTTTATATTGGAGTGGAAAAATATTTTATCGTAAAATCATCGCGATTAAAAAAGTTTTCGAATTACGCGTTGTTCGTTACCAGACTGAAAAAATGTTTGGTTATGAAATCGTCGATTATTTATTTTTTTCTTCTACGGCATTTCAATATTATTATTAATCACTATACGTTCTTACGGCGGGAATTTAAATTTATTGAAAAATTAATTTCCATTTGAACCTATAATATAACGAATTCGATAATAATATTATAGTAATCGTTTGAACGTCGAGGAGTACACGTCAACAGATGAATCTTTGAAACGCAAACAAATCGCGCGCATATCGCACACCACGCACGCACGCTTCGTTGTCGGCGGCCAATTAAATTCCAATAGTCCAGATATAGACCGACAGAGATTATAATTAATTGTAAACGAAATGCCAGTCTGTTTGGCGCAGATGATATAATGTATCTCGTACACTTTAGATGCACGTGTCCACTGACTAGAGGAATTCGTTGAACGTTTAAATGAAAGTCAACTGGACTTTATAATCACTCGTATTCGTTTCGAAAATATTTTATTCCGAAATCTCCAACGCCCCGAGGAACATGCCCGACCAGAAAATATTTTCTATTTACAGTTACGTTCGACGTGATATTATTATAATCGTTCGACGGTCAAAGGGTAGTATAACGTTTAAAAGAGAACAGATAAACCAGAGATGTAGGAACACAATAATATTGTCTGAAATTATTCGCTTCGATAATACGCGATATTTTTTCTAATATCGGGTGCGATAAATTTGAAAAATACGATTGAAAATACATAAAAGTTTTGAGTTATATTAGTATATTATATATAATTCGTAACGTTATTTCGAAACTTATTTCAATAGCGATTTATCGCGAGAGAAACATTGTCCGAGAATAATATTTCGAGGTCGCGCGTCACGGCGCGAATAATAAAAAGCGACGCGAAATATACAATATTTTATAATTTGTAAAAATATCGGTATTACGGCGAGTATAATTTAATCAAGACGTCGTCGGGATATTCATAAAAGCGATTTATCCATAAAAACGCCGGGACGCGAGAGCACCGCCGATATTGCATGCGCCGCGCAGAAACTAATTACGCGGATTTCAACGTAAAACGTTCAGTATTATAAAGTTTCGCACCCAAAAGTCTTAAGTTAATTCGCAGATTTCGGAACAACTATAATCAAAAACACGAAAACTCGAAAAACAGATAATAAAATGATATTAAACTTCACGCGGTTTGCGTGTTCGAAAGTTCCGATCGGGCATCCCGATATTTCGCCGAAATTCGGTGCTTCGACAGGTAATTTAAAACTTTTTTTAGAGAAAAACAACAACAACAAAAAAAAAAACCACTCAAAATCTATAAGCTGAAAATATCCGTTTATTTTAGTATTGCTTTTGTGCACATACTTTTACGGATTTTCGATCTTTAATCGAAACCTGTACGTCACGGGCACCCGCGTCGAATAATAATAATATATAAATATAAATAAATAACAACAACAAACTATAAAATATTTTTCACGACGTGAATTAAGAATATTATTCTCGCGTGACTTTGTAGTAAATAAATTAATAATATATAAAATATAAATCGACACTTTGTAAATTTGTTTATTTTGATTCCATGCAAAACAAAGAAGTTTGATTTATAGTTAAAATGTTATTGGTAAAGCGATTTCCAAGACATTTTACAGTTGATCAAATGTAAATGTGAAGCTAACAACGGCATAATGATAGAAAATTCGACCGAGCTACGAGTCCATAAACGGTTTTTATAGTTTTTCGGGGGGGGGGGGAAATAAAATGTGACTATTTTCGTTAAAATAACCTAAAACACGGACGGTCGCTATTAATTTCCCAACTCCTGCGAAAAAACTGTTTACAAACCCCGTAACGTGAAATGAAGGTAAAAAAATAAATAAACTGCGATCAAATACCATGGCGAAATATAATTCGTTTCTCGGAAACTACCAACAACGCTTGATCATGTTCAACAAGCTTTCGGATACTGGAACCAGATTAGGTGATTAAATTAGGGCTTACGAGTAAATCCATCACCGATTATCAGGAAAACAAGCTATTATTATATTACATCTACATCGCATGGAGGATCCGACGTTAACGTTCATTTTGGAAAATTCTCCGATCTAATGTGGTTTTATTGGGAGTTCGAGTATTTCTCATTAGTACAAATACGTCGTGTCTGTGGTCTAGGTATTTTTTATTATATTTTCAACCTGTAACCTCACTATTTCAAACGGTGCTTCGCCAAGGGTAAAGAAATATTTTTATTACATTCTTATAGTCCTTGGACTGGTGTAAGTATTGGAATGTAAATGTGAAAAAAATGTAAAATATGAAATTACGCTCACCCATAGAAACGGGAAACGCCTTTCGGGGGCTTTTTAACGGTTTAGAGTGTTCGCGGCTCCGAGGAAATTACATTTTTTACCGAGCAAAATCGATTAAACATTGTTTATAATAGTTGTAGGTCTCACGCTAAAGAACGGTAAACTCATGCGAATCTCATAAAAACAACGCGAAACTGTAAACAAGAGTAAATAATGTAGTAAATAATAATATGTACACTACAGTAATTTACACAAAACGAATCTAATAATAATTAATGTATAGAGAGAAAAAGGTATGTGTCGATAAAGTGTGACTATTATTTTTACTTTTGACATGGTAAAAAAAAATAAAAAAATATCAATTCGAATAAAGCGATTAGGAAAAACGTCACTCGAACACGCGATTTTAATCGTTTTTCATATCGAACGAGTACAATTAGTGGACACGAACTTAACGAGAGAGCAGAGTTCAATTTTTAAGAGCTACTCTCTAGTATAGTATTTAGCGAGAATCGGAACTAAAACAATATGAGTTGTAATATTATTACGGCCATTTTTATATTTAAATTTAATTTAAAATATGTATTTTTCGTGCTTAAAAAACGGTAGCTAAACGTTATTTGTGAATGATTGTACGAAATTAAAATCACTCGAGGCAAGTGCAATAATAGTTGTGACGGTGTACATCTCGTACTGCATTAATTCATTAATCTGACATAAAGGTGTTTTGTGTAAGTATGTGTAAGTACTCGCGTAAATTAAAAACATCATACGAAAATTGCGGGACACACATAACCAAACGCACATAGCCATTAGTCATATGAGACTCGAGCGAGACGATTTAAAAAAAAAAAAAAGACTTAAAATTGCTCGAAGCAGTTATTGTAAAAATGACCGAACAGCCGAACATACGTAAATGTCATACGTTTTACAGAAGATAATATGAATTTTATAGTTGTAGAGAAGATAAATTACACGCAAATGCAACGGTTTTCATAATGCTAAAACGAAAAGACTATAATAACTTAACGCACGTGTTCAGAACAATCGAAAATATCGTTTGAAAAGATCACCTTAAATACTTTCAAAACGTTAAAACGAAAATTGAAATATTTTTACGAACAACTTTGTGCGAAAACTATTACCTAGGTACCCGATCAACTATTACTTATGATCTACTGCAATTCAATCCGATCGAATAACAAAATAAGTCCGAACGAAATCACGAGTTTATCGTTATGCGACGATAAACTAATAACGATAATAAGCGAGCGAAAATACCCTTCAAATTTTAATTTTGATTTACCGATAAATTTACTTGAATAATTTCAATTTTAATTGATACACTGTAAACGTTATTTTTTTAATAATTTTCAATACGTTCGTTACGATTAGAAAATTACAAAATCCACGTGCTCGCGATCGATCGAAAACGTACTCTCGTATTAATTGTTAAGTTTTTCCGACGAACACGTTTTCTAAATCTACACGCACAAGTGTATATTATAGTCAATACAAATTGTATTTTTACCGAAATGTGTAGCTTTTTCGATACGATAAAAGCGGACAATAAAAAAAGCTACGCCGTGTACTATAATATAATAACACATTTGTAGCAGTGTATACCTCATAACAATTAGAGCCAATCTACTGGAAATATAATAAAACCTCAGCGTTTCGACAGTCTCTACTTTATTTATCGGACGTCGTCGACGAACAAACACGAAGAAATGGTAACGTAAATGCTATACGTTGTATAAGGTGTAAACGGTAAAACGAATCGCTATTTCTTCAAACGTAAGACACGTGTTATCGAACAACGCGCATAATACGCCACCGACTGTAATTATTAGATTATAATATTTATTACTCGATTAATACACGTCGATCCCATTTACTACACTGTTATTATTTTATTTTGCTCATTTATATTCATTGGACTACTGGTACCTGAAGTTTTATCACCGCAATTTAAATTGAGAATTATGATTGTTTATGCACGTCTTATTATTAAATTGTGTAAAGATGATTGTTATGGTTTCGTGGCTTTTATACATTTTAATAACGGAAGAGTTTGTTGTTATAATGTGATTATAACCGTTTTTTTTTTTTCTATAAAACCACACGCAACAACTAACGACAGAAGAATGAAAAAAACATAAACGTCGTAAAAGAGGTTGCTTTTAATTGAAAAAAAACTCGACTTCAGGCCGGGAACAGAACTTGTAAATTTTTTTTTTTAATTTAATTTCAACACTTTATTCAAACAAAAATTGCCCGAATAATTAAAAGAATAGTTTTCGTTTTTTCCGTAATCGATACGTGAATTTGAGATTTGCGGTTTTGAACGTCCGTATTTCACATACTTTCTCGTGACATTAAGAACGATTTTCGATGATCGAATGAAGTACTAAACACGACGTCGTCGTCGTAATAATATTTTAAAAAGAAATTTCTTCAATAAATCAAACGCACAGAGTGTCCCCGCGAGAATTCACTATTTTAATGTAATGTGGGAGAAACGAGATCGCTCTATACTATTCAACCTCATAAAATAGGTAAATTCTTGCTGAAAATCCCGCACGTGCGGAAAATGAATGTAATTTTTAATGATTTAAACTCACGCGATTAAAAAAACGCGCCAGTTAAATATTATTTTTTGGTGCATAATTTTTTTTTTTTTTTTGTCAGTTATATTATCGTGTTTGTGGTGTGTAATATTAATTATGTTATGTATTCAACAATACCATTGAAATATATAACAGCTTGTACAGTGATAAATAGTAAATTAAGTACATCGATTCGAAGAAAGTTGATCAAATAAATATCGTACCTAATGATAGTAAATTTCTAGAATTAAAAATATCGTTTTTTTTTAGACTTGAGAGGGTAATCTTCTAGACATTGACCACCTATAAAACAGTCGATCACCATCCGCAAACAATAATGCATTGTTCAGTTTGAAATGTTTACGAAATATGTTAAAATAATACCTGACACTATCGGACCTTGTGTTCGGTGACCAATCCTTTGAGTAAGTGAATCTTCGGCTACCGCTCGTCCTGAGATTTCTCGCGTCATTCCATCGGAGGACATGGTGTTTGAACGTGTTCTTTACTTCGGAATTGACAAAGCAGTAGAATATCGCCACCATGAAGCCCTACACCAAGTACACGTTAATCAATGAAGAATGCGATTTCCAACAAACGATATAAACTCGACACGAAAACATACGATATTATTTTAAGTAGTGCACTAGTGCGTAGTATGTTTTATGTGGTGCAATGCATATTGAAAATTCGTAAATAAATTATAGAAACCGAGTAAATTTTTCAAAACCGATCAAATAAAGTTACTCGTTATATTACTATGTAATGGTAACGTTAAGTTTTTACGTGACTTTAAATGTTATTAAGATACCAAACGGCAAAGAAAACCCAGTATTCAACTTTCATTCATAATCGACATTCGACCGATTGAAACTAAGACAAGGGGTAGAGATTTGTCACGCTGCAAATTTACCAAAATTATTTGTTCAGCGTCTGAAGTTTAGGGTACTCAAAAGCGCTCCCAAGAGGGGGGCTAACGGGCTTAAAAAAAAGTTTGTAATAATTATTGTGTTGTGTTATACAAGTGCAGTGTTTAACAACTACGCTTTAATGCGGGCTGCATATTATTGTAAATTTCATAAAAAAAAAAGTGACGTTAAGATCGTACACAAGCGTGCTTTCAGATTTTTGTACGTATTTAAAAATAAATACTATAACTGTTTAAAGATAATTTTATTTAGCCCCCTCTCAAACAAAATTGTCCTGGGTGCGCCCCCGAGGATACTCGACATTAAATTTAGTATAAAACCCTATATCATATCGCACTATTTGAATTTTTTTTTCGTTTTAACAAAAAGCGAATTTTTTTTAAAAATAAACAATTCCTTTATCACGCGTAGACATTTAAATTTCATTTAAAAGAAAGCGTGACGTGATGACGCATTGCAACGTACCTGCATGGACAGTAGTGTCGCTCTGCCGTAGGAATAATAGTTGGCATAAGTACCAGATTCTGTAGGACCGGCCATGGTTAGTATATAAGTGACGCCCAACAATGGTATTAGGACCAGCAACGCTTTACTGGCCTTTCTATATTGTTGGGTTTCAGCCGAATTCGCCGACCTGAGTTTGGTTATTAATACCTGCAATCACAAACATAATATGATAGAGGTAAAACGAGATTGATATAATATTATAAAAACATCCGAAACCGATTTCGTTCGATGTCGATTCGGATATTATATTTTATTAGCGCGAACGGGAATTGCAAATTTGTCGAAATAGAACGCACAGGATTTCTCACTCGATTTCGTTACGTTTTCTCGGTACATTTGGCTCGCCATTTATGATGATTTTTCGGAATTTTCATTTTTTCGACGTAACAATATTATTTAGAACGACACGTTTAATTACTTTGAATCGTTTCGTTTTATGTATTTTTTATGTTTCGTACGAGTGTTTACTTTCGCGGTAAAACCTCTGTCGACAGGTGTTTTGACGACCGAAAGGGAATCGAAAAACGTTCCACAAAGTGAGATGATAATAATAAAAAAAAAAAACATAATATGTTTCATATTATTATTATTATGACGGTTATTTTGATGGGAATTTTTAAAAATCATACGATCGCCCGTTAGTTTGGATTTTAGTGTGCAAAACTCAAAGTCAACTCACCCACATGATTTTCGACAAGAAAATTAAATTTACTATCAACACTAATATCGCTGGCCCTTGGTAGATCCAGTCGTGTACCGGGTGTGGCGCCATCCACGCGCACGCGTCACTTTTTTCCTATAACAAAAACGAAACATTTATTGCAAATTTAATTTAATTTTTTTTTTTTCATTTTTATTATGACGATCGAGAGTATTTATTATATTAAACAATCGAGTTCGCGGAGACTTGGCTGGCAATGACATGATATTTCAACGAAATAATATTGTAAAAATTCGTGCGGTTCTAGGATTACTTACTCTTACTAACCGCCAAAAAACCCCTATTCCGCTCCGGAGGAAATACAAAAACAATAGCAACACCGAAACGAACCGTAAATCTCCGTCGAATAAGTCGACGGTAATATTTTGAATTTTTTTTTTCGACTCTGATCGATTTCTTTTCTTTTTTTGTTAACGCCATAATATATTTCGATGGACCGTGTTCGCGGTCATGACGAAAACACACGACGCGTTTTTCTAGTATTTGCTGCAGTCGACGGGTTTGATAATATCATACTAAACGCCTGCCGTGCCGCGCCGGCGAGTTTTTGGATTCGACGGCGATTGAGAAACAACGGCACCGTGTCACATGCGAAATAATGCGAAATAATGCGATTCCCGAGTAAAGCCCGCGCCCGAACGAACCGTGGACGAGACGTTTCAATAAGTTTGCTCAACGTCACGTGTCAATTGATCGCGTGTTCGTGTCGAATCCGAAAGAAAACCATTTAAACCGTTTCGCGTCCGATACGTTTCGGAAACGAGAAATGTGTAATATACGTGTAGAATTCCCAGCGTCGTCGTCGGTATATAATGATACGTATAACAGTGCATTCCGGCGCGGCATCTCGAATTCCTTCTTTTTTTTTCCTCCGCGTATATATATATATACGAAAATAGCAAAATATCGCTTCCTGTCGGCGACGGATTCCGATAATATTTTGTAACATTCGAACTTAAAATCCCACTGAGAACGCATTCCCGAACGCGTTTTCACCGTGAATTCGAAACACAGTCAAATATCACGCGTTATGACCAGATGTGGGGGGGGGGGGAAGGGAGATTCCTCGACACACACACACACACACACACACCAATTAAACTTCGAGTAAATAATTATTGTAAAATGTCCAACTTTTGCGGTGGTTTTCGTTTGTCAAAAGTCACAAATTAAAAAAAAAATAAATACACGGCATACTCGTATGTACGGACGCGGGTTCTGCGCCTCGACGTTTCCTACGAAAACTTAAAATTTATTTTTCCAGTTACCACTGTATGTATTGTGTAACGTAGGGTGACCATTTTTACAAAAAAAAATAAATATGCGCCAACAAAAATTGAAAGAAAAAAAACCGATACGCAGCGGCTAGAATATACACGATCGCTTTACTGTTCGTAGACGTTACAATTCGACTTTGACACATTTTGTTGTTCGACTTTTTCACTAAACAAATCAATACGATAATATCTAAATATTATATTATAAATAGTATTATATATTTTATAGTTCGCAATGCATAATATGCTATGCGACGTGTATCACGCTTATCTTAACTTTGATTTCAACTTTTGAGTATAAACTATACATATTTTATATTTGGTTCATAAATTAATGATTTCGTTCTTCGACAAAAGTACATAAATATTATAATTCAATTATATGGAAATAACGGGATCGAAACGGGACAATATACTAAAAAAGGGATAAAAAGCGTCCCGTTCGAAGTTTTTCGGGACGACGGAACATGAGGATCGAAAAAATGGACGATCCCGTTTTAAACGGGACGTATGGTCACCCTAATACAACTCATATAACCGAGATAAATAATCGCTCGGTCGTTGTTCGAATTATGTTCGAAATTTCTCGATCTGCAGACGTCGGAAAATATTACGTTTCGTACAATATCACTTTAAACGAGTAGTATACATGGAATTCCTAAACGTTAAATACGTATATTTATAAATAAATTGTTTTTATCGTCGAATACGTGAAAATATTATTATAGGTACGTAAAACATTTTATGCCCAAGAGTTTTTTAGAGAACCGAAGATATTTTTACTATTTAAAAAATAAATAAATCGATACGCAGTGGTCTTTGTTTTCTTTAAAAGCCTCCGCGATACATGATAATATTTTACGATTTTCGAAAATATTTAACGCCGATAAAATATTAGACGGCCGGTTAAATTGTCCGTGACCCCGCTAAAAATCTACTCGAGCTATATAAATAACCCGAGGTATTTTCACGGAAGGACAGCAGATATTTAAGAAAATATTTGTCCCGGTGTCACAGGAAATTATTACCTACCAAAATTATTACCCCCCCGATAAAAATTTCCAGGGGGTAATAATTTCCCAGTGTAACAGGAAATTATTACCCCCCTGGAAATTATTACCCCCCCCGGTAATAATTTCCCGGGCGTAATTTTTTCCTTATGAAACTAACGATTAAATAAGCGAATAACCTACCTATATATATTGAAACCTCTGAATAGCGGACACCTCTGAGACTGTTAGAAATGTCCGTTATTGAGAGGTATCCACTATTTAAAGGTGTCCGTTAAGAGAGGTTTCATTGTAAATGTATTCGGGGGGTAATAATTTCCCAGTGTATCAATCGATTATTACCTACGTATATCTTTATACGAGGGGGGTAATAATTTCCCAGCCGTAATTTTTTTCTTTATCAATCGATATTACCTACGTATATCTTTATACGAGGGGGGTAATAATTTCCCAGCCGTAATTTTTTTCTTTATCAATCGATATTACCTACTTATATCTTTATAAGAGGGGGGTAATAATTTCCCAGCCGTAATTTTTTTCTTTATCAATCGATCATTACCTACTTATATCTTTATACGAGGGGGGTAATAATTTCCCAGCCGTAATTTTTTTCTTTATCAATCGATTATTACCTACTTATATCTTTATACAAGGGGGGTAATAATTTCCCAGCCGTAATTTTTTTCTTTAAATTTAAAAAAAAAATTTAAAAAAATAGAAAAATGTAATTATTTAAAAAATATCAATAATATACATTTTGAGGTCGTAATTGATGTATGAAATAAATAATAAATAAAAAATAATAAAACAAAAAAAATAAAATAATTTTTAAATTACGTTTAATATTTTTATATATTTATGTAAAGACAAAGAAAACTATAACCTACTTGAACTTATTATTAATAATCGATTATTACACTGGGAAATTATTACCCCCCTCGTATAAAGATATAAGTAGGTAATATCGATTGATAAAGAAAAAAATTACGGCTGGGAAATTATTACCCCCCTCGTATATAGTTAGGTAATAATCCATTGATAAAGAAAAAAATTACGGCTGGGAAATTATTACCCCCCTCGTATAAAGATATACGTAGGTAATATCGATTGATAAAGAAAAAAATTACAGCTGGGAAATTATTACCCCCCTCGTATATAGTTAGGTAATATCGATTGATAAAGAAAAAAATTACGGCTGGGAAATTATTACCCCCCTCGTATAAAGATATACGTAGGTAATATCGATTGATAAAGAAAAAAATTACGGCTGGGAAATTATTACCCCCCTCGTATATAGTTAGGTAATAATCGATTGATAAAGAAAAAAATTACGGCTGGGAAATTATTACCCCCCTCGTATAAAGATATAAGTAGGTAATATCGATTAATAAAGAAAAAAATTACGGCTGGGAAATTATTACCCCCCTCGTATAAAGATATACGTAGGTAATAATCGATTGATACACTGGGAAATTATTACCCCCCGAATACATTTACAATGAAACCTCTCTTAACGGACACCTTTAAATAGTGGATACCTCTCAATAACGGACATTTCTAACAGTCTCAGAGGTGTCCGCTATTCAGAGGTTTCAATGTATATAGGTAGGTTATTCGCTTATTTAATCGTTTGTTTCATAAGGAAAAAATTACGCCCGGGAAATTATTACCGGGGGGGGTAATAATTTCCAGGGGGTAAAAATTCCCTGTTACACCGGGACGCGTTTACCCTCTGGAATAGAAAATTTTCAAAACCATTGAAAGTCCGCGGCGACACTTCGGATTATAATAAATAATGTATTCACACCGATACACCGTGTTCTATAATAGTTTCGCTCCGATTCGAATCGATTGGCTCAAGTCGACACGAAATTCGCTTTGCATATTTTTATCGAAACGTACATAATAATCGCATATCACAGAGTTGTTTGGAATAATTTAAAAATCAATGCGATCGCGTGCGAGTAACAGTTTCGTTTTAATAGTTTTTTCGGACTGTATTTATAGTACTCATAGTTGCACCACGCGTGCCGCCAGTTTATATTTTATCATTTTCCGCGTATAAAGCTTAACGTATTATATTATAATATTTTATTTTTATTTTTAAGCTCTCGACAATCATTCACCCGAGCAATCTGGTGAAAAACGTGGTGCTACCGGAGTTCTCTAGACCAACAGTAAAATATACTACGTAATAATATTTTCAATCAAACCGTGCCTGCGAAAATACATTCCTTTTCATGTGAGTACTACATTGTTAAAATAAGCATGAGTGAAACTACTCAAAAGCCAAATCCAAACAATGTGGGTAATTGTTAAATGGAAAATCTTCTTTTTCTTTTTTTTTCTTCTATATTTGAAAATCTCTGGTGCGTTATCATTCTTTTATTGTATGAAAATCCTAACCGTGTACACGCCTCGTCGTCGCGCGTCGCCTAGAATACCGGTGGAAAATATTTAATACTCATTATTGTCTGTACGAAATTATTTTACTGTACCCGACTCTGATTATTAATTAAAAATATTGAACAAGTTTCGAAACAGAGATAGGTTGACGTTGTCATCATTCGTAACGTGAACTTTGACGGCCTTTGAAATAAGTTTTACGTCATTGAAAGTATCGTCATTGTCGCCATTTTTAGAACGCCAAAGAAACCCGCACGACTTGGTGGATATAAAAAACGCGGGTTTGAGTTAATTTTTGATTCGAAACGAGTTCTAACAGATTGAAACGAATGCAAAAAACAAAAATATGCCAACTAGCGCCAGAGAAAATAGAAAACTTTATTAGTTGTCTCGGGAAATAAAAACAGGAATTAAAAAAAAAAAAACAATTTTAGCTCATATATTTTCTGAAATTAAAAAAAAAAAAACATTTCCGAGAAAATATTTTGCGATTTTTTCAAATAATCATAGACGGAGGAGAGTAATACTAACTGACTAATAAAAACATAACGATTACCATTAGTTTAATTGCCGCGGCATGTCATGAATACTAAGACGTTTTAATCCGGACGGTTTTTTTTCTAAAAGGTTTAATTTGTTTTTTTGTTTTCTCTTACTCACCGCACAACCCTCGTCCTCCGTAATTTAATTCTTACCAAGACTTTTGATGATTTGTTTGCGGAATATCAAAAAACACATCGAAAACATACGAAAAACGCAATGCCGAATTTAATCCGTCTCGAGCGATTGTTCGCGGACTGCTGTTCCGCGGGACTTTTTAACGACGACGACGGTTCGTTATTTCACGATTCCTTCCCGTCTCAAATGTACATAACGAATCCAACTGCGGTTTTTATCTGCGTTGGACGCGCGTGCACGATCAACGAAAAAAAAAAGATGGCCTTGGTTTCTTGGCAGGTTAATAATTTTGATGTGTCGCAAAAATGTTTCCAAATATCGTTTTGCCCTTACCAACATGTATAACATTCGTCGAAATCGATTGTTGCAATTTTAATCGACTAAATCGAATAATCTATTATGTATGTGTCTATCGGGGCGAAGAGACTTGAAGAAATTAATGACTAAAATAAATATCCATTATAATATATTATACTCGAATATATAAAATAGAAGCCCTTTTTTCTTTTTTTTTGTACGTACGCGCGCATAACTCGAAAAGTACTCGGTGGATTTTACGTACGGTTTTCACTAATGGATTGGCCAAGTGAAGATTTAAAGCTATAGAACGTCTCGATAATTCAACCCCTAAGTGGGTAAAATTAGAAAAAATCGCCAAACCGGAACCGCTGGAGTGTAAAATAGTATGAAACCATAGAAAATAGTTTTGAAAATTCGAAAAATTCGGTTTTTAATGAAGTCATAGAAAACACTCTCGAAATTTAAAAAAAATTCGGTTTTTAATAAAACCATAGGAAACACTCCTCTCGAAATTTCGATAAATTCGGTTTTTAATGAAGCCATAAAAAACACTCTCGAAATTCATTTATTTCATTCGTCGAAAAGAATAGTCACATTATATTAATAACACGATTATTTTCGTCTTCCAATCTGCCATTCCAGTTTAGACGACTCCGATTTCTCGTAAAACTATGGGGTCAAACATTAAACGTTGCTGACCTATTTCCCATGGTCGATTGTACGTGGTTCCGTCACGTGTCACATGCAAACGAAATCTATTTGTGCTGGCTCTAGAAGATAGGACACTTGACGCGGGTCGTATGTGTATCCAGAAATATTGATTGCAAATCGAAAACACAATTTTGAAAAATTTAGTTTGAAATCAAGTTGAAATTCAAAGGAAAATTTCAATTAAAACGGAAAGAAAAAGCATAGGTCATAATAAAACCAATGGGTTCCACGTTTCGCTTTAAATCTGAAAAATATTTCTGTTTAATATACTGTGCACGGGCAACGCTGTTTATTATACAAAATAATATATTATAAAATCCCGACATTAAAATTAAAATCCCAGAGTAATAATTATTATTATTACGAACAAGTTGTTTTAAAATCCGGTAATGCATAACTATATCATTATTTAATAATCTTAAGGTTTATTGTACCGAAGCCGGTACGTTATTATTTTACCAAAGTAAAATATGACATAAGCCGATGTAAATTATTTTGATACCCTCTCGTAATGAATATATTATTATTTAACTTAAAATAGAACTGAAACATTAATTACGTGCCCAAAAGGATTCGCCGTAGGTACTCCTCCTACGCACATCCCCGTAATAACCTCTATTAAAAACACTATAATACGTCGATAAATATTAAACGACGATTAAATGCATAGAAAAGCGCAGACTTGGATTTTGGCAAACGCCCGAGGCAAATTTCACTAAACACATCAGAAACGGGTCTTTGTCCCGGGGGAGGGGTACAGCCCGTACAACCTTGGAAATTAGACGAAACGAAAATAGTACAAATTTTCTCGCTCGTTTTCATAACCATGTCGATTGATCGAATTTCATATATGCAATACGTACGCCCAGCGTTTATATTGTATTCATATTTCGTTGGTAAACACTATATAATAATATACTGATCGAATGTGACGAAAAAACGCACTTATATTTGTAGCAATTAAATGTATACGTCGAAGGTCTTCCGTTAACTGTGGATAACCACAGAGCAACTTCTTCTTACACGTCCGATTTCCGTTCGGTCTACCGACAAAGTGGAATTATTGCGCTACACGAAAGGTCCAGTTATTATAAAAATACGAGTTATAAAATTGTCATCGTTTCAAAACCAATATACATTCCTCGCTTTGATCATTGTCGAACGCGTATGATATTATTATCATCATCGGATTAAAGTATTATTTACTGAATGGAGTTGGATAAAATATATCAAAGAATTTTATGATTTAATACGTCTGAAAAACGGATCAACGTTTGCGAGATTAAATAGTTGGTAATTTTTAATCTTCATTATTTCGATTCTAATGAAAACGGTAGGTGGTTTTCATTTCTAAAACGTTGTGAAAACTATTATCATCAACTGAAATGCAAGAATAAGAGAGAATAAATACTCAATAATTTATTGTAAAAACGATTGCACTTTGGACATATTTTTTCGCCGAAATCTCAATACACGACAATCGTTTCAGTTCATTATAAAATTATTACAGAAAGACGTCATTAATAAACTGACACGAGTTTCAGAGTTTCTCTAGGGCACGATGCCTTTCCGATCGTATTTTAACAAACTTCTCTCCGCTTTGCAAATTATACTCTTTCGAGGACGTGTGTTCAAAACAAAAAGCACTTTTCTTTTTTTTTTATTATAAATAATATGATGTTTGATTCAAAAATATTGTAAAGAGGGTGTCGACAAGTTTCACTAAACGCGCCTGCACGTGTATCCCATATACCTACGTGACCTGATATTTTTATTTCCAGTGTCTCGCGATTTTAATTATTATTTACACGGGAATACGGAGTTTATGTTTATTAAACATACGTAATTTATCCCCCTTTTTTTTTCTCTCCTTTAATTAGTAGAACACGACGAAAAGCACAGGGGCTACCTGCTTAAAAACAATAATATTGTTTACCTTAATCCCGTATTCGTCTCTCGCGAGCAGCTCTATGAAATCCAATTAACGTTTCTCAATTAATTATTATTAATTATTTGCATAATGCATATTAGTGTATTATGCTCGTGTTTTTGAAACCGTCGAGCCCCGGGTCTGGAAAACCGTGTCTACGAGAGCAATGAAATTGATAATTATTCATAAGCCGAGACGTAATGTTTTCTTTTGGTTTTTGTATTATTTTCAACAATCCAATTAATTATATGACTTATTAACGAAATGATTATAACGAAGGATTTTCGACGTTCAACAGGATTAATCGAATGCACATATCATAGTAAGTATGTAAATAGATCGTTCAAACTCCACCAGACTAATAATTTATATATATAATATATCGTCGTCGGCGGAAACTCCATCAAATTAACACCGGGCTAATTAATAATGTGTACAAAGTACACCGGCCATCATAATTTAGTGCTAGTCAAATAAACACGATTATTACGCAAACCGATGAAAATTCGCTATATTTCGCGACGCCTAACTATTATTTACAATGATAATAATTCTAATCGAATCAAAACGCGATCGTTGATTGTTGTTAATACCTGCCTAAACACTACGGTTTTGCGTTTGTAAATAATGTTTTATGTATTTAATTTTATAGATACGGCCTCGGAAATGAGTCGTGTTCGCACGACGAATCGGGGCGGAAAAAATAAATCGAAAAAAGATTCAGTAGTCATAATTAATGCGAACCTTTTGTACCGAAAATTGTTATTTCGATAAACTCAAACGGATATTCTTTCAGACGTTTAATCGAGAAAATGTGATAATTTTCCTTTCGAATACGTATTGTAATAATATTATAATATTATATCGCATAATATAATAACGACACGTACGTATATTATAATATGAAAACTGTTTGAAAACATTTTCTAAGAAAATAATATTAATATACTCATATTATATTTCGTAAAATAAAGCCACTGCACTTCGGTAATCCATTCATTGAGTTAAGTATTATTACTTTCAACTTGAAGATTCTATCCGGCCGTTTTTAATCTAAACATTATTACCAAATAATAAGAAAACTGACGAATTTCATAAACTTCGTTCAAAAATTAATTTTTTTATAAGTCGTTTTACTTAACGTCCTATTGTTACCTCGGCATTGAAAGTAGGTACTTGTCGATGTTTTTAATAAGCGTTTATTCATTATTGTTCGTCACTCTTTGTTCTATTTTTAAATATAATAATACGAACCTATTGTTCGAACGCTGTAATAATATTATATATTTGGGATTTTTCGTTTGCTTACGAATCAAACTTTTAATGTAAAACGTCTCATTTCGCTCTTTCAACTAAATAATATGATATTTTGAATATATGTACTTACTTACTTATTTATTTACTCGTAACGATAACGTCGGAAATTCAAAAAAAAAATCGCGTTTTACGGAACGTAATTTTACGATTTCACTTTTATTTTCACAGAAAATAATATGTGCGTACACATTGAGAATTTGTTTCGAGTAATTTTCGGGCATTCAACTCGCGGCCTCTTGAATCACGTTTTCACAAGTACCTATTTCTAGTCGAATTAACGCACTCGCAGTATTTATAATCAACCAAAAGTCGAATCGAGAAAATTAACTGAAAACATTTTATTTTATTATAGAAATAAGTTGCGTACGGAAAATAAAATAAAATAAATAAATATGAGGATTATAAGACACGCAATGTTCATTACACATCTCAGATTTACGGTATCGTTAACAATGTTTTTCCGATTCAATGGTCAAGAAGGAAAATTAAGTTTTCCGATAAACTTTTTTTTTCCCCTCAAAACTTGGTAGTAAAACTTTACGATTCAAACAAAAGTATTTAATTTTCTATTCATTACGCGTTATGAATTCTTAAATGTCCGTGCAAAACAAACAAAAAAAGAATACTCACCTTACTCTCAAATGACGTGATCAACTTGGCAACACCCCAAATGATCATTATAATGAGCGGGATACCTGCAACAAAACAAACACTCAGTTAAATGGTAACATTTAGACACACTACGGTAATGTATGACATTATTAAAGGGAAAGCGTCTAATTCGTTTTTTTTATTTCCATTAAACAGTTCGTTCGAGATTAAACTCAAAACTATTGAGATTAAGTAAATACGTTTATCACGTTTGACTGCGGACATCTTGATTCCAGACATTTGAAATCCAGGGGTCTGGGAAGTACGATATCGATTAGTGTAATAATAATCGCATTAAATGCATAACAGCCATATTTCATAGCACGACAATTTAAATAATATGTACTTTAATACTGCCAAAGTTTTATACGAATAATTTTATGACTTCTCAATAACAATATTCAACAAGAATATTCAGGATTGCAAGGTTGCAGCAATGAGCTGATAAAATAATTTTTTCCGATCAAATTTCAAATTCAAACAAACAAAACAAATACGACTACACTGCAAAAAACGTATACTCGAAAAATCATTTAGTCTTTAAATACAAACTTATTTTCATATTATTTTACGAAAAAATTAATAAATAGTTACAATGTTTACTCGGTAAAGTGTATACGCTATAATATATAATATAGTTTCTCTCGTTCGTTAACATTATTTTTGATAAAATTTAACTAACCTAATTTTGTGTTTAACATTTTTGATGCCCATTTTCGAGATAGTGTCGTATTAATTTTATAAAATACTGTTTTACAAAGAAGTTATAGCGGTTTACGTTTTCCTTCCAAAACGGTTTATTTATGTGTTATAACTTCTTTTTTTAAATAATATTTTACAAAACGAACGCGACATTATCTCGAAAACATTCTCCTTTTGAAATCTAATAATATATGTACGCGTTCAAGTCCTAAACATCGCCTGAACGTGACATTTAAATTTACCACTTTCCTTGGATATAAAAATAAAACGTGAAATATTATTTTACCACGTAAAACACTTGAGCCGCAATGATTTTGCGGGGAAAAAATGTTTACCTACGCTCGGATTGAATTCGTCGCCGTTTTCAAAACGTATACAAGCAATACATTGTAACTATCGTAACACATCTGTTCAAGTGACCTCATTCTCTGTACGACCCCCGACTCCATTTGATATCCAGAGGAACAAAAGGACGAAGGACAAACTATATCGATATCGTCGGTTCACCCGACTCCGGTATTTCATCGAACGGTCCCCCCCCCCTAGAAAAACGTGTAATTTATTATACCGAATACGTAACGTATTTTTTATTACTATTGTGTAGCCGTGAGACGTACGAGTGTCTGAGACAACTTTCGAGATACATTTTTAATATACGATCTTATATATTATTATGGATATCGGTTCGATGCGTATTTAAAAAAAAATTACTTTTCTCGACAAGCTTTGGTAAAAAATATAATCCATAGTCTTATGAATCGTCGAAATCTGAAATTAATATTGAAAATATGTTTTTCAATGAAAACACAATAGAAAATACAATACGCTATAAACAATAATTATAAAATCAAAAGTCACATGTCTTTTTAAGAATTTATCACTTGACTACATTTCATATAGTTTAAATACTGTTATCCGTTCTGTAAGTTTAGTAATTCATTCGAGTACTAAGACCATTCATTAACATTCAAATATGATTAGATTATACTGTTTTTAATTTCATACAACCGAAATACGTAGTTCTACTGTACTAAACTACTTTACATCACAAATGATAAAGCTACTTTGGTTTCTGTATCAATGTCGATTTACATATTATTATTATAACGTTCATTATAAACGTTATAAACGCTCGTTATAAACGTACAGACGTTTCTATGCTATATTAGTTAGACAAAGTTCTATTCGATATTGCAATAATTGTCAATGTGTTATTGAGTATCGCGGTTAGGGCGGGGATAAAAAAAAATCGCGTGACGAGTTTAGAAGAATCTCAGTCATGACGCACGACCACAAAGTATGACCCAATAATTGGACGGATAAAATCGTAAAATATTTCATTTTTCTCGATAAACGTCAGTTTCTATTAGAAATAGACCGGCGCGGCGGATGTAAATTGAGTTCGGATTCGTAAGGAAACCAACGCTCTGGGAAAAGACTGAACACGTTTAAATCTAATATTTTCACGACGTAAAAGGAACAAATAGCTTGTCGATTGAAGTCTACGTGTCACACACATTCGTAGAAAACACACGTATACGACAAATAATGAAACCGGTTTGAAAATCGATTTATTCTTTTATGAAACGACTCGGCTATCGTCTATTATAACGTAATACGGGCACGAGTGATTTGCATTTTATTTTCGAACGCGTTTTGTTGACGGCGACGGGCCTGAAATCGAAAATCGCGCGCGCCCGTCATGGCAACGCTTTGGCATAGGACGTTTTGGACTTTGAATTTCGCAACTCGGTGACGCTCTTCGAGATTCTTTTCCACGCGTTGCTCTATGACGACACGCATATACCGACTGAATAGTTTATATTTTCACCTATACATATTGATTAAGGTATCGACGCGATATATTATGTTGTCGTCGACCGCCGCCGCCGTTGCCTTACGACCGTCGTACATAAATTGCAACGCTCCCTCCGGAGGAATGAAACGTACCCCCGTCGCGCGCGCGTTCGCCAGTAGTGGCTTTGACGTTAAATTCGTATTTCGTTACGCGCGCCCCATCGATCGAGATCAATTATTAAAACCCATTAATAAGCACTATGCTGCTGCCCCTGCGCACACGTCATACGTACCTGCCTACCTAGGTGCGTGCGTTGCCGTCGAGTGTTTAAAAACATCCGAATATTTTAATATTAATAACATAATGGACGGTTTGGACATGTTCGCGCGGCATTAAGTGTTCGCTCGGCGGACGTATCGTTGACGTGGTTTTGAAATATAGGTAGGTTTTCTTTCTGTTTTG
The DNA here is from genome assembly GCA_948098885.1 of Drepanosiphum platanoidis. Classification (NCBI taxonomy): domain Eukaryota; kingdom Metazoa; phylum Arthropoda; class Insecta; order Hemiptera; family Aphididae; genus Drepanosiphum; species Drepanosiphum platanoidis. Next base: position 4,369,225 of record OX402529.1, on the reverse strand, counting down.
TATCTCGCGCGTTACGCTCAAACGTCCATCGATACGACGACGACGCGATAAAAAATATATATTCGTTCGTACGTAATTTTTTATCGTAAAAAAATAAATAAACACGCGTTAAAAACAACAGGTGTTGTAATATTAGTCAACAACGGAAAGTCCTTCTATGTTTCCGAGCACGAATATACATATTATTATTATTATTATTATTATTTTGAAACGGTCGACGCGATAAAAATCACTCGCAAACTTAACTACCGATGGTTATTTTTATGAAATCAAACCGCCGCCGGCCAGCCACTGTATTTTACTGTACTAAAATCGTAAAAACGAATTACAAATTACGCAGTAACCAGTCTCTGTGGGGGGAAAAAAAAGAGCGATAAAACAAGACGCGTTCGTTTGTATAGATAATTCAATATTATGAATAATTTTACAACGAAAACTTTATATAAAAAAAAATTTGTTTGACAAGATAACGATATTACATAGCACATTGAGTAGACATTTATAATATAATAGGTCGAGTCATTGTAAGATGTATTATTTTTACTAGATTATTCTACGTGCAGTCTACTCGATAAATGAGTAAAATATTTTATCATAAATCAAAGAATCGTTTCGATCAAAATAAAAACTGTCGAGTAATTTTTAACAATCACGAGTATATTTAAAAACTCGAACCAATATCGTTAAAACGCAGTAACTATACTCGTTTACCTAATGAATCGTGTTCTGTTGTTTATTTCCATTCGTTTCCATAACGTGTAGACCAGAGTAATCGCAAAACAATATCTCTGTACGACGCTCTGACGAACGTATTGATTTTACAATTATCATGTTTTTTCGAACACTCTCCGCCGAATATTTTACGCGTTGTTTCGTTGCACTTCGAATTATTGGAAACCGTAAAAAACATTTGAATTCCGTTGAAACAATGGTGAATTTTCATTCGAAATTCAAGGGTTTTCTACAATATTCTAACAGTATTCTTGCTTTAGAAATACGAGTATATATAATATATTATATTTATTCTTATGATTTTCATAAAATTGTTGTGCTTTTCGACTGTCGAGTGATTTCGGTTAAAAAAAAACCTTAACAAATACGTCGCGATCGCTTTTTTCATCTTAATATTTGCTTTGCTTTGCCTCCGTGTCTAAATAAGCACCTACTCGCCGTATATTTACCGACGATATTCGAGTCTAATGGGAAATAAATTATAGCTTTAAGCGTTTACAATAAATTGGTAATATTTTCTCGTATACTATAGTTGATAAACGCAGGTGTAATTAGAAAGATACTAATGAAATCGAGCGTAAAAATAAGTGAAAATTGAAGAATAATATTACATTTGCTACGTCTAACGCCGTATTAAAAACAACAAGTAATTAGAAAAAGAAGAGAGGAATTCTAGCTAAAAGGTCTTACACGTTCGATGAAGGTAATACGCTTAGACTCGTAGAGGGGTACCGAAGAAAATATTTCCCCCCCCCGCGCGGAAAAGTCCCGAGTTATGCCGTCGGTATAATAATATGAGAATAATACTTAACGCAAAGAAAATAAATCAATGCGCATATACCCTGGTCTTGTTTATCCTACTTGTTCGCCAACTGTTTGCGTATCATAATAATCAGGGTTCGGATTTTATACCATTTGCTACTTATTATAGGATAGAGATAAAAATAGCAGAGTGGGCTATACATTTGTTTTATGCGTCAGGGACTCTAAATATGAAATTTAATTTAGCTATTTTTTGCATATTTGAAGAATTTTAGATTTTTAGTGCTATTTTTGAAGTTTTGGTGCTATTTTTTGCTAATATTCGCTTTATTTTGTATTTTTTCATAAATCTCGTTTATATTGAATGACAAATAATATTAATTTACGTGAATCAATAAGAAAAATTCCCACATTTTCGTTTCGTATTGAAAATTGATAAGTAATATGATATTATCTAACATGTCATAATCTCTTTTTAAATAGCCCGGCGATGTCGAATATATTATATTTATTCATTTATACCTTCTTATCTGTTATTGTTCCGTATGATTGTAGATTCTATAATATACAATCGACTGTAATTTTGATTTGTATTTATTTTTTTATTTTTTTTGCTGTTTTTACGTTTTTAGGGCATATTTAAAGAGCATATTTTACGGTTTTTTCGGTTATATTATAGCGCATATTTTAGAATTTTTGGTGCTATCAAATCCGAACCCTGATAATAATAATAATAATAATAATACGAGTATATATGTATCGTATGTAAACGTATTAAAATCCATTACGGAGAACAAATACTTCGGCACAATGTTTCTCGCTTTGCCGCAGTAAAACGTCTGGGTCCTTTGATATCCGACATGGCCGCCGCGTCGCGCACGCGATCGTTCGCTCGTTTCGCGACGACGTCTTGGTAACGTTCAGTGTCCGTCCGAAAGACGGCCGTGGCAACTGTCGATATGACATTATACAATCGCGCGACGACTGGCGTTCGGTGTGGCGTCGGTTTTCGCGGGTCGTCCGCGAACGATGCAAACTTTCGATTTCGGATAAAACATCGTTCGGCCGACGCCGGATAGAGATTACCGACGACGGTCGCGAGATTCCACTCTCCGCAGGATTTCGTCAACTATTGGCCGGGGGGGGGGGGGGAGGACGAACTAAAACAACAAAGGATCGGCGGCGGTGCGCGAGAACTGGCCGGTACGTTTCGACCTAACTCGATTATCTGCCCGATCGAAAGCTTTAACAAAGTCAGTGTATCGCGCGAACACCGAGGAGAATGAAAACGTTTCGTCGTCGTAGTTCAGAAATCGTTCGGATAGCGCGCGTTTACAAAGTTTAAAGTGAGGAAAAAATCACACGACTCGGCGACAAAACTATTGCCACGTGCTTTCGTGATAAACACGACCCTTTGACTTTACTTTACTTATTGTTTTCTTTTTACGACTTCTTGGAGCAGCAGCAATGATAATTATTATCGACGAGCACGCGGAAATCAATTAGTTTGTTAGTATTACGTAAATAATGTATGCAAAGGGAACAACGATCAATGCGTAAAGGACGTTTATTTTTTTTACGATAATTTATTTAAATTCGACATCCGTATGAGAGGTGTTAACGAATCAAGGACGCTTTATTAAGGAACAAAGTTCAAGCAATTTCTAATCGCGTAACGTGAAAACGGAAGTGGCTCGTATCGTTGTGTCGAAAAACGATCATTTCGTGTGTATGTGTGTGCATTTCCAAACATGGTACATAAAACGGACAGGGAAAAACATCTGCACTCCGCCGTTTTGATTGGCAAAATCAACCATAATTATCGTAATCAAATTTTTATTTGTTTATTTACTCTTGTAAAACGAACACGTTTTTAATGTCACATCTCACGCTTTCGTTCTCGGGAAATCTTCAAATAATTTATACCTACAGCTAGTGATATATATATAATATTTAAGTACTAAAAATACCGAAATTTAGAATTCGATTACTGGAACTGGAATTAAAATTTTTAAAACCCGAGTTCAATGTCATCTGTTTGGACGCATATCCTAGCCTATTAGCTCTTTCAAATAAAATAAACGATCGGAAACGTTAACGATCCGCCGGGTTAACAAATAACAATACCGAGTACGCGCGGATATTGTGTTACACTGAGAAATAGTGAGTATCCTTTCGAATTAAAGACGAGATCGATTGTCCTGTAGTAGTTTGAATATACGAATCGACCGCGACGCGTCGAAATGCGAGTTAAATGATTCCATTTTACATACGGAAATCTAAACGAATTAAATACTTAAAGAGAACGTGTTTAGTAAATGTTAACTGCGAAAAAGAATATGAAAAAAAAAAACAGAGAGTAAAATAATATCGAATAGAATTTCACGTCGATAAAATATGATATTAACACATTTTATTTTAAATTTAATAATGTAATAGATACGTGATTGTTTTCTTTGAGTAATGTAATAATATACGAGCTAAAACTACAGACACGCTTTATTGAAGTTATGCATTATTACATAGTTTTTTTTTAAAAAAAAAAAAAGATCATACTGAAAAAGTTATTAAATGAAAATAAAAATGTAAAAATATTATTCACCGACAGTTTTTATAAGCATTCGTGCTATCGGCACGTTCCGCGACACAATAATAAACATTGTTCCACTCGAAATCATTTCCATAACGTAACAATGAATATTAATACCTATTCAAGTTTTACAATAAACTGAAAAAAAAAAAAATGAAAAAAAAAATGTTAAACGGCATCATTTTTATTTCTCTGTAATCTGTCGTATACTTTGAATAATAAACACTTCACACAAACTATGTACTAGGAACGATTTCAAATAAACATGATATTGTCTCTCTTCATATTTGTGACGCGAAAAAAGGAAAAGGAACAAAACTAATAATTCGGAAAATTCGAATAAAGTCGGACTTTAATAATTATCGTTCTATTTTACACAAAATATTAACCGAATCGCAGCGTTTGATTTCGATCGATTTGTAGTAAGCTGGTGTTTTTTATAAACTTATATTTAAACAACTTTTTTATCGTCTTTAACGAAAAACCATCGTTTAAACACATCGTCGTAACGATATAGTACGTGATTATAAAACGAGAAAGTCTGTAAGTTCATTCATTCGTTGCTTATGAAACAATATTTCCGTGGTTCGGCGCTTTTCCGTCTAGTTATAATATCAACGGCGCGCCGGAAGTGTTTTTGATTTACACGGCGGCGCGGCGTGTTAAAAAATGATCTTTTGCGCGTATTGTACGCGCGTGATTTATTATTCGTCGTCGGTTTTAACGTAATAATTGCGCGGCACTCTTTGTCTTACTATTCATTGTTCGTGCAAACGTGGGCAGAAGCTCGCGTGTATAGGGTATATATCCGGTGTTGCATAATATCCCGCCGAATGCCCAAAAAAAAAAGAAGCAAACTGAAAATGATAAATTAACCCAATTTGTCCGTTGTGCACTATTGGGCTTCAAACACAGATTGTGTTTAATCGTATTATAAAAACTACCGCTGTCGTCGTGTATTCGAACGCAGATTTAAACGCACACGACTTTGGCCGTTTCTACCGCGACGGGACGAGCGAGGTCGTCGCCGATGTAGATTATAGGATACTTGGCAAACAACGTCGTAACAATAATACGCCGTGTTATTGTTTGTTTATCGTTATTATTTATACAAACCGTCTAAAATATATAATATAAATATTTTGCCACAGTCGAAAACAGTCGGTTGTGTTATTATTTGAGTTTTCTCCGCGGAGTTTGGCGGCGGCGGCGCGATTCCCCCCCCCCCCAAAGCCCGTTCCGAAAATTAAATTTTCTCTATCCTTTTAAGATAATGTCTTCATGATCCACCTGCGCGTATGAATAATACAGTTAAAACCCTCTTCTTCGCTCGTGCGCGACTGACCTTGTGGTCGAGTACATCGTAAAATGTAATTCGTACGTTTCAGTGTTCCGAAGGAGAAAAAACAATTCATCGAAAATTAGTATAGTATCAAAAGATTTTACCGTTGTTTTCAATTTAATTGTTTTGATCGAACGCCATTGACTGTTTGCGATCAATTGAATGCAAATTCTAGCCACGGCGACATCATGAAATTAGCGTAAGCTGTTTTGTCGACGGTAATTATTTCGATAACTTCTTCGGTATATAGATTAAAATTATATTGTAATAAATTCAATAAAAATAGAAAGAAAAAAAACATCTGTTCGTAATAATATCTATCGTTCATACTTTAAAGAAACTCTAATTTTCGGATTTAAGTTGAGAAAATGTTTAGAATTTATCATGTGTGTGTGTGTGTTTTACATAGTTTTGACCAGAAAACTTGGTCCAGTCATCAACTTTGTGAATAGTTTTGAAATATTGTTTAGTTGGCATTTGAAGACACAAAGCACAAAGTTTAATTTCCATACCTAACAGAAGTCAGCGAAATAGAATGATAGTTACTTAGAAAATGATTATCGTAATGACTAGAAATGTTCACTGAATACTTATACTATTACTAGTTTCTAAAAATGGTTTTCAAATTATGGTAATTTTTTTGAGCTTCTATAGATATTTAAATATTTTGAATTGTATTAGTTTTTTTTTTTTTTTCATATGATGACGGTAAAATAATTTTGGTAGACAATATGAAAATGATACTTAAAAATCTTATAAACATAGCAAAAACATGTTGAAATCATTGTTTTTTTTTTTTTTATAAGCGTCTGAAAGTTTAAATTCTACGAAAAATGTTATCAGAACACGATAAATCACAACTTTTGTTATAAATAAATAACATTTATATTTTCACCGAGATCTGAAATACGTCTTCGAGATTCCATCATACACTTTTCATCTTGTGCATTAAAATATACAGTGAAAAAGTTACAATCGACTAGTGTATAAACGTTCGAAAATTAAATTTTTACGGGGTTGGTTATTTTAACGAAAAGGTACGATTCCTCGAAAAATGCGACTCGAATTGTTTCGAGTCGAAAATTTCTAATTAAGAAACAAAAAGTAACTTATGATATAGAAACTATATCGACAGAAAATAGAAATGGTTCCCGATCCCCCGGCATATCCCTTTGCTCGTGATCGTTTCTCTAAAGCGACGCGGTGGTTTCAATATTATAAAAACAATATTCGATTATATCTCGTCGTGCCTCATCCGAGTCATATACTTAAAATCGTTATTTTCCAAAAGTCACTCACGCCCATTTGGGTAAATCGGATATGTGTAACCGATGTTTAAATGTCAAAGAGTTTTAATCAATCTAAATTTAACAACGTTAAATCATATTATTCTACCGTACGACGTTAAGAGATGAATATTAGTCGGTAACACAATTTTGTGAGCGAATTATTCGAAAAGCTTTTATCTCACTAGATCGATGCGTACGCGCAAAAATAGCTGAAACCTAAAAGGGTAAAACGCATAAGCTAATGTGTCCGACAAATATTATAGGTAGAGATAAAATGTCTCTCCTTTTCGTATTTCAACACGCCGCCGTCGCGTTGATACTAATTGAATTCCAAATCGTTATTACCCAAAGCCTAATATTTCGACGCACACTGGTGTTCGGTGACAAATAACGAAAATCATATTTCAGTCGATACGAAGTAATGATATAGACTGCGCGCTGTCCAAAATGTATACGTGCTTCTTTATAAGTATAGTTGTCGATATTGAAAATAGTCAAAATATGTACACGTTGTAACTTGCGTTTGAGTTATAGAGTAGTGAATTTGATTCGACCGCTCGATTTTCAATAGATAAATGGATTTTTCGACATGGATTAATGTGAGTACACTTGAAAAACGCGTTTAAAAACAAACAAAAACTTACCCCAGCCAATGAACATGTATACGCGGAGCTTGATGTTCTCCCGCGTGAACGTTTCTACGACCAGAATATACAAGTATAGACCTAGAAAACGAATAAAACATGTGTTATTATTCATGTTTAACGCGGTTTTTGATTAATTAAATAGACAAGCTTACCTTCGACGAACATCCAAAAAAAATTCGTCAAAACAAAATAATGCAATGAAAACGTGAGTAAGACACAAGCGCTGTTACTATCAGTCAGCCATTCCTGAAACAGAGAGTCGTAATAAATGTATAAAATTTATGTGCATTTTTAATATCAATTATTGTCGCAGTTATAGACCATAAAAACCTTATTATTTGTTTATTATTATTATCGTTATAATTATTATTATTATTAATGTTAAAATGCTCGTGTTCGGAAGAATTTCGCGCGGGACAATGAAAAATTAAATCGAAGGAAAATAATATTTAAGGTTTTATCGTGCGAAATAAAAGTCAAATTCCAAATAAAGGAAACAATGTGTACACAAATGTTTTCGAGTAATTAAAAAGCAGCGAAGAGATTAATTCAATGTATTATTTTCATTCCGTTGTGAAATACCTACAGAGAAAAAAAATAGTTTAAAACGATTTTCTGAACAACGGTGAAAATATTAAAACCGAAATATAAGAGGGGGAAAAAAAAAAAGTTACAATCGTATTAAATAAAAAAGAATAATGTCGGGCTTCCTATTGCGGAGCTCGGATTTATCAAAATTTATCGCGGTAATTATTATGAAAAAAACCTGTATCTATACAATGTATCTTTGAGCTCAAAAACGTAAAACGCCGTGTGATATCAGCCAAAATAAAAAATAAACATTCGAGCGTCTCGTTACATACAATTTACTAAAATTATGTCATCGAATATTACGAATTTCAAACGAGAATCAAAAATTAATCAACGTATTGGAACGATTAGATTATTTTTTATGAACTATTCGGGACTGTTGTTTTTAGAATGCGATCGGAATGAACTATAAAACTCGGAAGACATCTCGAATATTCCATCGGCGAGCCTGTTACGCCAGTTCGATATGGATTTGTCGCGAATGATTTTTCTTTTTTAGTTCGTTTTTCTCGGTATTTCTATGGAATCAGTAGAGTCGTTGTACTCGATGATTATATTATATGAAAAATGTTTTGTGAAATTTCTTTCTCGGGCTTTGTGAAGTGATTTTCAACTAGACCTAGTATTTTTAAGTCTATAGTATTCGAAGTCCATAAACGGTAAGTAATAGATGAAGTACGGTACTACGATTGTGAGTGTTTAGGATGAGAATTTTATGAGTTTCTATACTCGGAGTGTACGTCCTGTTATCGACGGCGACGGTAAGTTGTCTCGAAAAACAGTGACGTACAAAGAAATATCGAATAAACATAAAAATAAATACGGATTTATTTTTTTAACGCACAATATAGTATTATATAATCGAAAACAATCGCTGAAAGTTTAATTCCATTTTAATGTTATTCTTTATATTTTGAAACTGCATAATTTCCATCGTATAAAATGAGGACACAAAGAGACGAGTTCAATCATATTTATTCGATCGTTTTTCATAATATTGAGATTTCAGAATCTAATTATTATATATATTATTATTATTATTGTTTATTTATAAAAAATAAAGAGATAAACGATATTTTATTCGGTTGCACCCCCCCCCCTCCTCTTTACCCATGTTTCTATACAAAAGTTATATAACATTTACTAACAAAATAAATAAAATATTTTTGTTTAAGTTATGAAATAAATAATTTATGTTTATATATATTGTTTTTTTATTTAAAATGTATATATACCTTATAACGTTATAAAATATTATTTACTCAATTTTATAGTAAAAAAAAAAAAAAATTGTGTAAATATGTATTAAATATATTAAATTCTAAGAAATAACTCGAAAAAAAACACACCGTTCACGTTTAGTTCAGTATAACATTAAACACAAATATTTGCAATAGAAATCCAGCTGTGTTTATATCGGCATTACTAAAACTTAATTCTATGACGCGTCCTGCCGTTAAAGATTATTATTTTGATTTAGCAATTTACTAAAACGTTCATAAATCTACATTTTAATAGTCGATGAATAAATGTACTATTTAGGTTTGATATTGTAAATCAGTTAAATATAAATAGTGATTTGGTCGTACCCGAAAAAAGCTTCCCCAAATACAATAACAAAATTAGACGCAAAATCGATTTGCGAAGACAGCAGTCGCTATGAAAACATAAATTTTGAGTAGGCGTAAAGTAGACTAAAGTATTAGAATCTTCGATACTCGAATGGATATTAATAATTATACATTACATTTTTTGATTCAAATATACGTAAACAATAGCATTTATATTATATATACGAGTACATTTAATTGTAAATAAAAAACTAGACTTAGAATATATACATATATTTGGTTAGCGGTTGGTTTTTTTTTTCAAATTGAAATGAATTTACTTCCATTCGGCGAAATTATTCAATTCGCATGGAATACTTTTAGCCTCGGTGAATTAATTTTCATAAATAACTTTAGAAATAAAATATGTAAAAAAAAAAAACGACCGCTTTGAATTGTATTATTCACTCGATAGTAAATTATTCACTTGCCTGTAGTATCGATGTCAGGATCCACGAGAAGTCTGATAAAATGTAAGTGCACATCAGATTCGTGTGTATTGTGTTCCTCAAGCATCGTAAATCTCTGCAAAACGTCGTCCGACATTAAACGTTAAGAAAATTAGATCGCCCGCTCAAAGTGTCTACTTTACATAGTATAATAATCATCTAAATTACAGCGATTAATGCTATCTATCTAAACTCGATCAACTTTGACACACCTGGAGTCGTTATGTTTTACGTTCCGCGATCGAATTAGTTAAATTTGTTAATAATAAACCTTTCCCTTTACGAAAACCGCGTGTGTCAAAGTCGATCGGTCTACACGGCGAGAAATCGTGAATCAATACGGTCATCTTATATCCGAGTACATGGATAAAAATAATAATTACGATCGATTTAATAAGACGAATATTTTTTTTTAAGTAAATCGTCGACACGAGAACCCCACGGTTTCTCTATACACAAATAATTAATTTAATACGTTTAAAAACAGTTGAAATATATCAACACACCGATTCCCCGACGTAAGACAAAACATTTCCAAGCGTTGTCGATACGTTTGGTCAATGACTGGTATGCATTTGATAGTGACAACATCGTTAAGATTAGATATTTCATTCTAAATCAATTGCATTATTACATTTTTTGAAAAGAAGTGTTACAACGTGTCCTTAGACAGACAGCAAATTCAGTACCGTCTACTCTGTACTGGCGATGGACAAATGCGATAAATAAAGCTTTTATTTAATCGCTGTGTTGAATTTCGTATTTCAATTCTCTAGAACTAAAATCAAAGTTTTCGAAAATGTGTTTTAATTATGAGAACAAATCGTGTCACGCCTTTCTTAAGTATGATCCAAGCCCCCCGGCTCAAGGGGTAGGCGACATAGGCCCACGCCGGAGACTGCGTTTTTCAGAATTCGAAATTCGCACGCTATAGATAATTTTTAAAAGATATTCCTAGTGCAACTTATTTAATACAATATTAAATCATGTGTATAGTAAAACATAATAAGAAAACCTATGAAAATTGTTTTGTTGTAAATTTATAATTAATAAACGTACAATTTGTGAACAATGAATATGTTCTTTTATTTTATACACCGTTACACCGATAAATTGTTAATTTTCGTAGTAAAATAAATCGTAAGATTGTTGAGAATTTAACGACGCGTTAGGTATTTATGTAGGTATATGTAAATGTCGGCAAGACTTAACCAAGGTAAGTATAAAAAACGTTCCTGGTCTGATCGAATAATAAAAAAAAAACTGTCGTTTTTCTCTTTTGGAATTCGGGGTAGACCGAGAATACGTCATTCTTCCGACGATTTAATTAATTAATTCGGAATTTCAATAGAAACGGATTTTTCTTTTAAAATCTCCACCAAACTATTTTCTTCGAAAATGCTTAAATATCTTAAATCGCAAATCATTTTATTTTTAGGTGATTTTTATCTAATAATTGTTCTACCCCTCGTCGTCGGTTGCCAGGTAAGTTATCGCGATTACAGTATCATCGACAACGAAGCCGATAAAGCGAAGGGTATAATCGAATAAAGTGAAAAGTCGAGAAAAAAAGAAAATTATTTTTTTTTTTTTCCTTCTCTCTGTCCGGAAACGAAGGATAATGACACTCTTGACGTGGTACAATAAAATTATTATATCCTGTAGGTATATATTCAAAATAATTATAACGAATTTATTTCGTCACCCTAGACATACGAACGATTCAATACTATAAATTAAACGGATCTTTCTAATTATAATTCTAATTAAATACAACCGAAAAATCTAACTTCGTACGCATATAAAAATTACTTGAACGATTACTTTAAATATTCAATTTTTTCTGATCCAATATCTATTACCATTAGCATTTACCAATTCACCATTAGATAACATCGTATTATCGCTCGACTCGTTATTTTTCATTATATGAAATTATTCAACTATTGGTTTCATTGTGATGTGTTTGTGTTTTGTCAGGACAGCAAATGTTTAGAAAACATTTATTTATGAGTAATTTCTAAAAACGGAACAATTGTCAAATGATTTTGACTTTGATGTGCTCTTTTTTTTTATAGATATTTGGAATGTCGCAGTTTTCCTTTTTTTTTTTTTATATAACGCGAATAAAATAATCTTAACAGTACAAAAACTTGAAGATTTACGAGTAATACAAATTTCTTCATACGTTGCTATTTCTTTTATGGGAAAAGGTTAGAAATTCCAAGTCGAATATTCTTTCTCTATAAGCGTTTGAAGTTTAAATGTTGACAAAATTCTACAAAATCTGTGAACATTTCGAAAAGTCGAAAATCGATTCGGATACTTAAGATTTTAAAGTATAATACAAGGTTCTAAGTAAGTTTCCCTTTTTCGTCAACAAATGACGAAAAAAAATATATATCGAAAGGCCACAAAGAAATTGTATAAGCGTTACGAAATAAAAAATGTCGACCGAATCGGTTATTTCGACGAGTTTCGATCAAAATGATTTATTAGAAATAGAGGCAGATCCGTTCGCTCTCTTCCGCTCAGAAACGTTTTTTTTTTTTTTAAACCAATAGTGTATTGATTTCGATTTCAAACGACATTTCGAAAAATACTCGCCTGTATCTCGTGCAGTCTTGTTTAGTTGTTTTTAATTCGAAAAAATAATTTCTCGCGCTCTAGACGGTTTGATATTGGCACAGGTTTTAAAATATCTCAACAAAGAAATGCGTACTTCTAGGAACCGACGCTCTTAAATATAAACACGAAAATATGATATTTTCGGAATGTTTTTTTTTTTGTTCGTTCGTTCGTTCTATGACCTCAAGTCCTTTAGTTGCACTCATTAATCATCACGACTACACGTGGTCGAATACTTTCGGGCGCGGTCATCGCTGTATAAGCTTTTTATTGTGTGCTCGCACTTACCTATGCTTTTAATGCTCGTGAAGTTTCACACAATACAATTATAGCCGTTCGCGTGCAAACGGTCACACACAGGGTGTTCGACCGTGTTTGTCGCGCCAGCAAACTTTTTTTCCCGACCGAATATTTCTTCGGATCGTTTACATCGTAACGTTTCAAAAAAGAACCACGCCAGTACTTATACTGTAATACACTCGAGACGGTTTTTGAAAATCGGAATTTCGCATAAACATCAAAACCCGAAACAGCCCGGTTCTCGGGCTGGATTCTTCATCAAACGAAAACGGTTTCAAAAAATAAACAAATAATATTAACACGACCGATTGCTGTGCAGAACGTTTTCAAAAACTATATCGACCCGATACGCCGCCGTTTAGAACTCACATTTTTCCGGCAGCCAACGAAACGAACTATACGTCATTGCAATTAAATCTTATACACGTTCGTAAATAATTTACGACCAATCAATAGAAATGAATGCCGTCAATCGAGTTGGAAAACTCAGGTCTACGAGTCGTCCGTTTTTCATATTTTCCAACAGCAGCGTATGAAATACGATGATTTTTGATGAATTATGTTTTAAATTTAAAACCCAATAGTTGTCCGAAAAAATATCTCACGGAATTGAACATTGTAAAAATGATGTGTTTTACTTGGGAAAACAATTTTCGTAGAGACTAATAAGACGATTCGAAAACGAGTATACGAAGAAGATATTTTTCACCGCTTTAGTTTTTCACACGTTAGATTATTATCAACGGACACCGGTAACAGCCACAGTCGTGTCTACGTCAGACCGACGCGATTAATATTAATTGTTATTTCATTATGCTATTGTATTATAATATCTGATTTATCTACACGTTGGTTTTGAGATAATTGTACGAAAGGCGGGCGGCGGCGTGTACAATACCGACATAATTGTTAAAATTTCCGTTATATTATTCATAATAACGTCGGATATTCGCGATATAATGAAAGAAGTTCGTTCTAACTAAAAGGGTCTTCTACCGTCACTCGCTTTTTTTTTTTTCTTCTTCTTCTTTTCGTTTCTTCCCGTATAATTATTATTATTGTTTCGAACCGTTTATTCGCCGCCGGCAGGTCTTACTCGGAAGTAAAAATTCACACTGCGCCGTCACTCATTAAAAAAAAAAAAAATAAATAATTTATCCGTCGTCGGTTCGTTTTAATATTTAATTCGATGTATACCGATTTATTATTTACGCGTTATTTTTATTTCGAAACTATAATAAATTATTATCATTGCCGACGACGTAGAAATTAACGCACGAATCGCAAATCGTACGACAAATCGTCGTTTAATCGATTTCGGTTTTTTCCCGTGTATTTTTTAGGCCGGGCATTTAATCTATGAAATCTTCGACACACCGGTATTTTAATTAAACGCGTCTCGACAGTCGAATGCCTTCTCATCCTCAGCTCTCTATCAGAACGAACTGTCCGCCATACGACTCTGCTCGTGCAAGTCGCTCGACGAAACGCATCGCGCGATATCGCATAATGTCATTGTTGTAGTTTTAGATTTCATACGGCAACTATGACGTAGTAAATACCATTGCAAACGCGTTGTTTTCTCACGTACGAGTTTATTATTGTTTGAGACGCGTCGCTCGCACTATACCCTACGTACCTACAGTAGGAGGTATCCTCCATCAGAAGGGCTGTGTTGCGTCTTGTACTTTATTTATCAACTCAAACGAAATAGTTTGACACGCGTTAAACTGCGTAATTACAGAGCAAATAATTATTCTACAACATACTTAAACGTGCGCCGCGCCGTGGACTTACTTGAAGTAAACAAATATAGAAACAGCTGCTACCAGCGCTACCAACGATACAGTGTAACCTCCGTAGTAAAAATATGAAGTGTATACGACTGATAAATCTGGGTACATTTTGTTTCTTTCCAAAGCTCGACAATTCATGTAGTCCGACGAATTCTCCCAAACGCCGTTGGTTTTGCAATATCGACTGGCGTTCTCTGTAGAAAAAAAATAAAATAACGTTTTTGACAAATCGTCATACACTACCAATTTACAACTCGAACGGTGTAAACATTATATATCAATATCGAAACGACGTGTGCGATTCGGTTAGCGGTTCTCGCGACAATGTCATGTGTTAAAACGTACAAAAACTTAATGATCTGCGCAACTAACGAGGAGCCTTTTTTCATCGCGCGATAACCCTTACAGACCGAGACAAATTTTTCATTTTTTTTTTTCATTTCACTTGTATAACATTTCTACATATTATTATAACTATGGTATTACAAAAAAAAATTCGAAAAAAAAAAAAACATCCCCAGGGGAGGTCAATACTACCCTTCACGATCGTAGCATGTCGGTCTCTGTAAGGGATAAGCAATCGCTGCTTAGTGATTTTTATTTTGTAAATTTATAATCGTAGTTGACTTTTCCTAGTTTATTTCGCTTACGTCGATAAAAGTGTTTCGGTACCTTGAAAAAGCTTGAAAATGTAATATAAATACGTGGGTATAATGGATTTTTTTTGAAGAGCGTTTCAAAGTTGAAATTTTAATCGGATTCGTCAAACACACGAAAAATTGCACGATTACGTATGTTGGTAGCCAAAGACGTTTTATTTCCAGTCGCTATGCGTGACTTCAATTTTTTATTTGAATTTTAGAAAAAAAAAATCGTTGTTCGCCGGTAAAACGACAATACTCTTAATTACCTAATGTATAATATTATAACGGTTAAGTATTTCAAAAGTGTCGTAAAGATCGTGCTCCAAGTCCTTCGAGGAAAGGCTAAAAAACTTTGTTTCATCAAGTCACTGAAATGTTTTTATTGCAAAATTATACACACTTTTTTCCTTGAATACACTATACCGGTCAGGTTTCAATCGCAGAAGCTGTCGCGAACTTAAGAAGAAGAAGGAAAAAAAATGAAATAAACAACCGCCATAAGACTATCTTCTAAAATGGACGTGAAATCGATTGCTCTTAAACGGAATCATGGTGGAAATCTGAAAATGCAATTATAATCTTGAACGGTATTCAATTGGTCGAAATAATAAAAGAAAAAAAAAACCCGCTTTCTAGGGAAATCAAAAATTGTTTTTTGAATACATATCCTTGTGCAATAAATAATGTATTATGACGTATGATTACGTATAATATTATGTATGAGTGTTTGATTAATTACTATGACAAACAATAAACAATTACGCCCGGTTACAAAATATACGTTAAAGATAATATTATTTTAATGTACTTATTATATTGTTATTGCTAATGTTCTCTTTATAGTTGAGTATTAAAAATGTTTATCACGCAACAACGCGCTAATGTTTTATGTTTTAATTAAAAACACTACAAGAACACTGGATAATATGTTAATATTATTATATTTTATGCCCTTATGAAATTACAATACAATTTCGAAGATCGTTTATCATCGACTCGACGAGTTGTTTACGTTTCTAAACAATGGGGTGATCACGTGATTTAGTGCATTATCATCCAAATAGGTACCGAAAGAATTAACGTTTTTGCAAATGATTTTTTTCTCACAGTGTGAAATAATATGTTTTAATACGTATTATGTATTATGTACATAATATTATAAATCGACGAAAAGTAAATTTTATATAATATAAAATAAGTTATTTACACGAGTGAATACTTTTCAATATTAAAACCCAAAAGCAAACTCAGTGGAATGGTTTTTCAAAAAAAAGATTATCGTCATATTATTATTTAATTTTTAACTCGGTCACGAGCAACTATTGGGTTTGTGAAATAAATTTAATATAAATTACGTTTACCTACCACAGCTTTTCGTGAAAACCAAAATGCCCGAGTCGATGAGTTTTATTTATTTTAAATGTAATCGTACAGGTGGAAAACATACAACGGTTTCGATTTGATTTTCTCAATTAGGTACGCGCGTGTAATGTTTCTCTCTCGCAAAACTCACTGCCGACTATTTAAATTTCAAGAAAAAATATTGTCGTATTTTACGCTTGTTTTTTTTTTTTTTAAACAAATCGTTTTTTTTTTTTTTTTAGTAAAATAATATCGTCAACAAAGAACGGATACAAAATGCGTTAGTTTTCTGAAATGAAAATCTCTTAACCGGATTAAGTGACTGATTGTGTTTTTACTGAAATCTTAAACATTAAAAACGAGATAATCCCCAAAAACACAGTTTAATGAGATTCTAATTTGAAATTAAAAAAGTATAAAACGAGTCACTTACGCGAGGTATCATATTTCACTCCGTTGAGCTCATTGAAACAAGCTTGGTAAACTAAAACATTAGGTTTTGAAGCTCTCCAACACAGCAATTGATCCCAATGATTAGGACACCAACCGGGATTCGGCGCGTTTTCAATCGGACAAGTCTAAATCATAATTAAACAATATGATTAGTTTTTTTTCGTATTTAATTTTATCGACAAAATTTAAAATATAAAACTGAATTGGAATACACAACAATAAAATGTCATGAGTGCTTCGAAGTAACAACGAAGCATAAATTAAAAAAATTATTATATTTTTACATATACTCGTATATTAAGAGGTTAATAGGTACCAATAAAAAAATGCATTATTGCAACTACTTGAAGCGATTAAAACTTACGTTATTTAAAGATGTGATATTCATCGCGGATTTGAGCTTATATTGATATCTGAAACAATAGTTTAGAAAAATACACGTTAAAAATCCACTCAAACGAATAATTTTTATGGATTTCGGCAAACAAGTTACAGTGGGTTATATTTTATATTTCAGTTTTTAATATGTAAATTTAATTTGACGCAATCAAATGATTTTGAATAAAAATATTTCATAACGTACAAAAGGAAACAGAATTTATATATAATTTAGGGTGGTCCTTTGTTACGAATGAAAAAAAAATAAAATAAACATTTTTCAGATTACCCCCTCTAAATAAGTTTCATTACTAAAAAAAAAACGATATAAAAAAATATCAGACAAATCGAATGATTTTAACTTGTGCCAAAAAAGGTCTGAAGTCATGAAATTCGAAAAAATTTTCAAAATCGTAAATTTTTTGTAATAGTATAATCAAACGTACCTCCTGATATAAAAATATCACAAAGAATTCTTTAATTTATAAATAGTAGAAAACTAAATTTACAATAGTTTGTTTCCTATACTTTATATAAGTAATCGAACCTATTTAGGATAGGTAAACTGAAAAAAATCACTTCCGAAAAATAAGGACTACTCTGATATATAATATATTATTTTATATGAATAAAATTTAAACACAACATGTATTGTGTAGAGCATGCGACAAAGTGCATTGAGAAATGTCACTGTCAACGGTTTGATAAATAAGAGACGATATTATAACATAATATGGGTAAGTGAAATCGGGAAAATACGCGAACGGGGTGTTATATAGTATACGACGGATTATGAATGTGCGCGTGAAAATTCTGAATTAATAAATGCCAGAGAATTGAATAACAGAGGTCGGTGTTGATTTCACGTACGTTTGCCTTAAAGTTTAATCATTAACGACGTACACAATTAATTAATTATTACCCCGAGCTGATTAATGAACGATTAATAGTAAACGAGGCACAGAATGAGACGATATTCTAACGTTTTACGTACGACGCAATTACGTATGGGCAAAATGATAATAATATCGGCCATAAAACACGACGTTAAAAAATAATTGTATAAATCGTAGGTATACCAGACAACAAGACGTTCATTATAGCTGCCAATTATTTGCGTCGGTAAACGCCGCCAGCGCAAATGCATAGCAAAAAAAAAAAAAAAAATGTATTTTTAAATGCGAAAAACAATAATACAACAATGTTTAAGTACCGAGGTATCACTGGTATAGTCAAACGAATAAAGCTACATGACCGATATGGATTTCAAAATTTTAAAAAAAAAAAATTCAATAAACGTATTTTTTATTTTATGCGTGCGAGTAAATAATAATAATTAGAGCTAGGATTTTGGTGACTTTTGCATTTATTTTCTTTAAGTGCTATACAATTCTAACCAAAAACTAAATTTGTTCGATCGAAAATAGTAAGCTGCCGCTCGTGTTTCTCGTACAATCCGCGGTATTGAATTTATCTTTCAAAACCGTTCGATCGATAGTAGATGGAAAAACAACGGGGGGGGCAGGGGGAAAACGCCCACGAGTTGGTCAAAAAAATGCAACTGATCGAATCGCACGAGCGTGTGTGGCGAGGGACCTCTAGTGGTTAAAAATAAAGTGTTTTCAAAAAAAAAAAAAAAAATTCACAAAGTGAATAATAATCCAAATAATCACACGCCAGTTGTGTGTTTCGGACTGTTTATAAAATTAAATATGTGTGATTTGCGCGAGACGACGACTTTACGCGGACGAATCAACCTAACCGCGATTCTAAAACCATTCAAAGATCGCAAATTACACCTATTCACTGCAATCGCCATTCAAATAAAATCAAACGGTTTTAATTATCTTGATGAACGAGAACCTAGTTCACGGCGCCGCGCCGTGTAATTTGCGTGTGATTCACATTCGTAAAACTTTAGGTGACGGTCAAATGTACGGAAAGACACGAGTCGAGTGAAAACGCACTTGGAAAATATTCGTTTCAACGTTGTTTAAACACCTACGCGCAAGAGTTTTGACCATTGTTATAAAATGTACAAAAAAAAAAAAATGCCGTTTTAGTTTTAATTTATTCAAATAATTTAAATTTTTAATTCGAATATCCAAATTTAAATACACGCTCTTTCATTAGCCATTTAAACCATAATTAAAAGTCGTTAAGCAAATTATTTTATTTTTGAGAATTAAAACATTATTCCTTTTTTTCCCTCTCTTTCTCAAAGGCATGTAAAAAAAAAAAAATTATGTTTAAATTACTGCTAAATTGTTTTCGTACATAATGACAAATTTAGATTTTCAACAAAATAAGGAATGCGTTGGTTTAGAAAATAGGTTTTTTTTTTTTTTTTTACTCTTTTACTATCTTTCCGAGTGCTAATGTAGGCAGTGAAAAATTGCACTGAAATTCTCATAAAGCCGGAAGGAAAAATCAACATGGCAGTAATTCTACATATAATATGTCATTTTTTAATTATTTAATTCCGTTAGTTTCTTTTATGCCGAATAAGGTTTTTTTTTTCTCTGTAAAAGTTTGTTTTGATAAACTATATTTGATTTAACTAATGTATAATATTATGTATAAATGTTTGTGAACCTTAAACAATATAAATTACAAAATTCATAATATGGTAAAAAACCGATAATAATGCCAAAAGTTGGTTCGAACTGTTTTTGATGTTTATATGCTTCAATAAGAACTACGACAATTAGGTACCCACTGTGAATGCCAAGACCGGACTCTTTTGATCATTGGATTAATTATTAAACACCGGAAAAAAAACACTACGAAATTCTCTCGGTAATATTTTGTCACGCCACACCCCGAAAACTGTTCCGCGGACATTTCTTTGATACCGTTGAAAAGTAAAATGCGATACAAATGCATGATGATAATATTTACAAGTGTTCAAAAACAAAATCAAAAATTTTAGATCTCTCGCCGGCGATATGACAAGTATAGGTTGTAACGCGAAAAACGCTGCCGGTCGCGGCGGGCTCGGGTTATTTTTTCGCAAACGGACGCGTGGTGAAATCAGGGTGAGATACGACTCTGATACGAGACACGGACGATGTACAGGTGACGGGGTGATTGATGTGGGTGAATTGGTCTTTTAAATTTGATTTCGAAAAAAAAAAAAAAACGATTCCGAGTGAAACAGGTGGGATGGTGGGTCAGCTACAAAAAGAAACTGTGCCCGTGTATTTCCGAAATGTTTTCGTTAAGAAAGAACGACTTACAAGAAACGTTTTTATGTAATTCTCGAGAGTTTTTGACGGGGAAAAAAACCGAGAAAACTCAAAAACTTAAAATGTCTAAAAATAGCACGAAATAGTAAAAATCCTTTGATATCACTTCTAGGATAATGGTCATACGAATATTCGGTGAAAATTTCAAGTCCTTGCGATCAATACTATTTTCAAGTTACGACGGAAAAAAATATCTTCCGTTTGCCTTAAATGTTGCCGTTTTTTCGTCATTTTTCGTCAATTTTTCACGTACAACTTTTAAAATTAGAAAAGATTTGCTACCAGAAACCATTACCGAAGTTGAAAATCAGACCATTTTCTCGCGTACTTATTGTGTACACATATTCTCGTTTCAATCTAAAAATGTGCGTTTAGCTGGTCCAAAGTTACAAAGGTAACATGAAATATTTCGAACTCGAAACTGAATTTGATTCGGGTTTTTTCCACTGCGCGGAGGACGTTATGGTCGGTGCACATTTTTTCGGACGAAATTTTAACATTTTTATTCTTGTGCCGCTCGTGCACGGCGAAACTAAATTTGTTTTGAATGGCAATCTCTCGGTGTGAGGCCGAATCTGAAAATCGATTTTTTTTTCTCCAAACAACTTCTCCGACTCATAATGTTTTTCTCTTCCTTGAAAATCTATCGATTGAGAGCTGGTTTTCGATTTATGCAATTCGTATTACCATTACATTTTTCAATGGTCAACGTTCGATCTTAGAACGTAGGTGTATTATCACAGATAGTTTACGTCGTTTTCGTCGAGTTTTCGAAATAAACTTGCGAGATGCGACTTTTGCATAATATAAATTCGGCCGATGAGTAGTGTTCTGCAAACATATCCGAGTGGCGCGGACGATGATAGAGGCCATATTTTACGGAAGCTTTGAATAATACCGTCGGGCTTTAGAACGAGAAACGATACCGCCCCGCACGCGCAGCCATATAGTTAATCATTCCACTTTACGAACAAACGGTATCCCGTTATTTCCAATTATTTCAGAATCAAACGTTACACACGCGATTAGGCATACCGTTAAATCGTCGTTATTGAACTGCGCGTTGTACGTAATAATTTGAACGACGCGCGCGCGCGCGCGCGTACATTAAAATGCAATATTTAACTCTTTGTGTCGTCGTCCGGACGATTTAGTTTCGGATGATAATTCGTGTGGTGATGATCGCACGAAAAAATTATTAGAATTTGTTTGTTTTTTTTTTTTGATTTTGTCTTCTTAATAATTCGTTATTGTCACTCGACTACTCGTATGTGCGCGGACGATTTTCTCAGTACGCACAATCTGCGAACAACGACCGTGATATTTTTATCAGTCGAGTCAAATATTAAAATTAATATGTAATTAGATAACATTGTTATTGTCGTGTTGTTGTTGTTGTTGTTATAATTACCGTACAAAGTAAAACAGTTCGTGTCGTTTACTTAAATCGAGAGAGTGTCTTGAAATAATATTTTAAACTTTACTGTTACCTTTAAAGTGACGTAGGCAAGTATAATATATATAATATGTAATGGAAGGTACGATTTAATAAAAGCGCAAAAAACTAAACAATTTTCCTGTAAACATCGCTCGGACGATTATAAATTGTGACTATTATCCAATACTCGCGTACGATATTTACTCGGCTTATGTATAAATAAAATAATAACGAACGCGAATAATTTCCGTGATATTGTCGAACAAAAAAAAATCCCCTTTGTCTCGCTGCAATTTCGATTCGATCTAGTTATCAATCATTAAAATGTACGCGCGTGTGTTTGTTTAAACGTTTAATATTGATGAAATATTATGTTTGTTTTTTTTTTTTTCATGCAAATTCGAAATTATTTACGCTACCTACTCGCGTTGTAATTACAATAAAAATAATATCGTTTGAAAAAAAAACAATGGAGAGATGCGTATTCACTACTTATTTTCAACACTTTGTTCAAGTCTGCAGCTGCGTTAATCATAAATCGTCAGAAAAAAAAACCATCTACAACGTCTATAAAGTAATATTAAAACGCGGATGAAAAAATAAAAATAAAATATTTTTCGCGGTTTCCGTGTCAATGGACATCCAGTTTTAGGTGAAAAATACAGACGGTCAAATTATCAATACGGCAATATAGTTGTCGTTATATTTTGTAGGCGATCGTTTTTTCATTCTCTTTTTTTGTTATTTTTTCGCGTAATTAATACATTCGGATCAAATATAGATTAATAAACATTTGCAGTTTATCGGAATATTATATTCTATAAATCCGTTATTCAAATGTCCATCAGCCCGGAAATTAATTCAAGGTTTTTCGCATAATAATACGGACTCTCTCTCTCTCTAAAAAGGTATTACAATTATTATTACACGTGCATATTTCGATTTTTAATAATTTCAGTCGGTTCATTCAGTGTGCATTTAATATCGATTCGAAGAGTATAATATGATTTTCGATTAAGTATTAAGTCGATATTTAAAAAATGGTTTTTATAATTTTAATTTCAATCAAAACTCGATGACATTTACGGAAACAAACAAAGTGTTGCCGAGACGATCAGATGCGTACGAGTAAAACACGATAACTATCGATAAATTAATAAGTAATCATTCGTCTAATAAAACCTGAAATCAAGTTCAATACTCAGCGCAATTTCCGATTACTGACTTCATGTTAATAATAATTTATCATTGTTGAAACGAAAAAAAAAACCAAAAATTATAATATTTCCGGATCAATATTAATACGTATCTAAAATCGTACGTTATAATAGACGTTGAACACAATGAAAAATTAAAAGTTTGTCAGCTTTTGTAGAAAATGATAAATATTAAAACGTCTGAAATGCGAACGATCTTAGAGTCCCGAGTAAAAATGCAACACGTCCCAGCGATTATTTTTATTACGAGGAATAATAATTTATCATGGCGACGAAGATTTAACTGTTTCTAAATAATATTTGATGAATTACTTATGGTCAAACAGTAATGATGCCGAAAATATTATCCGTGCTCTTATTCACCACGCAGAGTTATATTTATTACGAGTGATATTCTAGTATATAATATAAACCGCGTATCAATACGACTTTTGATCGTCGGCCAATACGACGGTATGATTAAAATTTAATTCTGTTATTAACAGTGTCGAAGTACAGTTAATCTATATTTAATAACATTAAAATTGATTTACGATGAGTATCGAATTCTGTGGACCGAAAATAGTTTTCGGCTTCTGTGGCGAAGTATATTATTATAATACATTTTATAATACTATGAACGAGGCGAGAAAACATGTTGGTTTTACAAGAATAAAATACACGCGTGTTGTGATTCGAAACTTCAATAGAATATTATCGAGTTGACTGACAAGATCGAGAATACCGAGAATAAGACTTCTCGAATGAAAATATGATTTTGTTGACGTTTACACGATTATTATTCTTGTAGGGAGATTCGTTGACACTTTACATTATATCAGTGTTCCTATTATTCAAATTTTTATTAGAAATCATATTTCGGTCGCAAACATTCGAAAATCAAATAGTTAACACCCTAAATAATGTGAAATATGTTCAAAAGTCTTTGCTAATAATCGGAGCACTATGCGAGTGTTTGTGCAAACAGTCTATGTAAATATCGAATCCTATTGAAATTATTATTTTAATATGACGACCTATCATTGCGTCCGAGTGTATAGATGACCAGTCCGTGATTAATAACGTAGTCAACTCTTAAATTAAGATAAACTTTCGTACGCTTTTTTAATGAAAAAAATGAAAAAAACTTCACCGCCTTTCAGATTTGAAATATTGGAAACGATGTTGCTATGACAAAAAGATATCAATTAATTATGTTATGTTACATAAGTGTTTACCAAGTAATTATAGTTATCTGTTGTTATTCGTTTTAAATTAACCATGACGATATTATAATACCTGCGAATTATATTTTTTCTTTATTGGTTACCATCAAAACACATCTAAAAACAAACGACCAATTTGAGGTAAAATAATTGTTATTAAAAAATGGGATTTTGAAAGAACGAGCACACTGTCTCGTGTGTAACGTTGTACTAAGGTCGTGCGCCTATAAGTAGTAGAAAAGGAATTCTTGTAAATAATATGAAATTCTTACGAAAATCTCTACGAGTCGTTTGAAAATGTTGAATAGCGTGATTACTTTTTTTACAATATAATAGAGGCTCGAGAGAAAATCGGACCCTAACATTTTTCTTTTCATTAATCCGGTTAAAATTTAGATATAGAATCTAATATTTACAAAATAGGTTCCCGTAAATATTATATTTTAGGAGTAGATAAATTTCAGCGGTAATGAAATAAGTAGTATACAATATTATTTAAAATGAAATCGTCTCAACTTAAATCACCGAAAACTGTGTTTATCGTTAATAAAATGGTCAGGTTTTAATTAATTCAACTCCGAACGTTCCAAAACGTTACTACAATAATTGTATTATAATATTTTATTTTTCGAAAAAACGAATTCGGCTTAAAAGAAAAGAAATCAAAACCGTCGTGTTTTACACAAGACAAATGTTAAACAACACTATGATGGTTGTTTTAATTAAATTAATTTAAAGCGATTAAAAACGAACTGAATGTGGCAGATTTTTTGCCCCGACGTTAGGTCATTAGACCTCGGTTAAATAAATACGTGCCGGGGGGGGATATTTTTATATTTATAATTAAACAAGTAGACGCCGTGAAATGTCGAGAAAAACGAACACAATAATTATTATTGATTATTATAAGAAGGACGATTTTAGTATAAACTATTTTCGTTTATTATCTCGTTGTTAGTCGTAACTCGAATGTTGTCACTTGTAAAACGATTCGGTTTCGTGTCGGTTCAAAACGCGAAACGATGTAATTAAAAAAAAAAAAAATGGACGTCGGCTCTTAATTATTATCCTCGTGTCGGGGGATATCAGATACCGTCATCGTGTAGGTCGTAAAAGGTGAGGGGTTGCTTCAGGTGTAAACGGCCGAGTGCAGGCGACACTGACCAATATAGTTTTACGGCGACGAGTTAAACAGGAATGAATTTTTAGAAATTTCAAAAACCACTACGTTTCCGTCCTTTTTCTTTTCGGCTCGAAAATATTTTACACATCATCATCTCGTATTGTCTGTACTATGTCTAGTAAACTATAGTCCACTGGGTACGCCGCGCCGTTATCGGTACATTATAATAACACAGTGTTCGTTTTATTTTATTTTTTTTTTTTTCAATTATAATTATGTCTACTGCGCAGTCGCGATGTGGACAAATAAAGCGTGCAATATTGTTTTTCAGAACTCGACCTGCACAAAATAAACAAAACGATTATCATATACGTCTTATCGAGTGGATTGTGCATAGGCCAGCGTTTCGTCGCGGTTACATTATAGTCGTCGTCTATGAAACGAATTACTAAAAAAAAAAAAAACGTATGCTTTTTCTTTAAAATTATAATAATAAAAAATCAAATATTCGCGTCGCACTCGTCCATGGAACACGAACGCTCGTCGTACCCTCGCGCTAGCTATGGGTGTAGGTAGTATATTCAACAGATAGTTGTGACGAGACCGCGGGCCGTTGTATTCTCACAACGCCTGCGAACCCGTAAATGTATAATAGAGAGTACGTACCGTTACACGAGACACGTATCGTCCATGTGTGTTTGGGGTGTTTTTTTTTCGGAGGGAAATGATGGCAGATGGAAGAGAGATCTCGAGTGAGACTCTCTCTCGAGTGAAAAAAAAAGCACAGTGCGATAAAACGACGGCGAAAATTACGAATCGCGCGATGGAATCGTTACGTGAACAGACGCGGCACACGCGAAATGTCGGGCGACCTAGTCGAAAACACCGAGCACACTGAAACCATGGATACTTCAAAGTGCCGCGCGCGCGAGTCGTACAGCTTCGGCCGTCGGCGAAGAGACTGGCGTGTGGCGCCGACGTAAAGCTCCCGCCCATTTCCGAGACCCAGGACTCCGATTTAATATCTAATAGACGAATGTGTGTGTGTGTGTGTGTGTGTGGTCGTCGCGATTTCACGTATAATATCTATTGTCATTTTTCGGCCGAATATACGAGTTCCTCTACAACTGCTTTACACGTCGATGAGAATTGTTGTTGTTGTTTTTATCTCCGGTAAAATGTACATAATAATACAATAAATCCCCGAAAAATGGTAAAAAATATTCGGCCACCATCCGAGAATAATATTATAAATATAATATTTTTAATGAGTCCGAATGTTTTAATCGATCGACGCCGTGAGTCAAAGGAGGGCATTCTCGTTTGAGATTTTTTTAGTTTCTCGAGTCCGTATCGATTGGCGATCGCAAATGTAATTTTGTTCGTTTTGAAATATTGTTTTCCGATTCAACGATGAATTTCTCATTTCAAAAACGAGTTTTCAATGTTCGACGCTTGATCGTTCCTTGGGCGCAATCGGTTTTCGCGCTGAAAAACAATAAAAGACTGTTAATATCGAACGCGAAGTGTTACCAAGAAACCGGACAAAGTGACCGCTCTTTGCCAGAGATATGTTGCCAGTATCCAAATAATTATCCGTCCGAAAAGTCATGGCGCGAACATAATATTTTCAGTAAATCATTATTGCTGTTCGTAAAAATTGGTTTTAGCGGGCACCTAATCGGTATTGCTGCGTATAGTTTCGAAACCGACGACGGGGGCACGTTTGTACCGAATACGCGAAAAATATGAAATAAAACACTCGAATTTATAAAAGAGTAATAATTGGTGTGGGTGTGAGGTGTGAAATGAACGAAATCGATAGTATCGCAAAACCATTAGGTGTTTAGTTTTCGTACGAAATGTTTACGGAAAAACAAATAAAAAAACATTTTCAAGTAAAATAATTGGAAAATAAAACACGATATTCACTACCTATACTACTGTCCCTAATGAGGTGAGACGAGCACAATAATATTTCGACACGATTATTTTCCCCAAATAATGGCACGGGTGGGCGAATGATATCTGCTATGGTATGTTTGTGTCGGACATCTGTTTATTTTCTACAATATATTATACGTATAATATAATTACACAGCAAATAAACGCTCATAGTAATAGATACGATTTAAGGCGACGTGAAAAATATTTTAGAAATATTCAGCTATTTATTTTCATACCATGAGTGTACCGTACTTTCGTACGTGCGTGCGCGCGTCCATTATGTTGTGTGTGTGTGTGTGGGTGGCGCGCTTATTTAATGTTTACAAATCAAAAAAATAATTCCGAGAAAATATAGTCGGAAACTTTACCACTAAGCCGGTAATTATAAACATTTTCGGCTGTGCAGTTTTAATTTAAATTTTTTATTTTTTTTTGCATTCACACGAGTTATAAATAATTTCTATTGCTCGAGACTTTTGGTTACAAATAAATTATAAAAGTAATTGAAACATACCCAAGTTTTTGTTGTCGCGCGTTGATTTTCACGAATCGGTCGAATATTTTGTTTTCCTTTATTGATTAAGACTAGACGTGTTGTGCAATTGAAATATCTGTAAAAAAGAAATCATTATAAAACCGTCGATTAGGTGTTTGGGAAAATTCTTGTTGAATATTCTATCTTTGAAACTCGAGTGTTTCGCGTAACTTTCGAACAGGAAATAATGTTTGTTGGCAACGAATTATCACGAATACAATAAATTATCGTGTTTTCACAAATAAACGAATGGTAAACTTTGGCACTATGAATATTTTATATAAGTGTAGGTATATGAACTTCAAAAACCCGTTTTGAAAATATTGATTTTCACGTCGGTTTTTAAGTTTCAAAAATTATTTGAAAATACACTGGCGATCAGCGAGACATTCTAGTTACATTAATTTTAGACAAGCCCTTTAAAAATAAACGCGAGAACACGAGGATAACATTCAATAGCATTTCTCGAGTCTAAAATATTAAAAATATCTACGGTTGGATAATTTTTTTTTTTTTTTAAGAAATATGAATGAAACTTGCCAACAAATTATCACTTCGACAGATCTTTCTTACATTCGGAGAGATTAATTAAAAAAAAAGACCGACAAATTGTTACTCACAATTATTATGGATTTAAAGAGATGCGGCATTTTAATTTTATAAGTTGTTTTTATCTGAAAAAATTTTTAAAAAAAAAAGACACTTTTACTGCTCACAAATTACTTCCAAATTTAAATTAGCTATGGGATGGAAAAACTTAGTTTTGTAACTGCCAAGATTGTTGTCAAACAATATTGAAGTTTGAGCCCGTCGAATTTAACTTTTTTTATATTTGATAAATATTTTACTTCTCGAACAATTCTATTCCCGCCGAAGTACTGTCGCTGGATAGGCATTGCTGAGGGAGGTGGTAAACCATTCCAGTTTTCCGAGCAGTAATAATATCTCTATTTAATCGAACCTTTATTTTTGATCGAAGCAAAAGCAATGAGGTTAATCCGCACGCCGCCGTTGTATCGGACAACCGACGCGATGCATTGTGCTCTGTGAATAGGTATCACAGGACGAATCGGGGCAGTGCCCCCCGGGGCTCTTGGACAATTCTGGAACGACTTGCTTCAAATAAATGAAAATATTGTCGTATCTATCATTCCAAATCATATTTTTAAATTATGACAAACCCGACAATCTATCTATATATATATAAAAATAAGTGTACATTTCGAATAAATTGTATAACTCAAGATCCACCAAACCGATTTCGATAAAAATTTCAGGACATATTAGGATTGATACGTAGATGGTTTCTGTGAAGTTTGTACGCTGTGCGATAAGTAGTTCCGGAGTTATAGCCTCTTAAGTGCACAATATTAAACACGCACGCACGCACGATATTCAACAATTATTATTGTTTTGCCATGGAGATATACGTATATACACTCTATGTGGTTATTTTTTATTATTTGTTTCCGTGGCACGCGCCTCTATGGCATTAAAAGTTAAGTTTTACGTACAATTACGTACGTGTAAAATTAAATTTTTTCTTTTGTGAAAATTTGTTTTCAGTGCGGTGTTTTTTCGTGTGTTTTTTTCGTCGCATTTTAATACGATTGTGAAATTCATATTGTTTTTTTAGTGACAAAAAGTTAAAATTGCAGTTGAATCCATCGGTATGTGTGATTTTTGTTGTTGTTGTTGTCAGTGTTTTTTAATACGTTGGATTGTAAAATTCATATTGTTTTTTTTACGATGGAAATTAATTTTTTCCAATTTTTTTTCACAGAGTTTTTCCAAATACCTTTCTGAGTGTCGTCACGTCGCCCGATTTTCAAAATTCGACCCCTACCGTTAAAAGGGGTTAAAAGGGGTACAAAGGGTGAAACTAGAAATATAATAATAAAAATAGAATAATAAACAATGTTTTTCTTGTAATAGTTTTTTCATTAATTATACCAATTCGTTCGAAACGCGACGCGGTAAAAAGGTTTTGCGTTTTTAAGTGGTTTTACCGAACGTTTTTTTTTTTTTTTTGAAAATATCGTTTCGGGACGATACCGTCACCGCGATTATCAGCGATAACGTTGCGGACGCACTTGAGCTGTTAAAAAGGTATAAATTCGACGCCCTTGCGAGGGATTTCTCAAATTCTCCGTTGCGTTATTATTGATTGATCGAGAAATAAAAATGTCCAATGTTTATCAGTGGATTTCGGTTCGTATCGCCGTGAAATATTTGATTCGGTCGACGACGTTTCCCAACGTCTTTGACAAATATTTCTTGATAAGATTACCGCGCAAAATAACGAGGTTATGTCATGTACTCCATATTTTCATTAGATAACGAAATGTTGCCTATTTTAAATTGATGATTTTCTATTTCAAATGTTTTTAGTTCGAACATTTTAAATACACGCGAATCACTACTTTGGTTTTAATTTCTTATTGTGTTCTTTTATTTTTTTTATTCTATCTGTATTTTTGCTTCGATTTTTTGCTACTTTCAATAACAATACGTGTCCCTGACCACTTTGGCGTTATCAAGTAAGTGCAGTTTTTTCAAAATTTAGCTTTGTAAATATTATAGATTCACGAACCGCTCGTGTACTTGATTGTCATCTCGACGACATCAATAACGCGTTATTTTCTCCCTTTACCTAAATCGTAAATTTCTCTATACTCAGTAGTTTATTAATGAAAACGGTAAAGTGTTTTTTTCGAGACTTGGACTCCTCTCGGTTGTTGAATAATTATCATTTTCAGAAGAAAACAGCTGTACCGCATTTTATCGACTTTATTTTGTTCGGCTTGAATACGATTGACACTGTGATTCTGTTCAATAAGCATTGCTTGAAACTACGGAATATTAAATTATTCGAGTCGAAACGCATTCGATATATTATCTATTTCTGAACGAATGTGATCTTACTTCGTTTATACCGAGTACGTAAGATTAATATAGTATTTTACTTTGTACTTACTCGATATTTCACTTGGGCTGTCTTCGTCTTTGATACTTCATACAAACATTTCGATGACAACTTTGAAAAATTTGCTTTACTCGTCGATAACCTATAATTTATTGTTTTGAATCTTAAGCACACTAATATTATTTGTTCAACGATTGCGTTTGACTTAAATGGAATTGAAATAATGTGTCAGCAACAAAACAAACTCGAGATGTCTTGAACCTGTGTTATTATAAGTAATGAACTCGGTCACAAAACATATGAATGCAGATTAAAAGTAATGCAAAGTCATCGTAATACTAATAAAAGCATTTATGCAATAATTAAAAACAATTCTTAATTTGACAACAAAAAAAAAAAGAATAAAAATTACTTACATTTAGAAGTAGGCAATTATTTATTGTTTCGGAGACTAGTAAATGAGTAAATTAATTTGAAATTATCTTATTTATAACTCATGACCTTAAATGTTTCTAATTGATTTACAACCAAGTCAACAAATAAAATAATTCTTTTAGTACACATGGACATTTTATGAAAACTCAAATATGAATTTACCTAAAATAAGAGCAAATAATGCACCCAAGTATTATCATTAATTCTTTATTATCTTACTTATATATTAGTACGTTACTCTTTGTGCTCGGTTATTTTTATTAGTTTTTTTTTTACTTGTGGAAAATGATTAATATAATATTTATTTGTAGTTTAGAAAATTACGAGTATATAAAATGAATTGTTTTTCCATATTTATGACTATGACAAT
Organism: Drepanosiphum platanoidis; assembly: GCA_948098885.1. NCBI lineage: Eukaryota > Metazoa > Arthropoda > Insecta > Hemiptera > Aphididae > Drepanosiphum > Drepanosiphum platanoidis. Next base: position 4,337,208 of record OX402529.1, on the reverse strand, counting down.
GGAAGTGACGCAACTTTAGAATAGTATATTACAAAATTACTCAATAAGTTAACGCGCATTATTCGTTTTAATGAATATGTATCATTTGCCTATACATTTTTTATGACTTAAATTACAATTAAATATAATCTAACCCAATCTGTTAGTCTGCAGCATTATTTAAAGGTTATACAGTATACCAAAGTGTTCGTGCTGCCCTCCCCAAAAGTTAAATGTATATTGCACCACTAGAAGATAGGATATATTTTATATGCAAGCCTAAAAATGTATTTACTAATAATTTATTCGTATGTTTTATCATTTTATATGAATTTAATGTTTTTCTAATAAATCAAATAATATTTATCATGTATTAGCATTGATTAAACATACAGTATAATATGTTTAATCAACGGCATTACCTTAATATTATCTTATGAAATCCAAATTTATTTTTATTATAATTAATTATTGTTATGTAAGATTTGTCTTTAAAAATTGTACGGGCGATCGCCATTAAAAAAATTATTTTATTTCAAATGATTTCTAAGCTTATATTATAAATATGAGTTTATAAAATTCACTTTGTTATTATAGATCTTTATTTATAATTTTACTAATATTTGTAATTTAATACTGGTATGTGTTTTAAATTATATCACATAAGCAGATCGTTATATTTGAATAAACATTAAAGCAATCTCCAACTTGGTTATTGTAGACTAATATATAACCTAGTAGGTATAAGCAAGATTGGGCTCTCTTGAATTGAATAGACAAAAGTAGTTTAACTTAAAATTGTCAACTGTTTTTGATTATAAGTCTATGTACAATAATTTTATTTGTATAGTATCACTAGTGTCATAATTTTCACGGTATTCAATTTTAGTCTTATATAATATTTAAACGTTTAAAATAAACTCTATTTTAAATTATCGTATTATTTCATTTGACTTTTTTAAACTATAATTTGATAATCAATTAATCGTAATGAATTATATTCAATATATTTGTCGATTCACTTGAAACACCAAACGAATTCGTTTTTACTAAACATCCTAAAAAGATTAAATTATCATTGGCATAATTTATTTATTCTTCCTAGGTACAAATATTTATGCGTTTAATTAAATTTGGATGAATATTTTTATTTTACTAGTATTATGTATGGAAATATGCTTTTCATTTGGTCTAATTTAATATTCGTTAACACTTGAGGTCACGAGTATAAAATAATTGCTATTGTTAGGCGAAAAAAAATTGAAACAACAAGCCAAAAATAATTATTGATTTTGTCGGTTATTGTTTTTGTGAGTTGGTTCCATTTTCAGTTTTCACCTCCGTTTTCACTTCTGTTTTCACAAAGCTCAATTTTCTTGGAAACACAGGAGAACTACGTGGTTTATTTTCGTCCACTGCCAAATGCTCTGGTGATTTGTTTTTTGACTTAAAGTGCATTTTGGTTGCTAAATGTCTAAATCTATAACAGAGTATATGAATTAAATTAAAATATCATGAATTATATATTCATTACAATATGACCAACCTCACTGGGACATCATTGCCTTCTTTATCATCAAACACCCCTTGGAATAAGAATGCTAGTGGCCAACTTATCCATGAGCTCCTGAAATCATATAGAGTTTTTAATAAATTCTTTGATTATTTAATTATAAATTACAAGGAGGGCTGTGAATTCAATGTAAAAAATAAATATCCCTCATGCAGTTGTGTACTGATTTTTTTTTAAACAAGCAAAATAAAAAAAATTCTAAAAAATTTGATTATTTGATTACAAATTGTTTATCGCCACAATTTATTATTATGGGCATGACATAATATTACATGACTTCTGTCATTGCAATTGTTAGCAAAAATGGATAACTAAGTAAGGTATACCTAACTAAAAATTATTTTTCTTCTCTTGGAATTAAAGTAACATCTATGTTAAAACCAAAAATGGTAACATTTGATACCAATGCAAGTGTCTGACAAACTAAAAAAAAAAATATAATAAATTAATAAGAAAAAAACATAAATACCAAGATTTTAAAAATAATATTTCTTGTCAATTTTTTAATAACACAAAACTAATTTTTTTCTATAAAGCTGTAAAAAATTTAATCACAATTTTTCTTCGAATAAGCATATAATTTTATGTAACAATTTATCAACTTTCATATTTGAAAAAAAAAAGAAGGTTTTAACTTTATTATCTTTTTGTCTTTGGTAGATTTTTAACTCAAATTTATTTATTTTGCTAAACATTAAAATCATGTGTTTGATTATTTAGGAGCTAAATTTAATTTAATTAATTTATGTTTTGTAAATATTTAGAAAATACTCATATATCTCATACTTGAAACGGTTTTTAAATGTGTTGTAAAATCGTATAACTTTTCACAAAATAATAAACTGTTACTTTTTATATCTTATTTTAAAATGCATTTTTAAATGTAATAGGATCAATATGAATAATATACATATTATCTTATTAATTAAGTGCAAATAAAATAAATTAAAAAACTATAAGAGCTAAAAAATTATAAACAAATCAAATAATTAATTTTTATGATTTTTTTTTTATTTACGCTGGTTGTGCCATTGTGTCCTCTGTATCACTTGTAGCTGTCGATAATGAATCATGAATATCATCATCTATTGAACTTAAATGTGTGTGTCTACGTGATCCAGGTGAAGATCTGGCAATTTTTGGATTATATATTTTCGGATCACTGACCATTCGTACAAAGAAGGATCTCCTATATGCCAAATCATCTTTCTTTTTGCGCTCCGTTAGTTCAAAGACTTCATCCACTTGCTCCTGTTTCATTAAAAAATACAATTGTTAATAGGTGCCTTTTAAATAAACAAAGTCTTTTCACGGGTATTTAGTTATGTATAAAATGTAGGTACTGCTGATTATTTATTTTTATTATTTACTACTTAGTTTTGCCATAGATTAACTATAATGGTTTTATTCTAACCTCAATTCAGTATTTGACTTTATAGTCTATGAAAAATGTAAATAGAATCAAAAGGAGAAAACATTTGGTTTGGCATTTAAGTTTGGGAAATCAATGAGATTTTTGTTTTCCAGACCTAGTGTTTATGGAACATGTTCATGGTACATTTTCTTTCATATCTTAGAAAAACAAAAAAATCTTTGTACTTTAGATTCTCGAAAGTAAACTGTGAACTTATGATGAATCTTTGTTAGGTTTTACTTTGAAATATAACGAATTCAGAACATATAATTCTAGATAAAAATCCTAAACATTCCATTGCTAAGGACAGTAGAAAAATAAAATAGTAAATAATATGTTCATTAGATAAAAATATAGTCAATAAAAACTTAAAAATTACTAAGTACAGTTTATTAGCATTGTTTCACTGCAACTATTATTAAAAATAATAATATAATAATAGTTACTAAGTAATTCAATATAAAGAAAATGCAATTACAAAAAAATTTGTTTACAAGCATTTTTTTTTCAATTTAAAAAGTTAATTAAATTCATTTAATATGTAATATTTACTGACCTCTCGTTTTTCCGTGAGTTCTTGTTCGTTGTACAACAATGCTATTGCCGTTTCTTTTATGATTTTCCACGCATAATCTAAATTTTTCAAAATTATAAGTTATATTTAATGATATATATATTAAAGTCTCAAAACTACTTTCTTAAATATACGAGTACCATAAGTTACAATAATTACATATTAAGTAAACAAATTATCAACAAATTAAAATACAATTATTGTTCATTTGAAAATAATATTAAACCACGATTTTATCTGATGAAACGATAAAAACAATATAGAAAAACTGAGAAAAAATTAATATTTCATTAATTCAACTTTGTTTTTAATACGAATCTATTTTAATAAAATAATAATAATATTTGTCTGGCCATTCGTTTTGATTTTCATCGTTGAATTCGAATTGAAATTAAATAGATTTTTTTTTATAATTTCTTTGAGTTAACTTTGAGTCTAACTAAAGCGTTAAATCCCCGAGGAATATTTTTCAGTACTTGTTGGTATTTTAAAGAGATTACTCGTATATTACGCATCGATTAATGTATTGATTTTCTAAAAACGTTAAAAAAAAATACAAATTTTGATTTATTGTATTTCTATACATTACCAATATCGTCTTCTGTCGCGTGCTCCGCCACGACACAAAACCTGATGACATACTTGTCGTGTACTAAAGCTGGCACCATATGAAGTTTTCCCGATTCGTTAATGGTTTCTAAGAGCTTTTTATTTAGTTTATTGGTTGGATCGTCTTTCAAACGAAAACAAACTAAACCCATCTGTATATGATTGTTTTTAAATGAAATACTCGAGATTAATAAAGCGGTGACTAATGATAATATTGTCGTAACGTTTTGAAATAATCGATTTACCTTTACGTCGTTTAAAATTTCATATTTATTATCGCTTCTGACTAATCGTTCGAATTTTTTGGCCAGTTGACAGTGGTGTCTAATGTACTTCTGAAGCCCAGTTATTCCGTACGTTCGCAACACAAACCAAAGCTTCAGCGATCTAAAAGGGGAAATTATTTTTGGAATTTTTATCGACATTTTCTATTCGATTTTAGAAAATCGCCACAAACCTGAAACGCCTGCTCAACGGTATACCCCAATGTCTATAATCCACCGCGCCGGCGTAACCGTGTTGCAGGTACAGTGGGTCGACCACCAACGCGCAGGTTAATTTGAATCGATCCTTTACCCAGAGGCACGAACAGTCGAAATTCGTTAACAACCATTTGTTGGTGTTCATGTTGAATGAATCCGCGTACTGCACGCCGTTCATCAGAGACCGAAACTCGGGGCATATGAACGCGCTTCCCGCGTACGCGGCGTCGACGTGCAACCAGACCGTCTCGAATTGCTGGCACACCTGGCCGATCTCCGCTATGTTGTCGAACGAGCAACAGGACGTCGTTCCCAACGTGGTGGAAACGAAAAACGGTATCAACCCCATCGCCTCGTCCTGTTCCATTACCTGTGGGGGAAAAAAAAAAAACAAAAAAAAAACCGTGTAGACATTTCCGTCGCCCCAACTAACTAACTTGTCTCAGCGTAGCGCCTCTCAAACTGTTGTTTTCGTCCGGCTCGAGAATCCGCAGTTTGACGAACGCCATCATGGCGCCTTTTTCCACGCACGAGTGCGCTTCTTTGGAACAGTAAGCCATCAGTTTCGACAACAGAACGCCCTCCTCGATGAACGGATGGAGTTTCCTCAACCGTTTGATCGCTTGCGCCCGGGCCGCTAGCATGCATACGAATATACACTCGCTTGCCGAACTCTGCGAACGATCCGACGGTTATTCTCCATACTCTCTTTCGTGATTCGATCGAACGATGCGTTTGTTGTGAAAACGTAACAAAATAATATAATATAAAGTACAACACCTGGCTCTCACCTGAAGTACGCCGCCACCTTTGCCGTTTTGCATTTCGTTTCCGCCGTCGTTATTTGCCGCCTCCCCCGCGGAATCGTTGGCGTTGCACGTCTCTTCGGAAAACGTTAAAAATTCTTCCGGCAATCCGATCGCTTTGCCCAGCCAATCCAAAACTATAGTCTCCAATTCGGTACACGACGGACTGGCGGCCTTGTTGGGGGGGGGGGGAGGGGAGGGGGAAACCACGTAATCAATTATATTTGTCGTACGTAAAAAATAAATAATTTCAACGAGACGTTACTCACCCATGAAAATCCTATGCACGCTATAGAATCGGATAGCATGTCTGCTAAAATCGAGGGAAATGAATTGCCGGAAGGAAAGTATGCGTGGAATCTTGGATGTTGCCAATGAGTTACCTGTCAAATACACGAATTTAACGTTATCTCGTATTTATTTATTTTTTTTTGTTACAGGTTTTTCACCGTCAGTATTCCGATTGAACATAACATAACAGCTCGACCGAAATCGCCAAAAGTAAGTCGCTCCGCGTTGAGCATTTAATTTCGAAAATAAAATCGATTCGATTGAAAACACATTCGTTTCGGAACCGAATTACGCATTGTATTTCGAACCGTTCGATATTAAAAGTCGATATATTATATTATAATTAAAATCGATCTCAAAAGTCGTATCGAATTGTTATTGTATCCTTACCCCCGGCATAATAATGTTTTCAACGTCGTCCATTATAACGTCAAATGACTCCGGTTGTACGGGCGCTTCTAACGGGATTTTGTTCTTCAGCCAGCCAGGGCTCACCGTCGGGGTCACTCTTCGTTGTTTTATCGTCTCCAAATACTCGCATATATAGTCCACCATCTCCTTGCCATACTTTCGAAATTGTTCCGTGTCCATCCTGTGTAAAAAGCTGTCCCTGAAATATAAAATTGTGTTTTTAATTAACACTTAAGAATTCAATAATTCATGTTTATTATCGCGCGGTTCAAAAGCACTACTTTATTTCACTAAAGACGTGAAACGTGGGGCTAATTGATTTTTCTCGGCCAACTATATAATAGTTTAGGTACGTTGTCATATACACGAGAGTCATATTTAGATTGACGGCAGCCACTGCAAGTCAACGGCAGCATTTTCCACCTTATCGTTCGTTCGTTTTTTTCCATTTCTTATTTAACAGATGGGTTTTCTCCAAAAAACCGAGTGGTATATTTTAATTAATTTTTTCTCTCGAACCCATATTTGACAAGTTCGAGTGTTTGTCAACGGTTGACAAAACTTAAAAACGAATGAAAAAAAAAAAAATTGACGTCGGGGAAAAAAATCTAAGTTAAACTATTGGAGCTGAATCGCGAGGATTATTACCTTCCGATTAATTCTATATTTTTAAAAACCGCGTTCCGAGTAGTTAAAAATAACGGAATTTATAATGGTATCGATAAATTTTAATTCAATTTATTGTTATATCTTTTATACGTGATAAGTTTTAATAGTGTTTTACGTTTTTTTTTTTTTTACCAATCATACGGCCAAATAATTATTTAATCGTTTTTGAAAAAGCAAAAACAAATTTCGTGCAAAATATTTTTGTCCGCGTTTAACTCAACATTCACTGTATAATAAATTTAACATATTTTATCCATTTCACAATAGTATTAAATAATTTTAAATTCATTAAAATTAAGTATTCTTGTTGTTCGATTTTTTGTCTGTAAATAAGTACATAATATTATAATTAAAGTACATCAAATCAACGTTCTATAATTAATCGTGTTTTGAATATACCTATTATTTACTATTTCGATTAAAAAACTTGTAAATTACTTTATGGGTATATTATGATAAGCCACTGATATTAACTTCAAAATTTTTATAAATTAAAAGTACTATTTGAATTATTTATATTTGTATACATAAACCTATGTGATGAGAATAGTACTTGAAATATTTTTTCAACTCATTGTTTTTAGAAAAAAAAATAGTAACGATTTTATATTTTCTTTTTAATCTTTTAAGCGTATAGTTTTTGTTGAAAAATAAATCGTAGATAAAGTAAATAGGAACCTAATTTTGGGTTTTGAGACAAGCGTGTATACGATTTCTTTATTGCGCGGCGATATACATTTGTGTTACAATTATATAAGGCAAAGTATTCAGTATGTTATATTTTACATGGCCGACTTTCGCTCAGAATTACTTTTTGAATACGACGTTTTATCATTGTTTCTGATTTGCATAAAAATACGACTAGCACATGAAAGGACAAACACTGGTGATGTATTTTGCTTCTGTTCTTTTTTTCCCGTTATATCTACCCATAATCTGTTATATAATTATTCGTCAGTTTTTAATTTATTTTAATATCTATCATTAATATTTAAAACACTAAAAATGTATACATTTTTTTACACCGGCGCGGCGGCGGCAACATAGTTTTGTCAAAACGGCACTTTTACTCACGTCAACCCCTCGCGTAACTACTCTGACTATCTACACTTTTAAGTCGCGTCGTATGAATATACTTATAACTCGTGTTTTCGAACGCGATTTAAACAAGTGTTCAAATTGAGCGCTTTCGGATTCGATTTAAGAAAAAATATTACTATAAAGATACCCAGGGCACGGTCGTCAGGGACACGTCACGTATAGTTAGTGGAGACCAGAGAGTGATGATTTTTATGAGATGCACATTATTTTTCGGTGCCACCGCACGCGCGTCATTCGGATGCGCTAAACTCCTTCCCCAAAAGCCACCCCGCAGACTATATTATGATGATGTCCGCAATGAATTCTTAGCCGACGAAAATACGTCTGCGTATTTCGCTATACATCGATCGAATGACGTCTCGACCGTGTTAATAATATTCAAATCGTCCCCTATCGCTATGTTTTAATATCGCGCACGAACGCGTCAGAATGAAATTTTATAGTTGGTAAAAATCGGAAAACGCGTTTTCAACAATATTTAGCCCGTAGTGTTGAAGCGTTTTTTCAATATTCGACCGATCTACGCGTAATGTTATTGCAGATACTCGGGGCATTTAATTTCGCGATTTGTTGGCGGGGCACGTGTTCGTAAATCGACGACGACGTTAATTCATACCCGTGTCTCGTATCGAGGTGCAGTGTCGCAATAACGAATATCATAATATTATATCGTGATAAATAATATACTATTCAGACTATACTGTTTCCATAACACGTTCAAATCACAATCGAACCGTTTAACCGTGTCGGAAATAATACGTCGGATCGCGACGGTTTATAATGTTTATCGCGACTATACGTTACAGGCTAGAAAAACGGTTTTTTAATATATTTTCAAGGTTTTCGCGTACCAATATATGGAGCACTCGTAATGTATTCGGGATAATTTATTAATGGCATTCGCATAAAAGAGTGGGTACACCTAGCTGTTCGTCTGGTCATTTGAGAATAATCTACAATTCGTATGGCCATTTGCGTATAGCGATATGACCTAGTCGGCGACGACGGCGCGATATTTAAAGAATTTCCTCCGCCCTTTTTTGTGTCGCTCAGCGCTAAACCGTGAACAAGGGACGAGGGAGAAAAGGCATTTAAAATCGACAAAAATGCAAACGATTTAATTCATTTCTACTCGGATAATCGCGAAAGAAACGTATTCGTCAACACCGTCGTCTGTTGCGTGTTAACCGTTTAACGAATATGATATAATGTTCGGAAAAAATTTTATGTCCACTACCGTTTAACGTAATTATTGCATTGTGCTTTGAATATAAAACGATGTGTGAGAAGTAGATTTGGTGGTGTTTGTAAGGAAACAACATAATTGAAAGTCATCGTTAATAACAGCCAACAATATAATTATTATTATTATTATTTAAACAGAAATTATTATGTCGAGCTTAAAATAAAACATATTTTCAATTATATTTCAAACTGACCCGATCGACCTTGGTGTTTAAACGTATTTAACATGAAAGCGTGTCCGTAGAGCAATTATTTTACCGAGAAAGTTCTATGAAATCTAAGAATCCATATATTATCGATTTATAATATAGATAATTCGTACGGGTATGAATTCTAAAAAAAAAAAAATTCAAATTAACGAGTTGACGTGTATTTTACATAAAATTTGTCACACGACTAAGTATACCGCGTGCGATAATGGTTGTATTGGCGAACGAAATTCCATATCAAACTCTTTCTATCGATAATTATTCCGAAAGTAACGGAAAATCTATTTAAAACGCGTTAATCCTTTACACAAGCGGAACCTACTCACATTTGTAAATAAATAAATACATTTTTATTGTTCTTATAAGAATCGTATATTATCGCGCGCCCCTTTCCGTAAGATATTTTAGAAAACTCGTGTCGGTAACTGTAAAATCGTATTAAATATATTATATATTATAAAAAAAGAAATAATATTCGTATCGGTTTTACAGATTTAAGTAGAATTCAACTTGAATTCGAAATAATTTTTGAAACCCGACCGTGGTTTTTTTTTAAGTAGTTTTGTTTTTTTTTAAACGGAAAAATCTAAATGTTTTATTAAGTTAAAAGAATATCGATAATAATTGTCGTCGTATTGTTGTTTGTCTATTTATGTGTAATATTATGAGTATGAAGCGTGAACTTACCGTGCTCCGGCGTGATACGAATGGCGGCGCGTCCAAACTGCTAGGGGTATAGAACAGTTATGGAAAGCTTTCGAACGTCTGCCCGTGGTGTGAAGGCAGCGGCAAACGTTTAAATTCAATATGGACGGTGTCATATACGCGCTGTACGTCATTATTGTGTAATATTCAAATTTTTATGTCCTTTTGTCAATTGAATACCGTTCTCTTTATTCACCGCTATTTTTATGATTGTTTTGTTTCTTCGTTCTTCGTGACGAAAAAGTTTAACTTTTTAATTGTATGCGCGTTAATAATGCTCCGTGTCAATCGAAATGCATTTCGATACCTAATTATACTTGTCGGAAAAGTTATGCTGAATTATACATATTTTATTTGAAGTTATCAAATATTTGAGATAAAAAGTAAAATTTAATCGAACATTCTCTATAAGGTGAGGTTACGTTTATTAATATAATATCAAAACTATTGGAATTCTTCTACGCGGATTCGTAATTTTTGGTTTATATTTTCATACTTTTGCACTGGTACGAATTTTCGTATTATTTGCGATACAGTGGATTAATAGGAAAAATTGTAATGCTTTTAATAATTACTAAAATGAACATATTCTAGTTAGAATTAGTTCACGATAATATATTATATTCACTACCTATGTTCGATGTAGTCAAGTTTAAATTGATTTTTTTCTTATTCGATTCATTACTTTGTAAACTTGTAAACATGACTGTAATACATCTATTTTGGTTGCCTTCACCGAGTTCGAAGCAACTTCTTCTTTCGACTCTGACAACCGGTATATTATCGCCTCTTTTTCATATTATTCACAATTTTCAACTGAGAAATAAAGTTTTTATGTAAGTGTATTATATACAATAGGAGCTGCTGCTTTTCATCAAAAACACGTTTTGGATATTAAATATGCACCAAACGGTTTTTTTTTTTTTTTTTTCTGTAAACATATGTATTCGACTGAAAATTATAAAGGTTTTTTGAAATATTATAAAATGTCAATAGCGATAAAATCCCCTGTAAGATACCGCATTAAAAAAAAAAAACGGTTTCGTTAAATTCGTTTCAAAATGTATAGTTGATATTATGGAATACAATTTTGCTCTTATATTCTTAACAGTGGATGTCTCGTCGAGTATAATATAATAGTTTGATTTTCGAGAACTCGGATTCGTTGATGTTATAAAAAAAGAATCGCCGTGACATCGGTATTGGGCATAGATAAAACGATAGCCCAATCGAACGGGGTAAAATACGTACCTACACATTAACCGTTTGAAAAAGAAAATGTTTACGACTCGCGCGCGCGCGTTTAATTAGTTTTGAGAGCATATTATTGTGTATAATATTTGAAGTATGATTGGGTCGTTCGAGTGCCTTCGCAAACCATCCCTCGTCTCCGTACGCAACGGCCCTGGCCGATCTGATATAGCCTGTGCAATATTATAATCTATTACATAACCGTCAATAAGACGCGTACAATGGACACCGTGTCATCGAAGTTTTCCGTCTAAAAGGGTTGCGTAAAATTCTCGTCCCCAAGTTTTCACAGCGAATTAACTCCGACAAACTTCACTTTTATTATATTATAACTATTAACCATGTTCCATTTGTCTTGATCACGCGCGCGCGCCCAAAATGTACGCGTGTAGTCTGTGTAATACGCCGCGATTCGAGAATAATATGTTCTAAGGAAATTAAGGTCCTATCTCGGTCTGTATGTGATGGATGCACAAGCAAGAGTGATATCCGGAAACGTAGTAACGCGCTCGAAACAAACGTCGTCGCGTCGTCTCTACGACCAGTTTATTTGTTTTCAATGAGAACCGAAAATACCCGTCGTCGTGTTGTTTACCTGCTGCTGCGAGTGAATATAATAACAATCGTTTCGCGCCGCGTACGTGTTCGGTGTTGTGCGCGTTTTCCGCGATCTGTGTTCGCACAGAGGGAAGTTTGAGATGTGTAATTTGTTTGATCGGTCGTTATAATATATGTAGTAATTTTACGCCTCTCGCGGAAAATTGTCCAACAGATTTATTTATTTCACATATATATTTTCTACCGATGAAACGAGAAAGCTTTTTTCCCAACGCTACGAAAACAATATCCATGTGGTACGGTGATTTTAATTTTGAAATAAAATACAGAGTGATTTTTTTTTTTTTTTAGGCGCGCTTCTCGACCCTTTTCGTGCTTAATTTATGCATTTATTCGAATGTATCTGATACTCGCGACGAGTATATATAATATCCGTTTGAAGGCTAGTTTTTTTTTTCCAATCGATATTTTTTTGTATCTTCCAAGGATCTGCCTTTGGCAACAATTTTATTTAGTCGATTTTTCTAGAGCTTTTGATGTGACTCGATCAACACATTCGGAACCAGTACTTTCAAAAGCGCGATAAATAATAATTAAAACATTTGTATTTATGTACAGATTCGAACGCGTTTCACACTTTATTCGCAATAATCGAAGCTTTAACACGATCAAGGAAAAAGCAATCAATGTTTCAATTATTTTATTCATATCTTTTATATACTTTTACCCATTAAATACAGACATTTCTAGCATTGCTAATCCAGTGCAGTTTGCCCTGGTCAAACCCACATAATCCGGCGACTTCTGGTCTCATTTAAGTCGGACTAGCGCGAGGTACCCACTGTGTACACCATAGCAGATTGAAAATAAAACACTGTACTCACTTGAGACATTTTGAATTTTTGAATTTCGAGAAACACATTTTGTGGAGACGAATGTATAAAAACCGAATTGTAAATTTGTCGGTAACTGTAAAAAAAATCAAATGTATGATATTTTATTCAGATTTATCTTAATAATATAGTCTGTAGAAACATTATCGTTCGGGTGACGCTTGTTAAATTATAACAATAATTACTGTCGATAAAAAAAGAAATAAACTCGGAACGTTTATTACACTGCTTTGATAGCGAAACCGATGGAGATATTGTATTCCAAACGAATCGTCTATTGTAAAAAAAAAATTAATTGTTTTCACATCGGTAAACACACGGTCACGACCGACGATTACGTACATTTTCGCGTCCTTAATATACTCGATAAAATCTAGTCCATACAAGTGGTGTATATTATAGTACAAGTCGGGGATGTGCTTTCGTCGCCGTTTTTAATAATCTTCGAACCGATATTTTCGTCACATCTCTCTTCTCTTAACGAATAATAATAATAATAATAATAGCGCCGAAAAGATCCGTCGCAAATGGATTCGTCGTGTATATAACAATATACGGGTCAAGGTCTACGGGGGGGCCGAATCGTGAAGGAATTCGCTTTTCTCCGCGCGAACGTTTTCTAATATTATATTACACGCGCCCCCGCATAGGCGTCGGCGTCGGGCGACAGCAGTTTAAAAGAACATACATTTAATTTTTATTATAAAATCGTCCCCGTGGACGGAAAAGCATCCTCGCGATGGACACAAGTCGACGAGTCTATAGGATGACGCGAGATCCACCGCTATGTTATTGTTGTTATTATTCAAATTAATTTAATTCAAAATAGGCGCGGGTTATTAGAGAACACGCGAACGCGCGTTTGAATAAAATAAAATCTACCTCGTAAAGAGGGTCCTCGTTGGCCGGAAAAGACGCCGCCAAGTCGAAAATATCGTGATTTTCGACACTATACGTAGTTTGCCTCCTCAACTATGCCGCGTATGCGATTCGGATCGGCCGACGTAATGCGAAAATATTACGATAATATTATGCAAAAGAATATTAATTAAAACGTCGTGGCCCGACGCGGTTTCGCGCTCCGAGTTTGGACTTTTATATATATATTTATAATCGGTATAATATAATTTTATCAGTGTAGTCGAGGCGGGCTGCAGCCCCGGGACGACGTTGATGGAATTTTGACTATGCGACTCTATTGCTCCGGAATGTCCTCCGTTTTATCTCATAAAAGTCGCGCGGCCGTAATAACCTGGCCGAGTACGCTATTGATTCCCGTCCACACACTCATGAGATTTTTGTCTCGCACTGCGTGTGACGCACTCGTCCGGACTACCGCCTCCTATACTACTCGTTATTACTGTAATTACGTATTATTACGGCGTTTTTGTACGAAAATCCGTCTTATAAAATATAATATACGAGTGTGTGTGTGTGTTTTCGTTTTTACTCACGTGCGCGCGCTCGCGACGAGACACACCGGTGTCGCCTGGACAAAGGATATTTTTTTTATTTTTTTTTCCCCTCGTCCACTAGCTGATCGCGTGTTCGCGCCTCGGAATTCTTCGGGGCCGGGGGGGTTATTTAAAGCCGGCATACTTGTATTCGCCGCTCGCTTCACATCGCAGCAATACGGAAAAATCCTGAGAACAGAATATTATTTTCATCGCTTTACGATCACAGGAGCCAAGGCCGGGGAAGAAAAAACAAATAAAAATACTCAGACATAATATATAAGTATAAAACATATAAGTCGTACTTTTGCCGTACGCGCCGTCGTCGTCGTCGAGAGAATATTTATCCAATACAATTCTCCCGACTAGTATTTTTATTTTCATTACGATATATTATATTATTATACCGAGAGCTGCGAACTCGTGGCACGTAGAACTTATAATACTCTTGATTGCATACGTTTACGCGACGACGCGCCAATGCCTTATTGGATTTCGTTTTATTTTTCCGAATATTTCCCAACAGTGTTCGACGTCGAATCCTATATAGAAAAAAAAAAAATTAATATAATATTAATGCGAGTTAGTGTTTGAATAATATATATGTAAGTGTTTCGGGGGCGTCTACCAGCGGACGAAACGTATAAAAATAGTATGTATAGTATTTTTTTTATGTTGCTTTTGAATTTTTTTCCACCAATGTTCCCCAAAATTCGCGTCCGACGGCACGTGGAACTTATATTTATATTTTTTCAGACTTTATTCGCCTTTGCCATGTTATGTTTGATCTCTTTTAACAGTAGTTAATGGACGTTTCTTTTTTTTTCTCAATCATACGATTCGCGAAGTACGCGTCGTTCGTATACGTCCTAAATCCGACTCGTATAAATTATATTATACTATGTCGTTGCGTTATTGCAGACATCGTTCGTTCTTAAATATCGCGTCTATTGGCCGCGCTGGATAATAAATAGGCGATCGTACTCGCTCGATAGACATAATATACATAATATATCGATGGATAAACTAGTGAAACGTTGCGTAATTATTTTCCGATCAAAACAGCTTACGGCGGCGTCGACTCGTGGTGGTTTTCCAAATTAACGCTCTGAAAAAGTGACAATTCAAAAATTTCAAGAAGAAAAATAAGTTGTTCACGAGCGTTGTAGAATATTGTCGTCTGGCCGCGTCCTGTTGAAAATAACAGCATTTATTATCTACTCGGTCGCCTACTGCCCATTACAATAAAGTGCGAAAAAAAAAAATCGATCTTAATTTCAACTCGTAAAATATGAAATGCTCTAAAGTTCGCGTCCGCTTCTCGACTATTCTTCGTCTCGTCATTGATATCATCGATCGTGTCTATAATTATTTTCGCTGTGTACGGTGACATTTTATGTCATTCGACGACGATTCCAATTATTATATTATATATTGTTTCCCTAAATGAAATCCATGACTTTATGATATTCGTTTGGTTTTAAAATCAATAAACGATTTGTGAAATAAAATACGGCCGTCTAGAAATTGAAAATATTTTATAAATAGTAACATAATTTAAGTTCTTATAGAATTAAAACACTGTATATTAAATAAATAATAATTGACTGTTATTATTTAAAGTAAACGAATTCAATATGTTATAATTTTTGATAAAAAAATATTATTTTATTCTAGTGGAAACTACAAAACCCAAATGTATATACCAGGAAGAACGTTGGACCCGCGCCCTGATTACGATTGACGACTTACCAGACAATTTCGAACATTTGCAAGTCAATAATCATTCCAAATACCGAAACATGCTTGGTTTCGCAGTAAAAAGTTTTGAACGCTCCGATCATCTCGTATGTAGCGCCAGTGGCCCGTCTGTCAACAAAGCTATCACTTGTGCAGAAATATTGAAACGGCAAATGCCCGAGTTGAGGCAAGTCACTGGTATTGGGTACAGAAAGTGAGTTACAAGTTGAAAATATTATGTAAATCATTTCTGACAATACGAGTGATGAAAAATCATGTTTATTATTTTCAAGTACGGTTTCCAATGCATAAAAACACATTGGTGGCTGCTTGGTTGAAAATTTTTTTTAATATCAATTACACTTTCATTTTGAATTACAATACTTGTTGACTTATGGCACTATTATATGAAAATAATAATAATAAACATAAACACGATAAACTAAATTACATATTGGGCTTGACAAAAAACATTTAAAAATAAAATATTAATAAAATTGTATCAAAGTAAAACTAAAATGTATTGTTAAATATGATTAATAATAAGAATAATAACATTATGTAGAATTGATTGTATGGTTACAGCGTCAGGATGATTAAAGACGAGATAATCGACGGTAAAGTTTCTCAAACAATTACAACACGAAGATTACCTTCGATTCATATACTGTTGTCTAAAAATCATCTTCATCCCAATTCAGCCGGGTAAGCTTAAAATAATTCTATATATTATATACCTAATTGAAGATATAATTTTGACTATTTAAAGTTAGGTAGTAAACACATTTTTTTAATATATATATATATATGTACTTAAAAATAAAGAGAGAGGAGGAAAATCATAATTCAAAGACAAAAATTTCATCATAATATTTCTTACTTAAATACTAATTATACGTTTTGTTTTTTTTTCCTCTACCACTATGCGTAAAATTAATTTATGAGTAATTTTATTTTCAGATATCAAGGAGCTGACAAGGTGTCGGATCATGTCAATAGGCCTATATCTCGTAAAACGTTTGATAAAAACGAATACCGCGGTACAAAGGAAAGCCACGTTATGGCTCTTTAATCGATGTAGAACTATCTTCTTCAGTTCGTACACCTTGCATAATTGCTTCAGGCATTGGCACAATGAGATTCTCTTTGGCCATCAAGCTGTACTTGATTACAAATTTTGTAAACCTCTGGCATAAGTATGTTTCATTCTGTAATACCGTATACATAATATTTACATAACAATTGATAGTCGATTTAACAGTGGTTTTAGAACAAAATATTTTTATCGTTTAATATTTTACTTCAAATTTATTGTAAATGTTCTGATGGTGGTAGTATGCATGCGAAAATATCCTGTACACACGCCGGCAAACTGATCCCAATTTCGCCACCGAGGATTCCTTTATATTTACTCTGGGAAAACATATATTTTACTAAAAATCACATATTTTATTAAGACCAAGGTAGTGGTTTATTAATATTTAACAATTCTGATTTTAGACAGTGAAAATCAATATTATATTATTTATCATTTTAATCATTAGAATATAGACAATAGAAATAAGTAGTTTTTATTTAACAGTATTTTAATATGAACCCAATTATATTGAATTGTTATAAAATATGTTTTTATCATAGGTATTCGCTATTTATTTAAATCAATTAATTTCTTGTTAGTAAATAAACGCTTATCATCATTAAGCGTACCTTATCAAGTTGAACTGTATGTAAATACCTTTTTAGTTTTAAAAGAAATATGATGTAAACTAATGTATCATTTTTTTTTTTTTAAATTTATTGAAAAGTAAAACGCTGAAAAATGTTTAATAATATGAGTAATTTTACAGGCAAGTATTCAGTCATCAAGAATATTATTTTATGTTATGGACGTGTTGTTCTTTGATCTTTAGTTCTAATATACTATATGATAACATATAGTATATTATTTAAATTTATTATAATTACTATACTGTATCTAAAAATAAATTAAATAATTTATTTTTTAAATGACAAGAAAATATTATGTTATTATATGATTTTAATGAATAAGCTTTATTGTGTTATTACTTTAATTGATGTAATTCATAATTAATTTTATTGTTTTATAATGTTTTAAAATGTGTTCATATTGATATATTGTATACAATAAGATTATTTTAAAAATTTTCTTTACACCGTAGTACAATTTTAAAACCTAATTATTTTTTAATATTAATGAATTAACAAAAAATAAATATTCATAAAAATAAAATTGATATTTGATTATTTGAAAGAGTGTTTTTTTTTTCTTGGAGTATTCTATTTTAGTATTAATGTTATAAATCTTTACTCAAATATACTTGTATAAATACACAAATGTATAAAACATTAAAACTGTCTTAATCTAACTCTACTAATATAATTCAAACATTAAATGTTTGTGAAATATAACTGTTTCAAAATTTGTGATTTATAGCAAGCATATGAATGAGCTTAAAATGAAGCTTTATAAATAAAATCTGAAAAATTATTTTGAAAATGTTTGAAAACAAGTAGCCAAATTGTTTGGAAAACAATAGCATGTTTATAATTATTATATTCTAATTTGAAATATGGTTAATTTAGAGACTTGTATAGATAGACAACTAATAAGAGGATGACATGCCCTCAGGACTTTTGATACCAACTTGAAAAATTGTATTACAAATTATATTTTCGAATTGTGCAAGTCAAAACATAAACCACTATTTATATAACGAAACAATAATTGTTGTGAATTTTAAAACAATCATTTAAAACCCTTTTTGCGATTGTCTAAATGTCTAAAATAAGTATTTTCACATGAGTTAAACCAAACATTTTTGTCAAAACTGCTTTAGAATATGTAAATATTACACCCCTAACAACGGTCAAAACTAATAAAGTTAGAAGTCATATTTTTTTACAAAAATATTACTCATTTGTACATCCACAGTTGATGATAATGTAGTACAAAGAACTGTGTTACCTGCTAGGAAAATATTTATTACTGTTCAACAAACAAGCAGCTCCGTCCAAAGTGTGTCGGGTGTAATCTATTGCCGGACATTCTTTGGGGGTTTTATGAGCAGCACACAGGAATATCCACTGTTCCGTCGACGTCATTTGACTACACGTGTCCGGCAGACACTCGTTTTGCAACTCGACCGCCAGCCCGTTTAATTCCATGCAAAACTGCCTGCAACGGCAATTCAAATGCATTCAATCACAATCAATATACGGCCGACGGATAATTTACCACCCGCGCCGTACAAGACCGTTACAATCGCAAACCGTTTGCCGGCCTTACCTGAGGTGTTCGTATTTCCAGACTCCTTCTTCCTGCGAATCCGGCGGCGTCAGTATGATGTCGATGTTGCTGGGGTCCTTGCGTATCTGTTGCTGTATGAACTCCTGGACGGCCAGCGTACTTTCCATTTCTTCGAACGGCTCGTCCGGCCATTTGCGGAAACACTGTATTTACAGAAACAACGCGGGTTTTTCATGATAGTTACACGGGACACGGGGTAAAGAACATTGTACACGGTGGTCTCACGTTTGCTTTGGTCCCGGGCTTGTTGCGTTTCATTAATTTCTTCGCCGGTTCGGCCATCTTCATTTTCGGCGTTCACGAAATCCCTACCGTACGCGGTCGGCGCGCGCATGCGATTTGTTTTCCGGCTGCAAAAACAAATAATTATCAATGAGAAAAACCAAACCCGACTCCGCGTCTACGGCACGGCGAGAACACTATATAAATGAGCTTTCGACCGTACGCACGAAATATTTACAATAACACACGGAAACTGCTGGCCACTCTTCCAGTTTGCTACTCCCGACGATCGCCATTCGTCGATCAATAATCCGTTATCAATTTATATCATCGTGTTATCGTCGTTGTGCGTCGGGTGTGGGCGGTGACGACGAAACGATCGTTTTTTTTTTTTTTAATCACGTCAAAAGACGCGAAAATATTTGCGATTTCGCGCGAGCGCGCGCGCGCGCTCTCGTGACAAGTAACGGCACTATATCGATATCGCCAACGCTATCACCGTCGGTGGAAAACAAACGGCCGATAAGGCATAGAGTTAACGTTTTTGAATTCGTCGTCCCGCAAATCGCAATGTCTCGTGTTCGCGCCATCGTGTTCGACGTCTGTTAGGCGCTTGCGAGACAAGAGCAACAAGTCCCGTCCAGAGCGAAATACAACAGACGTCTCGCAGCCCGTTCACCTCGTACCGACGTCCACCGACGAGCGCAGGTAGGTACGTATTCCTTTCGACGGCGTCGATTCTCCGGAACCGGCCCTGTTTCAAAGTGTTTCACGTTTCGGTCAGACTTTTGTGGCGATTTACCCGTCGTCGACCCGTAACTGTCCTGCGGCTTATAAAACCGTCGCGCTGTCGTCCGAGTTGCCCGCGTCCGGATAACCCCCGGGCCGGCCGTTCGACCAATATTATAAACTCCGATAGAGTTTGTCGTTTCAAGCGAACATTATTATGGTTCGCACACAGTTATGTCGCTATCGATGTTGATTTCCATCTTTGTGCCAACATTCGAGTACACTTCGGGCGCCGATACTTTCAGAAATAAAAAATATTAGACATAACAGTGGCTTAACACGTTTTGATTTATACATTTTGATCATTTAAAGTCTGGTTGACTTTTTTTTTTAAGTCTGGCACAACGGGGAATGAATTTTTGTCATTTAAGATATGAACCGAATAGTAAGAAAATGTTTTAAATCTTAAATTTATTCTCGAGAAATTTCATTAACGTGTTTTAATATACATATTTTATATGTTTATACCAAGCTATGTAATTAATAATAATATATATGTACTTTATAGTTACTAATAAAGTTATGAAATATTTAATTAATTTCTTCTAAACAACTAGTATAGTTGTTATTTATCTTAGTCTTAATAATGTTTATTTATTATGTTTTAGAACTTGAAAATATGGCCAACACTGATTTAGAATATCTATTGTTCCAAGGGCAAAAACTCTGTAAAGACATTGAAACTTTAAAGCCGGCATCTAAAATACATAAATCCTTACGTCAACTGTGCAGAAATGCTGATCACGCTTCAAAACAGTTTGGTGGAAATGACGAACAGTTTGCGAAAGAATTCCTAGCAAACCGTGGACTAGATCTTTGCAGTTATGGAAATGTACTGAAAAAATTATGTACACACCGTGACAATGTTGTTACGCCTTGTGATTCTAAGCCCGTTATGGACTATTCGAGTAGCGTTGAATCCTTAATGGGCAGGCACATCGAAGACTACATTAATAATTTAGAAGCAAAAGATAACAAAGAAGACGATCAATGTTTAAATGATGTTCCATCGAGTTGGAAAAAAATTAAAAAAAGTATAGCCTACAACGAATTTGCATCAGATTCATATGACGTGTCATTTTGTCTTCAAAATCTACTAACTACTAAAGACACTTACTTTGCATTTGATCTCAGTTTGAACGGTCCCGATGGATCGTCGGATAATTTTCCTTTTGTTTCTGATGTTCAAGACTACATCAAAGCAAAGGAAAGTGGTGGAACAAACAAAGAATTAATTGAATATTATTTGGAAACTGTACACAGAGTTAACAACAATGCTACAGTTGCTCACATTTGGAATGTAGTTAAATACATGTATAATATAACTCCACAGCAACAGCCATCTTGTAGATCGTTTAATGATCGTTTTTCAGAAGAAAATCAAACAAGATTAGTTAAAAATGCTAAAAGTTATCTAGAAGATAAATATCAAGCTTTTCTCGTAAAAGAAACTAAACATTTGAATCTCAATTGTTTAGATAACCATGATGTGAATAATACTAACAACGATAATTATATGGCTTCCATAATAAGTTCATATGTGTTTATGAGCACCGGCAGACCGGCAACTCAACAAAATGATTTTCACGTAGACGAACAATCAATCTGGCCATTACTGTATTTCAGCTTGAGATGTGGAAGAATAGACGTTGCTTATTATTTCATTCAAAAATCTGGTCTGGCATTAGACGACTTGCTAAGTGTTTTTATTCATTTGAAAGAAGCTAATTTTACTGAAGGCGCTGCTTCCAATATCGGCGCTACGTTAAACAGATTTTACAAAACTCTTCCAGCGTACGACAATGCGTTCAGGAAGACAATATTCTCCCTGTTGGGCATGGTCGAAGCCAAGATGGAAAAAAAAGCCGTGGCCAAGACAGTTGAAGACAAGTTGTGGATGTTGTTGGTTGAACATTTCGCGAGCAAGTACATGGAAGATTCAAATGGATTAGATTATTGTTCTTTGCAGAGATACATTTTGGAAAATGGTAAACCCTACAAAGAACAGCCTCACGTGTATTTTGAACTGTTGTTTTTGATCGGACAGTTTGAAAGTGCTATTGATTTTTTGTATCGCAACGTCGAGTTTTCCAACCACGCGGTACACATAGCCATTGCTTTGCAAGAAAAACATATACTTGCCACACCCGAATGTCTACAAGCACCAATTTTGTCTAATGAAAATGCAGACATGAAATTCGTATTACTCAACTATACACGATTGATTTTATTGTATTGCAACGAATTTGAATCAAACTATCCTCATTATGCAATATTTTATTATTATTTCTTGAGAAACATCAAAAGTCCGCCGATCAACGAAAACTTGTTTTACAAATGTGCCGCAGACCTGGCGACATCTTTTGACGGAAACATGTGCGACTGGATGTTCGGGTGCTTGGGCGGCTCAAAAGAAAACAGCAAGTTACTGGATACTTTCAATCTGGATACCATTAAGATCATAGTCGATAAAACACTAGAGTTATCACTGGAGAAAGACAGACTAGAAGTGGCCTTTAAACTTTATAGTATTACGTCTGACAAAGCTGCGTACGGTGTAATGAATAAAATTCTGAGTTCTACAGTATATAGTTTCAACATCTCTAGCCGTGCGGTGAATGAAGAGAAATGTAACACGGTGAAGAAAAACTATCACGACCGCGTGTACTCGTACGCGGAAGAATTGAATAAAAAGCAAACCAGTTCTTTGGAATCCATGGGCCCCATATCAACGTTTCATGTTTTACGGAACATGTTTTCGTTTTTCTATTATGCTTCGAAGCTTCAGTTTCTGTCGGCCATCGAAAAGGCTAGCGACACCGGTCTGGTGCCATTTTCGGCTGAAGACTCCAAACACTGTTTGAACAATTGCAACAAGTACGGCGAAATCGTGCAGAGAAACATACATCATTTCATTAAATCACTGGTTAACTTTTTGTGCCAACAACATTCAGACATTTTAAAACAACAAAAAATCGCAATGCAAGACGATTCGTTGATCGAAGAAGAAAACAGCGACGTTTTTGATCAGAGCAACGAGATCGGATGGACCAAGCAGCGTCTGCGCAAGACCATAAAGACCATATACCTATTCGCTGCCCAACTGCCGGTGAACATTGCTCTTGACACTGTGGAGTACATCTCGACAAACGCGCTGAGAATGCAACTCGATTGAAAACTTTGTTCAACCCTTGATAAAATAAATATGTAAATTATATGTAAAATTAAATATCAGTGTATTTTATATAAATTTCACGTTTGATTTGGTTTATAAATTATTAAAATGTCTGCACAGTAGGCCGTACTCTATTCTAAACAATAATTATTTAAATGTATTTAACGAATATCGCGGCTTTCATTTGTATTATAAAAAATATTTATCTCTTATCGCGTTCATAATTTAACAATAGTGATGAGGAGAAATTTTATGTTATGTTATGCCTGATTGAGAGGAATTGAGTTTCAAAGTTATATAACGTATAGACCAATAACATAAATTATTTATAGGTAAATAATAATATTTGTCTGTTTTTATCACATACCATTGACTAATTATTTGAATCTTTTAGTTGTTTTACAAGTAGAAGAATCAAAGCCAATCGAGTTTTAAGGTCAAACGTAAGATATTGACGGGCGAATTATTCAACTTGGAAGTATTTAGCGATTCCTGCTACCTCAGTACCTTCAAAGAGAGAGAATTATTTCAATAGCTGGTGAAATTATGTCTGCGAGAAGAAATAGAACAAATCCGAAATATGTAGATACGTTAATATTTTTAAATGAAAATTTAAAACACATTTATAATAATTGATTCTACTGAAAAAGTATTGAATTTAATTCGTATTATGTTTATAGTGGTTATTGGTTATGCTTTCCTGTATGTTAAATCAATTTAATGCTAAAGTTTACACTAAATTCCAATTGAGTCATCGAAAAGGGATGTTTGATTAAAGGTCGTTTGTCGAAAATAACGACTCTAATTATGCTACATAGAGTAAGAAAATTAATCACACGGTACTTGCGACAAAGTCGGTAGTAATTAGTCACTTCTGCCCGTCACGGAGCACAGCATTTTAATTGTCGAGGGCAGTGTATTTGTATTTGTATATTAACGCGTTTGTGTTTTAAGTAAATAGATAATATTAACAATTTCACAATATTTACACAAATTATATGCACGCACTACTAATATTAGTATGCTTCCATGAAAAAAACCGTTTGTTTACATTTTATTACTTAAAATCCTTTAGAGTTATAAACTTATAACGTATGTGATTAAATAAAAGAATAGAAGTATTCTTTTTAAGAAAATAACACAAATCTATTAAAATAAAGATGTTAAATTTAAAATGATTTTCTCACAATGCTGTAATAATATTGTAGCAGTGGCAGTACAATATTATTGTTTCAAAATAATTAATTTGTACGATTTATGGTTTAACTTACAAATCTATTGAAAATGTGAGCAAATATTTTTGGGCAGAGGCAACTATTTGAGATAGGTTTCTGTCATTGGACTCTGAACGTCGGAATGAAGTTTGCAGTATTACAATTGTTCTTTAGAACCAAATAAAGATTTTATTTCGATGTATAACGCGTTCTTGAAACAAACAAAATCATTAGTTAGACTTAGAAAGAAAAAAAAACTAGTGAATAAATAAAATCTTTTGAACAAGACTGACAGGAGGAAGTCAACGATTTTCATCCGAATCAATTTCACCTCGCTCTAAGGTACCATAGAATTTCCAGGCCGTTACAATATAGTACATCAGCAATGTGAGTAAAATAAACCAACGCATATTTTTTGATTTTGTTTTTTTTTTTTTGTTTCGAACGATTATCGTCTATAACAAAACTTAAAGTACAAATTTCAGTCACATTTTGAGGTAAATAATGCAATAATTATGAATTATATGATAATAATTGTATAACATATTAATATATATTTAGTCCCGAACGTCTCTGGTGGATCGAAGAAGTAGTTCATCGAGAATGGATTACATTGCAAAACTCGTTGACCAGCTGGTTCAGGGCGAATGTACGCCCAGACACAGGCCTCGTCCAAGTTGTGGACGTGCGCGACTTGTAAGGTGTGTTTGGTTCATGAACGCTTACGCTTCTGTGTATGGAGGTTCTGGAACAGAACAGTGTTACATTATTTACAGTAAAAACAAAACAAGTTGTAATCATATTCACAAATCGTAACAATATTACGTATTTAAAGCCATAGTGGTGTAAAGTCATATATTTTGTAAAATTGAGTTATATATTTTGGGCATATCTTTGAAAGGCAAAGTGAAGTAAGTCATAACTCAGACTTCTACCACTAGATGCTTGGGGACTCCGGGATTTATTTTTGAGTTTTTAATAAACCGTTTTGTTCCTTTAATTGAGGTTTAAATGACTTACACCACTATGGCTTTAACCCACTCACATATATATATGTGCGTGTATGTTTATCAAAAAATAAAAGTTTTTTAGTTTAATGTTTGATAGAAAATGCATTCTATAACACCATGAAGTTAACTAATGTTAACCTGCGCACTATTTCCACATTCATATAAGGTAGTGAACACATGTTTATGATCATTGGAAATCCAATTGGAATTACACGAATATACTTACATCACATTAGTGTCCTCAAAAACGATTTGCATGCACAGAACGATTTTCGAAGCAAATTCGGCGTCGCTGTACATATGAAGAAGGCCTTCGGTTATCAATGCAAATTCCACTTCATCCGTCACCAAGTCCGTGTCGAGTCTCAGTGATCCTTGTATGCTGATCCCACCGCTGTGGAATTAAACACCAATTACAATGAACAATTTTAGTTGATGACAATAATAAATATAATTTTTCTAATCATAAACAGCAGAAGGATTATTTAGGGGCTATCATTACTTATAGGAATAATTTAATGGGTTTTTACAAATATTATACATTAAAAAACCACCCACTGCTGCATTGGTAATTTAATTTTTTTTCATTTGGTCAGTACAATGTGAACCGATCAATCTAGATTAATATAAATTAGACGGAAATAGAAAATTAGAAATAAAATATATCAATAGAATTACTCTTGGATTTCTTCTATTCTATCAGATTGAAAAACATTAATTGATATTTGTTTAGTTTCAATTTATGAACTGATGACTTAAAGTAAAGGTCTTAACAAGTTTGGGAAACCTTTTCTCGGGGTATTACTCAGACTACCCGAGTGGACATTTTGGCTCTCACTATATTACAATATATTATGTAATGTCCGCTGACTTTCGATTTCATAACTCTCATTTTAACATTGTACAATAATAATTTTTGTATAAAAATGAACGCCAGTCCAAGGCTAATCGATACATATATATATATTACTTTTTTTCAATCACCGATTGTGCATTTTTATTCCAAAGACTCATTTCTATTTGACCGGCGATATCCAAAGAAAGCATTCCTTTGACGTTCAACTCTGCGGTGATCCCGTTGCTCAGCGGCACATATTCAAGATGTTCAATCATTTGAGATATCCCCTGTGACAATGATGAAAATGTAGATGAGAAATTTATAAATAATCAATAAAATTATAATATTAATTACAGTACGATTAGCCTTTAGATAAGTACAACAAACTATATTGTTTTATTATGTACTATAGTGTGTTCTGGAGGTGTCTCCAGACAAAAGGGGGTAAAAATGTTTACATGGTCTTTGCATATAATTTTAATACATTTATTTTTATAAAACTCTTTTAAGGACTCACTCTTTTATAGATTGACAATTTGAATTATATATTAGTAGTCAATAAAATACAATAAAAATTAAATAGTTTAAAAATTACAATAATTTAGAAAACCCCAGACGCAATTTGTACACCACTTATTGCAATTTTTATCTTTGAAACTCGACTCGGCTCAATAGTATGCAATACGCAGTCTTGAAAATGAAAATTAGGAAAACCAGAGATTTTCTAGCAGCCTATCGAACGGCAATGTCACAGAATTTAATTTAGAAAAAGTTGCGACAGAAATATATAATTAGTGTAAAGTAGTTATGTATTTAGTTGAAACGTTTAACATTTTAAAGCTTATTTTTATAAATACATGTTATACAGTATCATCCAGAAAAGAAGTTTTTATGTATTGTTGATATAATATAATATACAATTGTCAATTGACATTGTGTTTTTATTTAAACCGAATGACCTCTCATCTAATATGTGCACAGTTATTATTATTGTGTACACAAGGTGTGCACAGAAACGTTAAATATAGGTGTAGGTTTATAGATAGTACACACCTGAATAATCGGAGTTCTCTCAGACCCAGTGCCGGACCAGACGTGCCCCATCAGTTGACCTTGACTAGAAAACATGACAAACGGTCTGATGTGTACGCCAAAGACGATTAATTCCAAACCAGCTGTTGCGGGCAAGTTGGACTCGTCGGACGTATCTTTTTTACCAGAATCGTCATAAAGTGACGTGAAATACCCAAGCCCGGTGGTGAACATGCCGAACTGTGTTTGCACGAAACAAAGACAATACCATATTATAACGACACCATACTCTCGTGTGACTGTTTTACAAATATACTTACACTGAACAGGTCGTATTGGACGTTATCGTGTTTTAGAGCAATATCTACAGACCCACGTTTCGTCACTCCCGAATATATGTGTTGAGATGTTTTCACCAGTCCGGTGATATTGTTGTAACTGATGAAAATCCTGGAGAAAGACGACGACAAGCCTCTCTGAGCCATACTTCCATAATGGTTTAACTTTTCTCGAATTAGAACGGTTTGTAAGAGTTTGGCCGATTCTTTGTTTCTGGAACAATAATAACAACATTAAAAATTGGCGGCCGACTAATGTTAGCCAATCGTTATATTAACTTTGAGAGTGCACATGATTATTTTATTTCTATCGATATTCTGTCAGAAAATTATTATTTGTCGAATTACTTTTCTACATGAGTCTAACATATATTTTAAGAACCTTTCAAATGTCTCACTGGTTAGCCATTTCCTTTAATAGCTCCAAAGCGTACTGCTTGACTTCATATCCTTCGTCCGGCACCGTGAGCCACTTGATCACGTGTTTCAACAGTTCATAGTCGGGATTAGATTCCAACAGTATGCTCAATGCTATTGTTCTAGTGCTACTGTCCTGTTTTTTAGTCAGTTGAAAAAAAATTCTGTTGCAATATTTCAGCACTTTGGTGTTCCACAGGCTGGGACCAAACATTTTAATCGTTTTCATAGCATATGCACTGGTTCTAAAAGTACGAATAATTTTAATAAACAATACGTAATACTATAATATATTTCAATTAGAATGTGAAATAAAATTGGTTAGGTTTACAACGACGATGATAATGATGTGTTCTCACTTTCTATTTCCATTTTCGGCGAAATTCAACAGGACATCGATTGATAACGGATGTTTGAGATTAGCCAATGCTCTGATGTATATCAATACGCATTCGTCGTTGTCTTGTTTACATTTGCCCAGTCTTTCCAATGTTTTTACAACCATTTCGTCATAAAGCTGAAATCATATTAACATATATAATGTAATACAATAGGCAATACACGTCCTACAAATATTTGACTGTACTCACAAGGACATTTTGTTCTGTGCGGTTGTAACGAATTAAACGACTAGTCATAGCGGTTGCAGAATTATAGACAGTATCTATCAATTTCTTACTGACCAGTTTCTGATCATCAACGATAGAAATCAAATCTAAAAAACCAATCGAGACATAATGGATTAAAATTAAAAATTATTATTTTCTTCACTTCGGTATGTGTTTATTACTTTTTATGATTTCTATTTTCGGATTGAATTTGACTGAGGTAGCCCATAGATATCTTTCTGCTTGGTCTAAGTTTTCGGGGTCAGAAAAAATTAATGTTTCCATCGCGGCTTTATGTGAATTGCCATTTAAAGCAGCTCCTAATATATCATATAATTGAATTCTAAGTAAAAAAGTAAAAACTTTAGAACAGGTATTATACAAAAATACATTAACATATTTTTTTAAATCAATGAGCAGCATTCAAGTGTCTTACACGATATCCTGATTTTTCTTATCTGTTAACACAAGTTTTATAGTTTTTGTATCGCTGTTAATGATAGCTTCCAATATTTTGACAGCGGCAAAAGCCGATTTGGACTTTCCCAATTCTGAATCCAATAAAGAGTCATGGTATTTATTTACCACGGTTTTTAGCTAGAAATGTTTAAAAAGACTACATTAAACCAATGATTTATTTTACATATATTGAATTAAATTTACTAACTTGATTACATGACTTGTGGTGTACACAACTTTTTATCTCGTGCTTTGTATTTAAATCTTGTTTTTCAAGTTTGATTTTAGTTTTATCTTCCAACTGACTAATTACTTCACTTAGAGAATTTGCTTTGATTACATCACTATTTGAGGTGGATCCTAGTAAAACATTATTATTATATTATGTATGTAGTTCATAACTTGTTATTTGTTAGTTTAAAATATTATGTATTATATTATGATAAAATTACCTATCAACTGCAAGCGTTGTTTAGATGATACCGAAGCTCCTACTTCATCCATAAAACTAGTAATGAATTCGTGATCTTCATCTAAAGAAACTTCGACTAGAGCTTTGTCGTTGAACGTCAGTCTACCTTCTCGTTTTGATTGTAGAGCACCTTGCCAAATCTATTAGTCAGTATATTCAACATAACAATTGTAGTTAAATCAACTATGATTAGAGTATTTATTTTTTTTTAATTACTTTAGCAGGATGTTTGATTTCAGGTAGATTTGTCGAAGATGCACAACCGCCGATTTGTTTCAAAACGGTGTTGTCATTTATTTTTCTGTAAGTCACATTACACACCCCAAGTGTTGAATGCTCTTCCACAAATTGGTCAGATAATTGGTACTAAATATACAATTCATGTGATTTATAAGTGTTGTTGCAATGTTATTTATTTTGTTTCCTAAATATTTCCAACGGCTAGTGTAAAATGTGTACCTGAAAGAGGCCTGCGATTCCTTTTTTAAAGTTTTCTTCCGTCAACGATTTGCCAATGGGGGCGTACAGGTTTTCCACTCGTCCGTTTTTCCAGTGCATGTAAAACGGTTGGTCTGCAAACCCGTCGATTTTCGACTTACGGTCAATGAATTGACGACGAACATCGTTTTTTGATTTTTTTGACCACGTTTGAAATTTAGGCGATATCAACTGTAATAAAAACATTAATAATATAATAAAAGTAAAAACTCTCAATATAACAAATTAATTATATTATGAATTAAATGTTTCCGTCAACCATATATTTTGAGTCATTTTTTCAAATCACATTTACAGTTTGATTTCTTTCGTCAGAATCTTATCGGAAAGAGGATAAACCGTTTTCTAAGAATCCATTAATATATTTATAGATTTTCATTCTTTACCTATAGTCACGTGTTTTTACGCTACAAGTGAGTGCATGAACGTTACTGTAAATATTTTATCGATCATAAGTTTATGCACTAAACAAACAACTATTTTTTTTTTTTATAAACAGCAAGACGTATAATGCGTTCGTGAAATAAAAACAAGTAAAACGTAAGGAGAATTAAACGGTCACGGTCCATTTCCGACGATTTTTCCATTCTCTTTGAACAAAATAACGGTTTCTTAAATTCAAAACGGGTTAACATTATAAAACGTGGACTCGCGTTTTACAAAACCAGGTAATTTTTATTTTCCTATCGGTAAACGCGTTTTTTAACCCTTTTTTTTTGTGTTTGAACGGCATTTTAAAATTAGTCAAACCGCATGATATTCTCGTCGACAATCGTTTCGAAACATACGAGAGACTCCTCGTTAGCCACGTCGAAATAATGGATATACCGGTAGCTATCACAGTCCATAAAATAACACTGGTGATTTTTGTTCAACGCGTAGTCACTCGAGATAGTGAATAATATAAGAAACACGTGGACCGAGGAAACGATCGATCGGTTCACAGATTATGGTAATAATGGTAATTTTTGTCGACGAGATAAGCATATTATGTTCATATCATAATATCGACGCGGCGATTCCATTCATTCGACGACGTTAAATCAATCGAATTGACTACGAACCGCTTTGAATCGTATTAAAAATCGATTAGTATTCCGTTACACAAACTTTAGAAACATCGCCGAAACCGGGCGATAATATTATTATAATGAGACTCTGAATGGACGAACGCGAGTCGATTAGAGACGAAGAAAACGATAAAAAAAAAACGCAAAAGAGTTTAATTTACTCACCTGTAATCGCAGCAGTTTGCCGTCGTCGGAAGGAGCGCTATCGGACCAGAGGCAGGCGACGGACAGTCGGCCGAGCGTGCGGTGACCGGCGGGACCGGCGCGGCCCGGGCGAGACGGACCGTCGACGAGCACGGTGTCGAACAGCTCGTACTCGTGCCGGAAGCCGACCGGAAACAGCGGACCGGCGGCGGCGGCGGCGCGGTCGTCTTCTGCTGCTGCCGCCGCCGAGGTCAGACACCACCAGCACAGGAACGCTGCGAAAAGAAACGTTCGCGTTTCAATCGCCGAACCGGCGGCGGCGGCCCGGACGGACATGGAGCCGACGCGGTCGCCCCGCTAGGCTGACGGTTCTCGGGATCGTCTAAAAACGAGACGATCGTTGTTTTCCGACGACGATAACAATAAAACGACGGAGAAAAACGAGAGATTCCGCGGGGTTTTCGCGCGCGCGATAACAACCAAGACGGCGCGCAATCGAAACGCACAGGACGACGGTCACGCACGCACTGACGATCGAGAAAACACGTATTTTATTACGGACCAAATAGTAGCGCGCGGCGGAGAGGGGATACCGGTACCGTCGTTTTGTTATTATATACGCGTTCTCGCCGGCCGATATATCGTCGTCGTCGTCGCCGCCGTCGTACACTGACCCGAACGCGAGACGTATAATAATGGTACGAACGACGCGCGCGTTTTCCGCGTTGACGCGAACGCGCGGCGCCCGTCGTCGGTGGCACACGGGTACGACGGAATTATTGGAAGAAAATTGTAAATTTCTACGATTCGCGGTGGAAACGACAACCTAACCGAACGTTTCGCGTCGCGTTTTACGTCCGCGAATTTTCAACTCGGGCGTAGAAAGCGTGTATGATAATAATCAAGAGTACAGTAATCGACACGCGGGGGGCTGCTTTTGACGCGATATAAACGATTATCATGACTATTAACAGTGGCGTAGTTACGGGGGGGGGGTGTAAGGGGTTTCCGTCCCCCAGATTTATATGTTTTTTTTTTAATTATTATGTACCTACATATTAATAGTAAAATGATATTTTCATTATAAATATAATATATTATATACATAACAATATATAATATACAAATTAAAATTAATAAAATAACTTATTTAAATTAAAACCTGTGATTATGAATCGACTTTTAAACAACTCCCCCAGAAAAAATTCCATCTGACTATCTGAATATTATAATATTATTATTTTCATATTTTTCAAACACGCAGTATTTATTGTATCGTTATCATTAATATTGTTGGCCATTTCCCTCTCGATATCTACACACTCGCCGATAAGAAAATTATACGCGATGTTAAAAAAACTGAAAAGTATAATTTCATAAAATTATAACGCTCAATACAAGTTTGTTATAAAAAAAAAAGCATCAGCGGAATATTATCACAGTTGGTTTTTATTCTAAATCGAGCGAGTTATGTTTTCAGTCTGCGTAAAAGCGTGTTTTTACCAATAAAAATCACCGTCGCGATGATATTGTCGA
This sequence comes from Drepanosiphum platanoidis, assembly GCA_948098885.1. NCBI lineage: Eukaryota > Metazoa > Arthropoda > Insecta > Hemiptera > Aphididae > Drepanosiphum > Drepanosiphum platanoidis. The sequence continues at coordinate 4,304,094 of OX402529.1, read as the reverse complement.
CGAGCGGTCCGACGACGGACACGGACGTTTCCAAACGGGGCGACCCGTCGCAACCGTGTGCACGCCGCCGCGCCGCGACGAAATTTCCGGGGTCGAGACCCCCGTCACGTGCGCGTTCGCGTACGCGCGACGAGTCGTCAAACAGGCGCATCTCGCGCGTCCTAGATCCTTTTCATTAGCACACCGTACACGACTCAATTCGGTCGCGACGCGAACGTGCGACCTACTCGCGTCCCGAAAATACACGTCGGTAAACAGATCGAAAGTTCTATTATACAACAATAATATCATTATAATACGGTTCGCGGTGCACTGCAGATTAAAATAGTAGAAATCAAACGCGCGCGTTTTCGACGTTCCTTCGAGATTTACGATACAAAATCGTGATAACCGAATTGACGTATAAAGTGTTATAACAAACACGATCTGGATGATTTCGATACGATAACGAAAGCGATTATTATTACGGCGACGATACGACAAATCGGCAACGATCAGACGTGAATATATCCCTTAAAATCGAACGTCATTGTGTCGCGTCGCCTCGGCCGTCCTTTTGTTTTATTTTTTCTATAATATACTATATTATAGTATTAGAGTCACAACATTATAAAACACGGCGATCCCGTTAATTGCACGCATTCCGAGTACCTACGCGTACGCGGGCAAATCGTTTCGCATCGTTTTATTATTCCGGTCGTTTTCATTACAAAGAGTATTAAAATACGTACTGCTTATATCGGTTTTATATTTCTCAGCCGAGTTATTATATAAAAATGTAATACACCGAAGCATATTTCATTTGGTATTTATTTAATTATTTTTACACATATTATAACTATAGTGCAGTAGTACACGCGACACACTGGATTTCGATCGAATACGGTCGGAGAGAATTTAATACATTATATTATATTAATAAATAATATTATGTGTGAGTAGTGTGCGCGATATAGACACGTAGTGACATACTGACAGAAATATCGATATAATATTCGTACGTGTGGGTGCACATAATGCGATAAAACCGACGACGTTGTTAATACGATTTTGTAAACGTATAGAAATATAGGCGTGCGTTGGTATCTATGAAATTATGATATTTGATGTTTTAATATGGTAAATTTAAGATAGTTAATCAACGGCTTGAGCGGCAGCGATAAGTCCACCGGGATTTTAGTAGCGATTTCAACAAACTAACCCAACGACAAGCTAAGCGACAAAAATCTACGTCATATTTGCCTCGTATTAATCGTATGAAAATTTTTTTATCGGTCAGCGTTGTTTATAATATTTGTTTTTTTATCCCAAAAATTCGAAACATATACGGAGGATGGCACACAGAGAAGTGAAGAAAAAGCAACGCATTTTTCAGTCGTCTAACGTGATCGAAACGGATATTTAAGTACTATTGTACTGTCGTCGTATCGTTTTATTCAGCATATCTCGTCGGATACAAAGTCCGCGTAATAAACACGACTGTTGCAGTTGCAGCTGCTGTAGGTTGTGCGACCTTTATACACGGTTTATCGCCACTGATTAATTTCGAAAAACAAATTGACGAACACGTTACTACGTGGCGTGTCGCCAGGACTTTGATCTTTAAATAACGTTATTATGTGTAAATTAATCTCTCCCGTCCCATAAAACCGACGACGGTATTAACAACGTAACTATTGTATTGCTCGGTAGACGTACAATAGTATTGTGAAAATAGATTTTTAAAAATCGCTGCATTTCAGAGTGTCGGTAAAGTTTCTTTGAACAAAAAAAAAAAAAACGATTCTCATTGCCTCAGCAATTATGTTACCCATCAAATCGAAAAGTTGCTAAAAGTAGTTTACTTTTGAAGTTAGAAAATAAAATAAAACGCTGTTTATATTTTAAATGAATACGGATATTTTGACCTTTGAGTCAACGGTTCGGATGATATTATTACACGTATTTCAGTGGTATTTTTCTATTAACAGATTAACACATAGATACTCATACGGTATGAGTCATACCATTCAGTGGTCGGTAGTTGTCAGATATATTATTCCAACTCGGTAAAACCAACAGGATAATATTATTAAAAAGAGATTTCGAACGAAGCGTAAAAAACGAATTTCATCGGAGCGACAATGTTTCGATCGACATTCGACGGAAAAATCGGTTCGAAAACCGACGACGGTCATTAAATCTATAGTATCTTTATTAAAATATTTTCGTAATAAACGGTATACTTTTTTTCTTTTTTTTTTTTAGCGATCTGTATGATAATAGGCGTGTAACGCGCGATGAAATGTATCAGACCGGTTTCTTGCGCTCCGACGACGACGACTGTGCGTTTAGGTCGCGCAACACACGACGCGCGACGGTGGTATTTTAACGTTATAATATTGTGCTCGTTTACGTACGTACGCACGGGCGCGCGGCGTATGACGCATGTTTAAGATGGTCGACGCGAAGGTCAAACTGGAAGAAGAATATTTTATTAAGTAGGTATCTATTTTTTTTTTTTATTTTCGACTCGATCTCGGTCGACACGCGCGAGAAAACGCATACGTGTACCATACGAAATATACTCAACTAATATACGAGTGGCGTAGAATATACGTACAGGTCGACGCGTAGAAAATGAACGCTTGCGTGGCAGATGAGTTTGAAAAAATAAATAAATAAACGAAAACAAGGAAATCATAAAGAAACGGTAATAAAAAAAATAGCCAACTGGTTCCAAATAGTTGGTGAGTTTTTATCGTCGTCGAACACACGTTGGGAAGCAAATAATGGCATTACGTAATTATTTCGCCAAAATGTGTTTCGAATAAAACCTACAATCGAGCGCAGAATTATAGAAAATAATAATACATTTCGTTTTGAAATACAAGCTTTTCCATGGCGGGACGAAAGCGGCTTTTAAATCGCGACAAAAAAATGGGTTGTCGGTGTCCCGAAACGTTCAGTTTCTTGTTAGACAAGTTTAGAAAATCCAGACTCCCTGCATATTTTACGAAAACACTATTGTGAGATATAGATCGAAACGAGTAAAAATCGGCAATATCCGTGAAAATATGCAGCATATTGCTGCGTTAGTGTTTTGAAAGATTTTTACGTTAATTAAAAAAAAAAATCAAAATTTACCGAGTGTTGATTTTTTTGTATTTTTAATTCCGGTCATTGACTCTTTGGTAAATAATTATGCATCTCATATTATTATGAAAACAAAATTCTGTGATAAAACGGTCGTTTAGTACGATTATTGTAATTAGCTTGGGATAAAATTTCCAAGACACAATTGTGAAAACGTTTGATCAAAGGAGTGCGCGCAGAGAGTGCATGCAGGGCGTGTGACTGCGAAAAATTCCGCATTTTTTTTTATAGAAAAAAAAAATCTCGAGAAATAAATGAATCGTTAACGCATTTTTAATCAAATAAGAGATTGACAGTGTGGTTTTAACTGGTAACTATAGGTACTGGTCATAGATTAACGATATTAATAAAACAATAAAAATTAATAAGTAAGTATTTCTGATTGAATTTAATCGATAAACTGATATTTTTGAAAATAAAAACGAGCTCGACAGAGATGTTTACGAACTATTACGACAGCGATAAAAATATAGAGGTTATATCATTATAATTAAGTAGGTACCTCCTACTTAATAACTGATCTGTGCGATTTTTATACGATTGTGGTGCAAAAATTACGATTTTTTTTATAGGGTGGCAAAAATTTGATTTTGCTACCTCGTGTAAAAAGGAGGGGTAGCGATCGCTACCCTTCGCTACGCCCTATCGGCGCCCATGACCCACCACCACCATCTATCTATAGATTTTAAATAAATATACTACTTACGGGCCTGTCGCGGTGGCGTTCTTTTGAGAGGTTCGGTGTCGTTCGTATTGGCTTGTGAAATAAAGTAAGTATGGGGTAAAACGGATACAAAAATCACTCGATAAAAAGTTCGATTAACCGTCGACGAGATAAATAATAACGATCGACGGAATTACATATTATATCGACTATTGCGGAGAGAAATTATTAAAACGTTTAAAACCGAGAAGAACTTTCCGAACCGCGGTCGACACTAGACTGATCGTCTGCACATTTGCTGTGCTTTCGCGCGATCGGTTTCGGTCGGGTGGCGCGCGCAGCTCCGCCGTCATTGGTCGGGTGGCGCCCACAGTTCGACTTTCATTAGCCGTATAATCATAACAGTTTCCACGCAAACACACTCATAGTTATTAGATACATTATTATTGTTACATAATTATGTATTGTTACATAACGAACTATCTTGTATATCAGGGATAGGGGCCACTTAATGCTACTAGAGGGGCAATTTTTTTAAAAGTGAAAATCTAGCGGGCCTAGATTAAAAGATCAACAAAGTAAAGAGGGTTTTTTCTGTTTGTTAATAATAAATAAATATTGCATCTCCCGTAAGCTGTTAAAACTTGCTGTTTTCATCATCAATTTCAATATCAAAGTATGATCAGAAGTTAGGAGACTAGTGTCCCCCTGAGTTCCCCTCTACTTTAACCACTGGTCCTACTAAACCTATTTTGCACAATCCGCAAATAATCCCGCGCACGCTTATGATGCATATATTTTATTACGCGAAAGTGTGGTCAAACAGTAAAAAAAAAATCAAACGCGCGTTACACGCTACGGTCTACCGGAGAGGTCTATCTGTGCAGGTTACCCGGACGTGGGACTTGTCTTCGGTGTACCGGAGTGGTGTTCAGTTTTTTCGCGATGGCATCGAACGAGGACGCACTGGATTCGTTAGGTCTCGCGTTGAATTAACAAACAACTGACGCGACCTGCGCAGGCGACCCGAGTACACGCACACACACCACAGGTACATCGTACGGTGTCACTCGAAAGTCGAAAGAATTGATTTTCGATCTCGCACCGGTCGCCTGCACAGGTTAATTAAACTGCACAGGTCTATTCCCACACACACTCCGGTCTACCTTCACAGACGTATAGATCTGTGCGGGTAGACCTCTCCGGTAGACCGTAGCGTGTATGGCCGGCATTAAACGTATACCGCGTTTACCGTTTCGCCTGTAGCGTCTAAAAACCGTCGCAGCAGCCGGCACGGACGAATTAGTTATGAGCAGGTGATAGAGATTTACGTAGTAAAATATATTATGTAATATACGTACCCAATGCAACCGACCGATTCCGTCGAGTAGTCGTCCGACCGGTCGAATCGTTCATGATTAGCTTCTTATACTATACGCGACGGAATAATAAGACAAACAAATATCAATATTAAATAATATTCGCAAACAACGTGTAGATAATAAAACGCACGAAAATCGTTAACATTTGTTATTAAAAAAAAGTCGACTTTTATAGGTACTATGAGATGAGTGAGGAGGTTGACTGTTCCGCGGGATTGATCACTGTAAGCGGTGGGTAAAATGTATTCAAAGATAGGCGAGTTAGTAAAAAAAAAAAATTAATGTATTTACCCTGTACACAAGAACATAAGTCACGAGTTAACACTTCGAGTCGAAACTTGACACGAAGAAAATTATCGATCGAATTAAAATAAAATTTAAAAAATAGTCATGATCGATCATTTCGTTAAAATATTCACTATTTATATGTAACATATTAAACACATTGCTTATAAAGTCTCGCGTTTGTTGAAAAAAAAAAAAAAAACACGAACAAATGAAACGAATTCAAACTAACTTTTCATTTTAAATTCAACGATTATTTTTCGGGTTCCAACTGAGTATTATTACGATGTGTTACTTTAAGTTAAACAAGTCGTTATGCCAATCAATACATTAGGTAGGTAACTGAACAGTCGAGTTTAAAATTTACAGACGCTTCAAAGCATTGCCCACCTCGGAGTATAATAACATTTAATTTAACGACGACGAACATAATATCGTATAGACATATTATTACTCGTTCCAACACTTACATAATATTATTGTTATACAAAACGTTTGTAATAACTCTACGGGGACACGTCAGGCGGGTTCGGGATCCGTCGGCGGACTGAAGCTCCCAAAACAATAATAACGATAGGTAATGAAATCGAAATTTCCACGGGCAAATGTACCGAACACGAATCGCCACGTTTCCCCGGTGACAACTGCGTATACGTTTGATAATAATTTAATGTACGGACGGCGTGCGAGCTCGCGTACGCCGTCGGTTTTGTCGCCGGCAAATAATGAGCCGAATCGAATGCGGCAGGTATCGTTCGTACGATATTACCCGTGTCGTGTACGGCGACGCGTGCGCTCGACGTTTATAAATATTCAGAGCATTTTTCGTGGACCGGCAGCAAAATGTTCGTATCCGACGGCTCTGTCTGTGAACGTTTTTCAAGCGACACGTACATTCAGACATTTCAAGCGACACGCACGTCCGGTTACACATTTCTCGCGGAAAACGATTTAAATTACGATTTTTACACTTACTCGCCCGCGGGTCCCGTTTCCTACCCCGCTCGGTTTTAACTGGACGCTTTTTAATATTTCCGAGGCCGTTCCGTTTCGTTCGTATTTCTTCGCCTTTCTCTATTTTATGATTTAAAACATTACTTTTATCCGAGCGCCCGAGTATACACATTCCTACGTTTATCCTGTTTCTATAATGACATTAATAAACGCGAAAATAGAACAATATTAGTTGAATATATACTATAATCATATTTTTAGCGCCGAGACGTTTGAGTAATATTTTAATTACTTTTTAGCAGAATATGATATCTCGCATACATTTTAAGTACCATATTCTTTTAACCTATATTTTTGTTCAAATTAAAAAAACTCGTCGAGCTAGGTTTTTAATACATCGTTTTTTTGTTTTTTGTACGGATATAATGTCTATTTAGAATTTAATCATCTTTATCTTTTTTATACTTTTTCCCGGCCGTGGATAACGCGATATTCTTATAAAAACAATCTACTAATTAATTTGTTATTTTATTGAAACACAGCTGTGCTTAGGCCAAAATAGGAAAATAAAAAAAAAAATAGTAAATTTCGTATAAATAGAATTTACGAAAACAATAAAAATTTCATATTCTTTTATATAAAATATTACACGTTTTTAATACATTTGTAATCTAAAGTTATAATTTTAATAATTTTAATCTTTAAATAATAATAATTTAGGTCGTCATAAACATTATAATATTAGATTGTAAAATTCTTTATATTTAAAAAAAATAATATATATGTATGTTATAAAATATATAACTATATTTCATATTGTTATTAACGTCGTCCGATCTGGGGTCACGCCAAAATTATTTAAATATCTAATAAACTCAAACTTTTCCCATAACTTTCGGTTTAATTAAGCAACTAACATTTTTATTTTATCTCTTTCGAAAACGAACTTGGCGTCGTCCGAGATAGGTTTACGCCCAAATTTTTAACATACCTACTTAATAAAATTAGTTTTTTATACACATTTTCACAAGTTTTACTCATATGATTACATGATATTTATGATTCATAATGTAATTTTTATTCAGATGCTTAACGTTTTTAAAACAAACGAAGTACAATTAAGCTTAGTAAAAAAAAAACAAAATTACGGCGAACAAATCACGAAATTTTTTCGGACGACGATAATATAACGTGACGACGACGCGCGACGACGACGGTTCGAACTATACTGAAACACAGTGAACCGGTAAAGATTGACAGAAGAAAAGAGAACGATTATATAATTCGACCAATTTCATCTCACCCCTAAGTACCATTGTCTTGTCGGGTAGTTGATGGGTTTCACGATAACGAGACAATTTAACTGTGTATTTTGATGGAGAAAACGAAAAAAAAATTGCGAAAATAAATGCAAAAGTGACTTTTTCTTACGATTGCCGGACGTCCTCCTAGATAAAATCCTGATCACGCTGCTCAGCCGCTATTGGTTGGCGGTTGTTGTCTTGAAAACGGCAGGCGGCTATTTTACACGTTTGCCTTAGGCAAGTATTTTTTTTAATTTTTTCAAATCCTACGCAAAAACATTGTATACGTATTTAAAAATGCTAAAAACAATGAGGTAACGGTTTTTCACACATACACTGGTAAAATCGCAACTCGATTACGTTGCATCCGTCAACCGAAGTGTGGGCGGTAAAAATGGCTTTGAAATATAAACAAGCTATACTGAGGTGGATTGTAATGATTGAAATTAAAAAAATCAAACCAAACTTCAATGGCGGACAGTTGAAGTTGACTTCCGCAGTATCCTTATTTGAATTTTTTTTCTCCGTGATTACATACTTCCTATAGAACGTTGAACGACGTTATGAGGGTAAATCTGTTAGAATTTATTACACTTACTTACTAGGCACATCCATTTTGTCATTATTAATTTTAGAGGTTTAAAAAAATAAATAAATACAATTGTAAGAAACACTAAAAAAGAAAAGAAACACTTATCTATTTTAGTAAAAATCATCAACATCGGTGTTGTATTTTCACAAGTTCGACTTTTTCGTTTAGATTTTTTTTTTTTATTCTAACGTTGCTCTCGAGTAAAAGGCGCGTATCCGCCGTCCTAATAATTGAGCCACCAAGTGACGACGTCATTATACCGATGTCTTTGTAGGTGATTTCCACTGCGATCGGTCCGCCCGAGTATTTTATTATGGTTAGGTTAAGATTGTGCCCGAGTGCTTATCCTTCGATTGACGTAGTTATAGGTGATAGAAGTGAGAACGACGAATGAGGACGGTTTTGGGAATCATTCCCTGAAATAGTCTTCCCGAGCAACTCGACATACACCGACTCAATTTTTAAACCGAGATCCTGCCCCTTAATATTACAACCCTCGATCCGGTATCCAGACCTAATATAAACCTAAATAAAACCAAGAGTAATTTACGATTTCAGTCAGACAATAAAACCTTTTAAACTTTGATACTACCTGACCACACACACACACTAGAACACGTTACCCATATAATTTTTTACTCGGACGAACGAAAATATTGAATTTTCATTTTTTCAGTTTTTTTTTTTTTTTCTGGTGCTTCAACGCTTCGTCAATCGTTAACGGATCTAAAACACAGAATTATTAAGTCGTCGGAATCAAATTTTAAATCTAATCGTTGCTCCGGTAACCGGAGACTAGGCGAATTCGTTAAGACTGTTACTATAGCACAATAGTGAACCGTAAACGAATGATAATATAATAATATTCAATCGATACGACGAAGTTAGATTACCGATATAAGTAAATAATAACGAATAAAAAGACAACATCGCCGCGAATTACAAATGGATTTTTTTTTCTCGCCCCCACAAATAATAATTGTTTATTAATGTATCGTGTGAAAAAAATTAATGATAGAAAAAAAAAAAAAAACGGAGTTCCAAGTAAAATAAAAATATCATTATTTAATTGGGTTGTCATAGTACAACAAATGGTAGTTTTAAATTGTCTAAGGTTTACCGTTCACATCAATGTACGACGAATAATACCACATTTTATCATATAAATCATAATATAATATTTATATATATATATATATTTTTTTTTTTGTTATAAATATATATATGTATATAATAATAATATAATTATCATAATATATAGTGAATAAATGTATCGATATTAAAAAGAAAAATATAATAATTGTAGTCTTACGTAAAACTAACAAAAAAAAAATTGAAATAAAAATAAACCGCTACGGCTAGAGCGTAATAAATCATAATTTGTTTTGATTGTCGAATAACAACAATAAAAAAAAAAAAGAAAAAAAAATACATAACATTACAGACGTTTTAAAGACGTATTGGTATGAACTGAAATCAACAAAAGTGGTACCACACGAGCTACCAATATAATAACAATATAATATTATAACGACGACGACGATGATAATAATAATAATAATGACAATAATATAATAATAATAATATATATATATATACGTAGTCTAATTCTTTAATTAAATGTATACGTACGCCGAGACGTTCAATTTCGAGTCACAGAAATAACGAGGATTACGACGACGACGTAATATAATATAATATGACGTCCGCCAAACGTTTTCGCGACATAAAATTTAAACGATATCGTGTACACTCGCGTATTCACTCATGTACACACACGGGAAGTGCTTAGAAAAAAAAAAAAAAAAAACAATAATAATAATAATAATAAATATATATAATAATAATATAATATGTATGTAAATAAAATGTATGTACATTGACAAGTCACTTAGAAGATGTTAAGGTGGACAGACGTTTAAAGAACAAAATTAAATCACAGTAATAGCTCGATAAAATAGTAACAACAGTGGTATTGGTGTTCATAAGTTCACGATGAAAAGGATCGTAATTAAGACTTAAATCTAAAATTTCGAATAAGGCGGTTATTATATATATATATATATATATATAGATGTATATATGTATATAATAACAATAATTACCTATAGTTATATGATCGTAATAACATTCATAATAATAAAATTTAAAAATACAATATAATCTAAGGTTTCCCAAAAAAATAGTGTATATAATGTAATAATAATAATAATAATATGTACCGACGAGTAATAAATATATTATACAACGCACTATACTATAATAAATTGTTTTACAAATGAAAAAAAAAAAATTAAAATTAAAATTGTTTTATTAATTGCAGGTTAAATGTGTGTTCGAATGTACTAATGCCAATAATATTATCTTATTAAGTGCAAAAACAAAAGAAAAAAAAAAAAGAAATAACAACAAGAGTGTAACGTGTTATGATAAAAAAACGTGTGTAAATTTATTTTTGTTTTTGTTTTTTTTTTAAGTCTTTCCGGCTTTCTCTCGTCTTTACGGGGTCGTTGCTTTTTCTACGGTATCGCGTCAGACTATTATTATAATAGGCATTAATATTTTAACGTCAGATCGTGAAAATGTACTCGGAAACGCGTCTCGTTTGTTTGTTTTGTTTTTTTTTACCGGTCCGTCTCGTCACGTCACGCGCGACCCGAGAGACGCGGCGCGGCGGCGACGAGGACTGCCGTGCGCGATCGGTGGCGGAGTAAAGTTTCGTCGACGATTTCAAGAAAAACCGGCGACTACAGTTTCCTACCCACGCGTTTCGACGAGCGATTTTAAACCCGATCGATTCGCGTATTACGCGGCGGCGGCGGCGTAGGTATACCCAATAACACTCTTATATAATAATTATTTTAGTTTTAAGTCCGTCGGATATTTTAAGCCCGGGCGGCAATGTTTGATTTTAAGCTGACAAACAGTGCTCGAATCGAAGAGATAAAATTAGGGGCGCGCGTTTACTTGGTGGGGGGGGGGGGAACAAGCGTGTACGGTATTTATCCACCCCGTTTCCCAAAAAAACGTGCAGGGGGGGGGGCACACTCCGGTACTTTTTAAACTAGACTTTATAAACGAAAATATCACATCGATTGTTTTCCATCATAATATTTTATAATTTATACGGGAGATTTACATTTGGATGCACTTGGACTTTGTATTGAAAAGGGACGATGGAAAACCGTGATGTTATCGATTTCTCGTCAATAATTAATATTAAACACAAACGCGTTTGAAAAAGCCAAGTGTTGCGTTTCATTCGTAACATCGTGCAGCGTTTTTTTATTTCTAAGCTATTGGTTGTTAAAAACAGAATATATTGAAAATGACGCGCCGTCCCATGGGCGGGCGGTCCACTAGTGAAAACGATCTGGGCGCGGAATTTTTTTTAGAAAAATCGTCGGTGTACCCGGTCCCCCCTCCCCGACTTCGAGCACCGATTTCAAGTAGGTCGCGTTAGTAGCACGCGAAATTTTTCGAATATCACAACAGTCGCGTGTTATATTATTATAAAAAAAAAAAACGGTTCGTAACAATATCATGTCCGCGCGTCGCAACACTTTTCGAACACCCTGTGCCTTCGTATATTATGCGTATGGTTTTTTTTTTTTTACTTTTTACCCGTATTCCCACGACGATACCGCGGTGTCGTGGAAACGAGCGCGTTTTGTCATCGTCGTCACGCACGAAAAGTGTGTATATATACGTATACGTAATATATAACGGCATTATTACAGGTATATAAAACGTATATATACAGTTGCCGACAATATTATATTATACACGAGAATCGAACGCCTCCGGGGATTCGCCGGTATTTCCAACGTGAAACTTAAAAAAAAAAATAATAATAATAATAATAAAATAAATGAAAGTAAAAGCTCCGCGACGACGACGGTTTTTGTATAAAACTTTGTGTTTTTCAGCGAGCCCGGAGCGTTGTTGACATAGTAGACGCGGCGGCGGCGGCGGCGGCGGACCGGATATAGATAGGTATAGAGGTACTCCCACGCACGCGGAGGAAACCGAGAGAAAATCTCTTTTCAGGAGAGGCTCCTGCGTTTTACACGGGCGTTTATTGGTATACAGGTACATAAGTACGGTCCGCCGGAGGAGCAGAGGAAATAAGGAGCGGCGGCTGCGACGGACGACCTCTGCTCAACAATAATTATAGTGAAATATTCGTTTACAACGATACATTATAATAATATGTAAACGTGTAGTGTTTTCAACGTTTCGTATTGATTTTGTTTACAGGTACCGCGATGCCGCCGATAGTACGTCTCTCTACACGTGTATATATAAAGTCTCGCACCCTCTATCCTCGGCTCTCACTCTCTCGGCCGCCCCCCCCCCCCCAGGAGGCACACCGCCGCCGTCCAGAACGATCCTGTCGGATTTACATAATAATAATAGTTATAGGAATAATAATAATAATAATAATAATACGGTATTATTACATCGTTCGAGGCGGGGATCGCGGAAGCGGGGAAAATATGTCCGACGCACCGGTCGCCGCCGGAAGTGCTGTCGTTCAACGACGGCGTGTGTGTGTGTGTGTGTGAAAATATAAATAAATTTATTAAAACGACCCGCGGATGTTGGGCGATGAAAAGTGTGTTGTGCAAAACGAATTTTACAGTCGAAAGTTTCGAACGGCCGGCGGAATGGCAAAAAAAAAAAAAAAAACGAAACCGCAGTTTCCGATGGGGTGGATGGCGGCGGCGGCGGCGGCGGCTGTCACGGCGATTATTAAAACGATACCGCGACGTCTATAATCATTATAATTATTATTATTAATTGTATTATTAGTCATACGCTCGGCGGACGAAAACGATGCGATATCGTCGCGGAAGACGACGTTCGTCGTTTCAGAACGTTTACAGTGTTGATATTGACCGATTGCACGCGATAATAAATTTCGTTCGTTTTTCGGATTTTTCTCTCTCGCGTCGTCGCAAAACCGAACTCTGATTTCGCCCGCGGTATTATAAATATCGGCGGCGGCGTGTCGTCGTCGAGCACGTTGACGATCAAATTGACGATCTCAGCGTCGACTTGGCGGCACGAGGAGGAAAACGTGCCGAATGGTCGGTAAAAATAAAAACGCAAAATATTGCACAGTATTCGGGACGAGCTGGTAATTATCAGATCGTGGTTCGGAAACGGCGTCGCGGGGGCGAGCGTTCGCCGACCCTTCGGGCGATCTCGCAAGTCGGGAGCACCTAGCCGGTACGGTACGTACGTGCGTACGTGTGTACACGCACGGAGTATCGAGAAGAACGCGTTTTTACGGAATATAATTCGATTTTGAGAAAATTCGCGGCGAGTGTGTGTGTGTACGCGTCGCCGTGTCGCCGCGTGTGAGAAAGACGCGAAGCGTTAAATGGGGAAAAAAAAAAAAAATATATATATATGACAAACAAACCGTTCAAACGTGTAATACGATAAACACGGTTCGCACGAAATTACTATACGACGACCCGGGGAGTAAATAAAATAAAAATGTACATATGGCGTGAAATACGATTTCTTTCTTTTCTAATTGACTTATAGTGTGCTTTTTTTCCCCCTTTTTATATATATATATATATTCCGAAGACTTAAAAATAACACATAATACAATGTACATAATAAATATTATATTTATCGGATCATCGGATCCGTTCGTGTTGCGAGAAAAAAACAAAACGATGCGAGTATTCCGTCGTCGTCGGTCTCGTAACACGAACGTGTCCGATGTGTCCCGCACATGATATTATCATAATCGCGTATGTTGTATAGGTTTTATATAGTATATTATTAAACAATAACGTTTTTTTAAAAATTGAAAAATGTAATAATCCGATGTGGTTTTTAAAATTATTATTATTATTTTTTTTTTTGTTATTTTATTTTTTTTTTCTGTTATTTTTGCTGATTAATTTTATTTTTCGAAGACGTCTAGACCGACGTCTCCGTTTGGTCCGCGAATGATACGAACTGAGCTTGGCCTGAAACAAACAACAACAATCGCGCCGTTACACAATGTATTTATCAACAACAAGGACGATAGTAATAATAATAATAATAACAACAACAATAGTTAGACGCTCGGGCGGTTATCGTCGCGGTGTTCTCGTATTCGATCGCAGAGAGAATATGCGACGGACGGATCGCAATGTACGATATATCGATTAAAATGTGCACGGCGCACGCCCGCGCGCAGGATTTCATAATGGGGGGGGGGTTTGAAAAAAGATTTATATAAAAATAGATAATCAGCAAATATTATATATTTATATAACACTAGCTGACCTGGCAAACGTTGTTTTGCCATATATTTCTATAGTGAATTTTGTATTATGAAAAATAACCCGACTTATTGTAAGTATACGAAAAGTATATGAAAACGATGGTGTATTGGTGTCTATGATTAACTACAATAATCACTAAAAATGTTGAAGTACTTGATCATGAAAAACTGGATACTGATAATATTCTTTTATTATTGTGTACCCACATTTCACAATTATTACGAAACACGTATATATTTTTCAATTGAAAACGATTCGCGAAAAAATGTGATAATGGTCACTATAGTTACGGTATACAGGGCCGTATTAGGGCATAGGCACTATAGGCACTGTGCCAAGGGCCTAAGAACATTTTAGGGCCTACAAAAATAAAATGTGAGGCTACGATTTTTTTGTATACGGGGAAGAAATATGCAAAATTGAAAATTGTATACAAAAAAGTTGCTAAAATTAAATACTTTAAATATTAATAATAATTATTAAATATATATTTTAGAGTAAAATTAAATGTTTTTAGGATGTGTTAAAATTGTTATCAAATATAAATAATAAAAGTTAAGATTTTTATGTTGTAAATATTTTTGATTTAAAGGCTTAACACTGAGATTCAACACTACCTCTGAACCTCTCCCAAACATGAGGTTTTTTTATCATTTTAATACTGTACACCAGGACCGTGTAACACAATGGGAAATAAATAGGCACTGTGCCTAGGGCCTACGATAGTGTTAATCCGGGCCTGACGGTATAGGTATAACGTACATATGAGACGTTAAATTTGTAAAATATTCGCGGTGGGCCACCCTTAACACCTAGCCGGGCTGATTTGTGAATCTAAACCATCCAGGGCGTCACCCAAACGCATACGAAAAAAATCCAGCCGTTTAGAAGGACCGATACTATACTATGAAATATAATATTGTTTATTGTTTTAACGACTTTACTCGACGAGGGGCAGAAAATAATTCATTCAGCGCTCGATTAAAATATCCACGTTTATATCGCGATGTATATTTATTTTAACGAGACGCTCTAGTCCATTTAAGCGATCTTCTCGCGTCGTCGTTGATCGTAGGTGAGTTTTCGGCCAGCGAGAAATGTCGAAAGAAAAAAAACACGATTTTATATTTTCGCGAGGGGTTTGAACCCCCGAACCACCCCTTGCGCACGGGCCCCGCGTGCTCGGAAATAAAATAATTTAATATCTCGCCGCGCGGCGTTTCCGGTCGGCCGAGTAAATTTTTCTATACCACAAGAGGCTGTGTTCGCGGTCCGGTCGGTTTTACGTTATTGTGGGCGCCGATCACTCGATTTATTCGGCACGGTCAAACGAACGGGGCCATTGTCCCGTCTCGCGATTTATGTGTCCGAGCGGCCGCGCGGCGGCGGCGGCGGCGGCGGCGTCGATATCGAGACATCGATAACGCGCACGCTCTACGGGGCCAGACGACGGGAAAATACGCGTTGCGGCGGGGCAACGGTAGTTTTGTTCGAAAGAAATATCGAATTGAATGTGATTTTTATTAAACTCTGAGTGTTTTTATTTTTTCTTTCTCGTTGACGGACGTCGTCGAATTTCTGAAGAGTAATCAATTTCAGAGCGCGCGCCCGGAGAATCGGACCTTGAAAGTTGGTTTTTTTCTCTCTCCGACGACCGGATCGGTTGGGTTTTTAATTTCTGGATTTATCACCACCACGTCGTCGTATTTCCGATTCGAATAACATTCTTTATCCGTTATATGATTCACTCGACGTCTTGAATTATAAAGGATAAAGAAGTGAAAAAAAAACAGGAGACTCGCGTTCGGTTCTTTTTGTTATAAATTTTTAATAGGTAAACAGTGGTAAATGGGCGGTAAATACGCGAAAGTTTGTAAGTAATTGGAAATTTCACTACACGCTCTCCGGACGACGTTTTACAAGTCCGTTTATTCGGGTCTTGTTAATCGATATTTCGACCGTAAACAATGATCCGGGTGGGGGATTCAGAGTTATGGAATGCGAAATTGTCATGAACGTTGGAATTTAATTTTACGGTGGTGGTGATTTGGGTTGAACCACTGCGGACTAAAGTTTTCGACTGACGGGTATTTTGTTTTTTTAATAACTGTTATACAAAATGTATATCATCATATTATAATGTGTATAAATATAAAATAGGTAAATCTGATTTTTAAATTAAATATCCGTCCACAGCTGTGGAGTATAGTTTTATTATTGGAAATTAATTTTAATGTCGGTTCGCTGATATTAATATAATATCATGAGAGATCAGTGACGGCGTTGCGATAATCGTGTAACCAACCTACCAAAAATTCCACCTCAAACGCGAAACGACAGAAATCCCCACCCAATAGAGTTGAAAACAATAGTGATAATTCTTTAGAAAGTATCGAGTTCACGTGAAGTCCGGCTTTAACTGCAACGAGACACCTGTTTACTGGGCGTTAAGGAGTAACGCGACTGCAATTAGAATAATTTTTGCAAAATACCTCAACAACGTATTTGATTCGTACACGTGTTTCGAACGTTTTTGATAAACAAAACTCACTGCTGCGCAATTGTAGACTCATTGATTTTTAAACAACTAACGCGAACGACAAAAAAAAAAACAAAACAAAAAACAACACAGACAGTTGTAAAGGTGTAGGTGTTTTACACTCGCAAATAGAAATTATCGTTAAGATCCGGCGAATATTCGCGCCCGGGATGTAGCAAATCCTTACTTGGCACAACTCTGAAACTTAGTGTAAATCGCATAAGCACGAGGGAGAGTGGTGTTTAAGAGGAGGTTAGAATGTCGTAGTGTTTATTTTTTCGCGTACGGCAGAAATGTGTTTTTATACGTGCGTAGCAAGTGTAGTTACATTTTTTATATTGTTCTCCGCTCCTGTATTTTTATAGTCGATCTTTAAACAAAAAAGTTCCACACAAAAGAGCTACTTTAAATTTTTTACCGAACAATGAATAAACACACACGCACACGCACACGCACACACACTCATACACTTAACGAAACGCTCGCTTCGAGCGTCAATGTATTCTGAAAAATTAGTTTTGACGAGGGACGTGTCGTCTGAATAATTCAGATGCAAACACACACACACACACACACGCGCGCGCACGCTCATTTTCGTTTAGTTTTCGCATCCGCCGACACTATATTATTATAATAATAATAATAATAAGAATAATCCATTCTTTTCAAAAATTTCATTTCGAAAGCCTATTCGATACGCGCACTTACGTCATTATGCGACCGACGAGCGCGAGTCGTATAGTATAATATAGTGTGGTGTACACGACTTTGTACGTTATTCGATTATACAGAGCCTCGTTGTATAATCCCGTTACAGTCAGATTAACAGCGTTCGGTTGCCATTTAGTGCGCGTTTATTGTTTCGGCGTAACGCAACGGGTTCAGCCGCTCGTATATGAGAACGACGTTTCTACATTTTTGCGACAATCGCACAGCGTAATAATAATATAATAATATGTCGTACAGACGATAAATAATACGTATTATGTTTAGCATCACGCGGACGAGATATACGATAATACGAATCATAATAACGCAGGAGCGACGAAAGCAATCGCTGGGCGTACAATAATAATTGTATTTATCTATATAATATTAGCCGTGCTCTATGATGATAATATTATAGTATACGACGCGTATAGGAAGTACTTGTTTGTGGTGCTCGGGGGACAAGTGTATTAGATATTAAATAAATATGACAACTGCAGTAGCACTAAAGGTATTGCGCGTCTTGTACAAAGGGTTTCAAAAGGGACACGATATGTACAAAAAAAAAAATAAAAAAATAATAACAAGTATATACGTGCAGCATAGCGGTACATAAGGTGGTTCAAATTGTATTATTGTACACGTTTTGAATTTGATACACAATGTAGATTTACGATCGAGTGTAATAATATTACATTGTTCGTGTACCGTGCGCACACAAAACATATAATGTTTTATACTATATATAATATATAAATATATATGACATACGTCACGAACTACAGAAGGGCTCAAGCCGACTTACGGTTTTGTCATTTTTTCGAGGTCATATAGTATAGTTATTACACTATCGCACACACGTAATTTAGTAGTAATTTTTTAAGCAGTTTTTTTTTTTTTTTTAAATTTTTTTTTGGTTTTTCGTTTAACCGATACAGACCGCGTATCAGTTTAAGCCTTTCGTTAGTCCTTAAGTAAAACCGACGTCTCGTCTTCTGTCTAAAAACATAAAAAAAAAATAAAAAATAAAATCACAACAACACACGCGGCGGTTTTCAGAGTTAGTTCGAAAAGGATCGAAACCACTACGTGTCGTCGCGGCGGCGACGACGACGGTTCAGATACTCCGTCCGAGACCGTAACGTTACCGCGGAGCGAGTCCGGGCGCAAATACTCGGGAACCGGAGACGGGGCGAGAGCACTGCGGCTCGTGTTCGTGTCAAGTGGCGGACGGGAGTGGCGTTTCGGGGGGGACTCGGGACGATCAATTCGAATGCACGCGGCGGCACACGACTATATATAAACGCTGTTTTCAAACGCGTATACTTACATTCCAAGTACTTTGCCAGGTCGTAGTCCCTAGTCTGCTCGGCTATCTGTTGAGCGGTCCTGTCTTGTTTGTCGACGGCCAACAGCGGCGCCCCGGCCGACACCAATAGGTAACAGATTTGGCGTTCGCCGTTTTTCACGGCCACGTGCAGCGCCGTTTGCCCCCTGGAGTAGAGAGAAAAAACACAGAAAAAAAAACGATGATAAAACAGACGAGATACGGGCGCGAACGACATCGGTGTTAATAATAATTGATGTTTGAATTTTAAACCAAACTGTTCTCGAAAAACCGATTCCGAGCCAAGAAGATCGGGCAGGTATACACGTATTCCCGAATAGTTGAAATACCAGATTTTGTCGATAAAATTTCACCTGTGACTTCGAATTGTGACTTTTTACATTTTTTCCACACACGAGTGAAACACATCGTACGAGAAACTTTGTATTTAATTTTCAAGATTTTCCGTACGTCCGAAAAAAAAAATTGTCTACAATCATTAATCTACTATAGTTTTAAAAAAAGAGTCAAAGTCTTATGAAAATTACGCCGTCTCTTGGAAATAATCTGTGAACACTTCGAGTTTCCACGATTATTCATTTTCGAGCTGTGATGAAAAAATAATTAGATTTTGTCGGAAATCGGTCAATTCTGTCGAGTTTTCGTAATTTATCTAATTTTCTGTCGGAAAACAAATTTAGAAATTTTGAAATTCACTCCTCCCGGAGTATCATCAGAAAGACGACTTTTTCGACCAAAAACATTTTTCGAAGTTCAAAATAAAAACTAATTATTACAGTCGAAAACTTAAAATAGTTAAAATACCATTCCGGACGCATTATAAAAAAACCGGTGCAGTTTTCGGGTGTAACCCGGGTTGCGTGACGTCACGATAACGATATTGCACCGTGAATAATGTTCACTTACTCTTGATTGTCTTTGATCGACACGATGTTCGACGGCGCGTTGGCCAGTATGTACCGAACCAGGCTCGAATCTCCCCGCTGGCTCGCCACGTGCAAAGCCGTCTGTCCGTCTTTGTTGATGGACATCAGAGAGTAGCCCATTTCGAATAGGTTTCTCAGCTGAAAACCGTTCGCGTTAGCTCGAAAATATTCAACGTGTAGGCGAGGCCAAGTCTCGAACGAGTAGCCGTCATTTTGAACGAGGAGGGAGTTTTTTTCTCCCTCTGTATCAAGTCAACGTTTGAGTACGACATATATTCGTCAGGCGGCATTGTTTCGAATCGTATACGGCCTAACGACCGTGCTACGACCCCACTGATGAGATGAGGAATTTAAGACTAGATTCGAGAGAGACAGAGATAGAGAGGAGAGAGAGAGAGTACGAAACGTACAAATGACACTCACGGTTAGATAAATATAGAAAACATGTAAATTCGATTTTTAAAAGGAAATCAGAATTGTACGATGGATGAAAAATTTGAATAAAATATACATACATAAACAATGAAATAATATAAATGTGCATACATTATACAATATGGATTTGGCATAAGAAAAACACACTCAGAGCGTACGCATAAACATAGTTGGGAGGTACGGTACGATTTTTTTTTTATTATTTATTATTAAAATATTACCATGTTTAAGTTCCCTGTTTTAGCCGCTTCGATTATTTTATCGGAAGTTCGCACTTGACTGTAATGACTGTAAAACGAAAAACACGCAAAATTAATAGAAGAAATAATCGACTGACCAAAAATGTTTCGCTAATTAGTTTCCATTAAATTTTTTTTTTTGATTTTCTACTCGCTTTTATTTTTTTTCTTATTAAATTACTACAATCGATTAAAATTGAAATGAAAATATTTTAAGAGTTTTCCCTCTTTCCGAGATTTAGTTTAGCGAATAGTTTTTGTAATACTTGGCTGATAATATTTCGATAATAAAAAAAACGATAATTGTACTTACTGATCTTCGTTTGATTGTAAATCAAATAGACGACTGTATACATCACTAAGTGAACACATGCAAAACGATAGAAATAAGAAGGTCACATGCATCGTTATATTATTTTTGATTAAATTGATTAAATTATTAATATTATGTTTAAATTTTAAAAATAATATTCTCATGAGTACGTTTGTTTTTAACGTATCCGATTAGTGTTCGGTCCATACGCGCGTCAGTTGAGATTTGTTGGAAATGTTTAAAAAAAAAGATTTTTATCGAATTTGAAAGTGAAAAATAATAATTTACATAACGTATAATATTCAGCCGTGTCGTTTCGACCGTAAAGAAACAACAACGTCGAATGCATTATTTTCACTAGAAAAAATGTTAGTTATAATATAATAGTCTAACGACAATATTATTAATATAATAAAATTATGGTCGAAGAAAAACAAACGTACTGTTATAATAACATATTTTATATAAGTGGTACGGATAAATAATATCTGATGTGTACCTAGCTCTTATGGAATGATTTCTTTCGTTGGTCTGTTCTTCATTTGGCTGAAACGTGACCGTCGACTGTTGTTTGATGTTTTCCAATCGGTTTATCTCCGACTTTACCCGCATGCTTTAAACACCAATAATAATATCCCTTTAAAACGATGCTCCACTTACCTGAGCCGTTGGCGGATTTATAAAAAAATTTACTGACCTCGTTGTGTCCTTGGCGCCCAAGTCTTCGGCAGGCTCTTTGGCCTTGAGCACTACGGTCACGTCTTCCTCGGTGGACGGCGGCCTCTGCGGGTCGTCCAATATGAACAGCTGGTCGTGCGTGATATCTATTAGATAGTGGAGGCTTTCCTGCGCCCGGTCGATCCTGAAGAATCTCTCGGCCGTGCAACCTGCGAGAAACCACCGACGGAAAATATATATTACGTCTTGTCGGCCAAAAACGGGGGAAAAAAGAAAAAAAGAAAAACAAATATCGCTGTCGTAAGCGTTGTTGACGTACAGTCGACGAAACACCAGTCCGGCGATAGTTTCGGCATCACGTTGCCCGCGTGGTCTTTCGACGGGCCGCTGTTCAGTTCCAGTTTGTCCACTAAATTGCGCACGGTTTCCAAATCCGCCACCGGTTCCACTTCGATCTCGCCCATGTTTATGGCTAAAACAGCACAAAAACAATGATGCGTCTATAATTTTATACGCGAGACCAGCGACGACGTGATTTACTTACATGATTGAATGAGCACTTCTTTGTCGCAATGGTGTTGCTCGTAATCTTGAAGCCTCAGTCTTTGAACGGACACTTTGTGTTTGTCCACCGTGGTTTCGCTGAAACGTCGCGGAACAAAAAAAAAAAAAAAAAAAACCGTTGTAACGCGATTCCGTTGAAAATAATATTATCGACACGACACGCGACCGTCTCTTACCGAGTGGGCGTCTGTCTGCCTTTCCGCCGTTTCGCCATCATCGACGCCTGGTTGAAGAATCCCAGGGTGAGCACGGACGGTTTCAGACGACACGCTTCGCCGTCCACTTGCATGGGCACCGATATACTGGTCGTGATACGAGCGGTTTTGCATTGGCACAGAGGCGTCCCCGTTCCTCCGGTTTGCAATCGGGTCTGAGAGAATAAAAATCACGACAAAATAAACACACGCGTAGGTGAAAATAAAAAATAAAATATACACTCGCGTACGTTCGACAAGCAATAGAAAATAAACGAAAATTAATATGTTTAAATAAAAAAACAGATTAACACGTTGACTGCGGATGTCGACGCGTCGTCGACAAGCATATCCCCTTCTCAGGTGCGGCTGTCGACGCGTCGTCGACAACTCTCGTGCATGTTTAAACTCGTCCAGTTATCACCAGGTTTGAAATAAACATTCTATTTCAAGCCTCCGCTCAAGTGTATGCGTTCAGTGTTTTTATATTATAATACGTACCGTTTCGAGTTTCCGATTATTTTTCATTAAAACTTATGAAATGAACTTATAACGTATCGTAATCATCAAGTTGTGGATTTTTTATTTACGAAAGTTTTAAAGTTTTTAATTATAAAATATAATCGATCATTTTAAATGTTGATAAATATTACAATATTCTAAATAAAAATTAAATAATATTATCTTGAAATCAATCATTAAAAATATTGTCGACGCGTAGTCGACAACCGCACTGACACAAACGACGTAACTTATCTGATGCGGGTGTCGACTATGTGTCGACAATAGTTTGTTTTTAGAAAAAAAACGAAAAATTGTCAAAAATTAGTCTAAATATGAATAAAGTAGAGTAAAAATAACCTATTAAATGAAAAAAAAAACATTACGCATACATTTCCAAGAATTTGGCCGCAGTCAACGTGTTTTAAACTAACGTTTTAGGTGATTTAGTAGAACGTTGTAAATTAAATTTACGTAAATATATACATGACGTGACTTTTAACATTTTAAACGATCGATAAAATAAAACGATCTTTCCAACGACATTTTCATATCGAATCACCAATTATGTTTTAATGTGCGAAAACACTCGTCGACAAATCACACGAGTAAAATCTAATACGCGCGAACCAAATTGCATCTTTTTCGCGCACCCCAGCGGACGGTTTCGTCCGGCGTCTCGTATATTAAGGATGGGCACACATATATTATACGGGACGTCGACGCGCGAGGATTTATTTCCTTCGACCGTCTGCGCTGTTGGATTCGGCGTTGGAAACGAGACTTTTTACGAGCGCTTTTCTAACAGGTACACGTACCGCGATTCGAGGGTTCCGATTTTAAAATGCGTATTGGTAAACTAGAGGAAAACGTGTTCGATTTACGAATAGGCGTGAGGATAACCATTTTTTTTTTTTTTTTTTTTGAAAGCGTGTAAATAATTTTTAAATAATTTCCGAATCGAGTGGATTTATTCTATTAAAACTAGGGACGCGCTTGCGCGGGAGAGACGGAGTTCGGAAACTTTCTCCTATCGGAAGTTGAAAATTTAAATTTTCGAATATTAATTCGTATTAAAAACGTAATCGATTTCAAATGCAAATGCTTTTGTGAACGTTTTCGAACGATTCACACACCGCCGATTGTGCACTGCGTAGAGAGGTACGCGCGTACAGAGTAAAATTCGCGTCGTAAATAATTTTCCAACATTTTAATTTCTCGTTCGCGTATACGCGCGTGAATTATAGGTCGATAGACGAAAAGAATCAATGACGTTTTCGCGTGAAAAGGGTCCAAGTCGTTTTCGGTTTATTATCGTAGTCGAAAATATTATATTAAGCACCTACGTAGTACCTGCGTCGCGTGGAACGTTAATGATAATAAACTCTGCCGAGCCGCGTTCGATAAATGGTGACGACAGACGTATTATATCTACGTCGTCGTCGTCTAAAACGTATTAATTAAAACGCAGGAACCGCCGGCGAATAAAACATTTAATACTATTACGAGGTACGATCGTAAACCGGAAATATAATCGTCGCCGTCATATTTACACGCGACGACGAGAGTTGAGCACGAAATAATATCAAACAGACGCGCTTACTATTTGCATGATCGTTAAGCCGATGACTTCGATGAGCCCGTCGTCCGTCGCATTGTTGCCCGCCGATTTGTTCCACGGCCGCGTGCCTCCGCCGTAGCTGGGAATGTTCAAAAACAATATGGCGTGCACTTTTAAGTCTTTGATCCGCTGCGTCAGGTCTTTGCCGTCGCATTCCAATATCACGTGGTCCGACAGACCCTTCCACTTGCGGTCCAACAGCTCGATGCCGCCCCTCACGCCGTAGAATAACTTGTTGTACATTCGCGAACTAAACTTTTCCGGGTTAGCCTCTGAAACAAGCGCCACGATAACGGTATTATCACGACGACGGGCGATATTATTTATTTTTTTCGGTCGAAATCACGGTTTGCGATTGCAGGATAATATCCTATTCGTATTGACGTGAATAAAATATTAAATGTTGCGGTCGGTCGGTTTTTTTTTTTTTTTGACGTTTCGAAACGAATAATTCAAAATCAAAAACCGCACGTTCGTCGTTTATATGAAAAGATCGACATTGTCTTGATCGAGTAAAGGCGTAAAATAACGCGAACGACGCGCGACGTCGCGATTATAATTTATACGATATTTTAATAATTAATTCTTCGATGTATTTCAAACGAAAAACGATTGCAACGGAAATAAACCTATTGTATAATATACTCGTATATTACTTTTTCAGACGATTATTATGATTTATATTGAATTTCGCGCGACTTGTATAAGTTATCGGTCATCAATTTTGATTGATATTAATGTCGTCGTCACTAACCTCGGGCCTCGTGAAATTCAAGTGCGATTTGAGCGTCCACGCCCAACGAGTAGTAGTTATTTATCACGGTCAGTGGTAAATTATCCTTTCCAGCGTGGTCCGTTCCCTTGGCGTTTTCATTCGGCACCACATCCAAGTTCCACCGGTCCAACCGAACCGTCTCGCTTTCTTCCAAGTTGGTAAGTATTTTCGATACCGGCTCGTCCATGTAACCCTGGAACACGACCGTCATCGATTTAACAGTAGAAAAAGTACAGAAAAGTGATAATCACGATTTTTTTTTTTTACCGATCGAATGTATAATATATTACATTATATAATACGTATTATATTTGTTTTTGAGTTTTCCACAACGCGACGAATAGATTCTCAAAAGTGTCGGAATTAAGTGTGATAATAATAATAAAAAAAAAAAACCTTAAGAAGAATATTATTATTGTATTACACTGTTTAGAATTGTTTTTTAATTTGTCATTGCTTTAAAATCATAAGTCTGCTTCGATTTTATAATATCGTTTATACTCATCTTAAGATTTTTCATAATGACTTTGTTACTAATGTGCTTCAATGGTTTCATGCTTATTTTCCTGATTATGTTTCGGGGTTTTTGATCAATCGTTTTTACTGGGAATCATAAAACAACTTGAAGTCATCAAAAACGCGTGGTAAAATATTATCAATATGCGTATATCAAAGCAAAGTTATACACCAAGAAAACCTGCACTCGCACAAGAAATTCGAGATTTCTAAAACTTCTTTTTGTAGAAATCGGTTAAACTCGTACGCATATCATTCGATCGATCTCTTTACGTTTTAGGTTATTAAAATATGTAATCCATTGATGAAAATATCGTAAAAATATTTCATAAACGTTCGGTTTTTTTTTTTCAATCATCACTTATATTGTCTACCGGATTACATTGTATACCGAATTTCATTGTTTATTGAAAAAAAAAAAATAATAATAATAAAAATCACGTCGGCATAATGAAATAAAATTGTTATTACAATGCGCGGCACAATGAAAAATTATTTCCGTTCGGAATATTGGTTTTTATGAACGAACGCGTACGTCCGGTTCAACGACGGCACCCCGGCATATTCAGCCTATTTCTATATTGTTATCTGATAAAAACCGCGCTTTTTTTTTTTCCAGAATAATTAAAACGGAATTAATATTTGTGCAATATATTAAGCTAATCTAACGCGTCACGATCGTCAGATCGATATTCGTAAATTGGCCTCGGGTAAATTGACAAACTAAATAGAAGAAAAACCTTCGGAAAATTATCCCGGGAGAAATATCGCGCTCTTTGAAGCGTACAAATCGTATGAAAAAAAAATTCATTGCCGTCAGCGCTTTGGCGGCGTCACAGTTAAATAAAGATTAGATACGACGCTAATTAAATTGAAATTTATAACTTCGTGATATTTTATATAAACAAGCGGAAATGATGATGTAATTGTTAATTTTTTTCCCGATTGAGGCGGAAAGTAGATCTAAAATGATCAAAAATTGACCAAAAATCAAACGAAATGCCCTTCTTCGAATGCCTAAAAATGTTTTGAAAAACGTCGAAAAATCAAGACAAATTAAGATTCGGGTAGAAGGAGTGTCTTACGAAAAGGTAATTAATAAAATGCAACGGCCGTCCCCCCGCTTTATTCGCAACAATAACAACACAAATTGATTGTTGTCGGAAAACTATCGCAAGACAATACGTAGTACCTACACAATTAGAACCTCTATTTAGCAAATTTCTCTCTATAATACCGAAAACGTGTTTACTTGGAGCACCACGAAATTTTGATTTCAAAAAACTTTTCGAATCTGTCGAACAAATCAACTATGTAACATAATATGACATTGTGTCGAGACTATACTGTACAGTCTACAACATAATATTATACAATAATCGTACGAAAGCGTAAAGCCGCGGGGAAAATTGATTAATTTTTTTTAACTCTTTGAGATGAGTTTTTATAGAAAAATGTTAAGTCGAGTTAAACAATATTGATAGTCACTTTTTTTTTTTCAAACTCGTAAGCAAAAAAAATTTAACTCAACTTTGTTAAAAATCGGTTGAATTTTTTTTTTTTACTCGAAAAAGAATACATTCTAACTATAAATTATGCAATTGAAAAAAAAAACCAATTATAATAGTATTCGTGACTTGCCTTGCACATTTTAATTTAATCGATGATGAAATTCAAGTAAATCATGTCGTTTCATAGTATTTTTAACAACTTACTCTTTTTTTTTTTCACGATTTATACGATACGAGGAAAAAGATTTTAACTTGACGTAAATTCAATCGATCGCTCATCAAAGATTGAACAATTTTACTCGTTAACGCAGAGAAGCTACTATGAAAAAAAAAAAAAAAAACATAAATCGTCGAGTAACTTTTTAACTTATTTTAAAATTAAATATTTAACGAATTTCTCGAAATAAACATAAACCGCCGAGCTCGTTTGAAATAGTCGGCCGATTCGCGTCGATCGTTAAAAACAAAGTTTCAGTCTACGTAAAAATAATATAGCGTGGCGATGATGTACTTACGCCGCCCCAGCCGAGTGCTCTGGCCAGATCGTTGCCCGTGCCCAGCGGCAGCACGCCCACCGGGAACGACACGGCGTTGGCTATCTGGTCCAGGATCGACAGGACCCATCCGACGGTGCCGTCGCCGCCGCACGCCAACACCCGCAGGTTCGGAACCTTTTTGTACAGTTCCAGGCCCATCCTGGGACCGCCGCGGCTGAGATCGAACACCTGTCTGGGGTTCAGGTGCCACTGGAACTTTTGCAGCAGCTTCACGCCCTGGTTGCCGCCGGACTTTGGGTTTATAAATATTATCACAGGCTTGACGTTCAGCGTCGGGATCGGTTTGATCACGAACAGCTTGTCCTCTTTGTCCGGCTACGCGAAACAACGACACGAAAACACGGCGACGTTATATAATTGTGTAATATATAAATCACGACGCGATCGCGATATAAATAATTGCTGGTAGTAACCCGCCGGGACTATATAGGTACAGACGGGCGGGTAGACGGGTAGCTAGGTAGGTGCGTTGCGCGACGAGGGCATTTTCCTCCGGGCGGTCAGGGTAAAATTAATCGATTTTAATTGTTGCAAACAACGTCCGCGACGACGCGGCGTTAATAACGCTCGTCGGGGGCTAAACGAACGCGGCCGTTCAATAGGATTTATTACAATAATTTGGGCACACGTCAGAGCGTCGTCGTCGTCGTCGGCGTAAACTCGTCGTGGCTCGTCTTAACGAACCCGCGAGGCCTGCGAGGCGGCTCGGTCACGACGAGTGAAACGCGACCCGTACGGTCTAATGGGCGCGGACGCTACTAATGAACCGTAGTTAAACTTTGTGCCCCGTTTAATGATGCCACGCGTTCAATGTTTATTTTTCATTATTTATCTTACGGAAAAGAAAAGAACGAGCACGTATCGTATGATATATTATATTGTATCCAAAGTGTAGTCGTCGTATTTTAGAAACAAAAACGGAAAAAAAATAAAATAATAATACCTTTGTGCGATGGGAAACGGAAAACGACGCTCGAATCCCTGCTCTCGCGGGAGAGCTGCACGTTTACCCCCCCCAACTCTTTTATACGAAATTATCATTATTTTCGTTAGAGTTGTCTTTTTTTTTTTTTGCTTCTTCTTTTTTCATCTCCTCCCGCAGTCTTTATTAAAATAAACCGCGGCAATTATTTTACTCTTGTTTATCGATCACAAAAACCGGCACTATTGTTATCGAATTACCGTCGTCGTCGTCGTCGTCGTCGCCGGCGTCGTCTCGCGCGCGACGTACCTACCGACGACGCGCCTTCGCGGGCCAAAATCAATAAACTGCACACATAAGGTTCTCTTTAATTTGTCCGTATTATTATGACGTCGGCTGTCTAGCGATTCGCGCGCCTTGTCATTCGTCTCGCGCGTAGTCGCGTTGTCGATCATTATATAATACTAGCTGAATTTACCCGTCGTTGCTGCCGGGTTTAAAGTATAAAAAAATGTGCATGGCCCGGCGTTAACCGCAGCTAAAGCGAAAATTAACTTTTTAATAGGCTTATATAATAATTTAAATAAATAATTTATGACTTTAGGGGTTGAATTTCGGAAAATCCTTTTTTAGCGGATGCCTACGACGCGTCGCTATTATCTTCATGCCGAATTTCGGCGCGTATCAGATCAGCCCTTACTGTTTTGTTATAATATACAGAAGATTACCTAAGCCGCGTAACGCTACGGATACAGTCGTCCCTAAACGTTATCGGCGCCGACCGAGATTCGTGTGCTCGCACGTCAGCCGTCGAACGCCGAGCGCGCAACAATAATTCTAAAGACCGATCATATTATACAAGCACTCTCGAAAGTAACGCCAAAATCGAATTTCCCCGTCGTATATTCTCCCTCGAATTACATCGTTTGTCCGGAAGTTTTAGAGCGTCCGATGTTCAGCCACGTCCACGCATTTCGACTCTCGAGTCGAACCACCCCCTCCCGATCACCAATTCCGTGGACTTCTTACGATCATCCGGGTTTCGGCGAAAAATTCCTCGAGAGTTTAACTTTCTCGTTACCCGTCCATAGTCTTTATCCTTAAAAACTATATCGACGACCGAGCGAGCAACAGACAAGTCGTCCGTCGTGTGTAGTACATATTTCACATTACGACAATATCGCAAACTCGGAGGAATTTATCTATAGAAACTAAAGATGAAACGCGATTCGAAGAATTATTTATTTATTTGTTTTCATAATATTCTAAGAGGAGGAATGTATTGATTTTGTCGCGACGCGAGGTTTTTTGAAATTAATACTTTTTCTTTTTTTTTCGCGTCTGTCAAATCGATTTTTACGAGAGTTTGAAAATTAATCTCGACGAGAGATTGGTAGTTTAAAAAATGCAAAAAACAACGATTTTTTTTTCGTTTTTTTTTTTTTTTAGTTTTCTATTTTTTTCAAAAGTTTTCGTCGTAGTCATACGTTCTAGTGATAATACCTATCATGTCTATTACGAAACGAAAGAGTTTCCGTTGGACGAGGGTGTTATTATAGGCTGTAAAACCCGCCGTAAAGTCCTAAGCGGCTCCGTGTTCTTCGCGGTGTTATGACATCCGGCGACGCGTTCCGAAAATAAATCTGTCGCGCGACTTCCCGAAGATTTTATGTGAAACACAAACACCACACTCGTCGTAATATTATTACGCGCACGACACGCGCGCGAAACGTATGTTTATTACTCGAACTCCTTTCTCGCCGCGGCGCATGGAAACTTTTAGCCCAACTTATGTTGCCCGTAATAACGGCACGACGACGACGGTAAAAAGCAGTTCCGGTCGCATATCCGGTAACTCTGTCGAACGACGAGGTTCGCGACGATACTTTCGTGCGTTCCAGAGCGACCGCGGCGGTAAATCGGATCATATTATCGACAATAATATTCGGCAAACGCGTCGCGTACGACGACGATATTTTCTTCGGAAGATTTTCTCGATTTCATCTCTTTGACAACGCCGCGCCGTACTCCGAACAGATTTTAACGTATCGAATTGTCGGATCAAACGTCGAGACGAAAAACGATTCGATACAAATCAAAAAAAAATACGTACTAAAACCCTAAACGACAAAACGTACGAAATGGATCAAAAGAGAAGATTAGATTTCAACGTTTTCGGTATTTTTTTTTCCCCCCGGAGGCACCCCGAGTTGGCACACGGTATGGCACCGCCAGGATTAAATCGTCCTCGGTACGTCTCGCGGGGGACGCGAGGCTCAGCTAGTACGGCGTTCTTTTGGTTTCGCGTATCCGCGATCACAACGTTGGAATTTCAGTGTTTTCTCTTCGCGTTTCTTTTGTCCGACGAAAACGATTTTTATCGCGGTCCAACCGGCCGGTGGACCACACTTTTTTCTTTCGAGGGATAGTTTTTCTAATAAATATCGTCTATTGTATCGACGAACACCCGTTTCCTTCGCGATTCTAGTCCGACGAGTAGACGCATTATATTTGTAATACGAATCGTTTTCGGATCTTAGTCGATAAGGTATTTTTCGACGCGGTCGTGCACCGGACTATTATCTCCACGGTCGTCCATCGTTCGACGCCGCCGATGACCCGTCTACGAACAGGCGAAACGGCCCCATTAAGAGGCGGTACAATACTTCCGTACGGGGCTTTGAACGACGAGCAATGATTGTACACGACCCGTTTACAAGCATTCGTAGTCTCCGTGTTATACATTGTAACCATTGTCGCCGCCGACGCTTTGGACCTTTAATGTGTTAGTGTAAACTAACTTTGATAGTCGTCCGCGTAACTAATTCGCACGTATAATATTGATATTTGTCATTCCGCGAACACGTCGTCGTCGTACACGTTGAAAATTTAATTTAGCCCGCGCGGGCTGATATTCGAAACGAACTTTTCCAGGCGTTTTTCTTCCCAAGAAATCCCGAGAAAAGGTCTATTGATATTTTATTCATAATATCTGAACATTATGTCCGCGCGTGCACTAAATTATATAATATTTACGTCGTCGTGTCGTAGAGGGGCCGCGGGACCCACCACTGCACTGTTTTTTTGTTTTTTTTTAAACGTCGTCTTTCGGCGCCATCGTTACGATTCGATATCGTGCTCGTGGCAAGTGTTCTAGAGTGTTTGAACGAAACGAGCTGGAATCTGCCGGCACCAGATATCGTCAATCAGACACTGTTGCCGATTCGCGACGCGACAATCAATTCAACGCGTCATTTATTATACGAAATATCGATAAGTATTTATTTCGAAACTAATAATACGGCCGTTATGAAAAATTAAACCGTTGTCGTAACCCATGTTTTGTATATCGTTTTTACCAAATAAATCGAGCCGACAAAGACGGCCACTGTACGAACGCGTGTATAAAAAACAACAACAGTAGGTATCAGACTAGAACCACGGTTAAAAAAATAAAACGAGCGCGTGTACGGTACATTGGTAAACTATGTCCGAGCTTTTAAAAAATACAACCGGAATTTAACATACGAATAAATCGAATTATCACTGTTTTTTGCGGGTAAACGTTTGAACTTTTATTTCTATATTACCTATACGTTACACGTATTATACAAATAATGCACCTTTGTAGCGAATGAAACAATAATGACAATAGTGACATACGAGTACTGAAACAAATTAATTTTGAAATTATGACGCGTGCAATATAATAAAATCCCGGTTTGCATTCGTTATATTTTATTATTAATAAACGTATTAAAAAACGTTAAGAAAAAACTACTATTTTTATTCATATATTTTTGAACGAGAATGACGATGGCAGGACTGCTATTGAGGGACGAAATCTCGGGAAATTAATTGTCTTTTTTTTTTACATTTATTATCGTCCAATGTTTGTTCAGATTATAATTTTTCTAATAAGTAATAATAATAATAATAATTCGGTAAAACGTTTGATTTGAAATACCGAATTACGATTGATAATTATAAAAAAAAATCTATTAAGTTTAGTATTCGACGAAAACACTACTTATTTGCATAACAAAATACATTTTTTGGTGAACGGGTTAAATATTTAGGTCAGCGTTGTGTATTTAGTTTTTTGAAAATTGAATCGAAATAATGTAGTGGGTTCATATTTTGAAAAGGATTTTTCCCTCGTCGCGACGCGTTTTTCGATTTTATTTTATTTTCCAAATCGTTTTTGATACTCGGAGGCGTTTATTGTACACAATAGTTATAAATATTCAATTAAATCGATACGCACGCTGATCACTAACAAATTTTTAATAATTCAAAGGAGTAAACGTATTCGCTTTTACGGTCAGTATAGTAAGTTAACGTGAAGTTTTCAAATCTAAAATTCCATTCGTAACGGATTTCAATCCTATGGTACGTGAGACGAATTTCGTGTGCTCGAAAACTATTGTACTACAGAAGTATTCGATTTGCACTCATTTACAATCGTTATCGATTTAATCATATCGATAACTATTATAGGACATTATATTTTAGTGGCAATACTGGCGATTCTAATGTACTTTTTGGGTGACTTCACACGTTCACGGCCGCGGCATGATTTGGAAAGTCTGTTAAAAATACCCGGGTCAAATAAATCCGTATAGATATCAATGGACCCCATGTCAACTATAGTTGACATGGGGCTATATAAAGAGAACCCCGTTTCAACTATGGTTGACACGTGGCCGTGAACGTGTTAATTTTAGAGAAAAAAAATTATACCTCAAAACAATGGATAAATTAAAAAAAAAAAAAAAAAAACGATTTACCGTCGACGACGTGAACAAATACGAACAATTCGAATGTAATATGACGACGGAACGAGAATAGATTTACCGAGAAGTGATTCCTTTCCGTCGATGGCTTTCCAATGGAATTTAGTAACAATTACAATGACTTGTGCATAATATCACCACAAATGGATTAATAACGACGATTTAATTCGAACACTCTTAACGTTCTCGAATCAAACGAAACCGATCGGTTCAATCGTCGTGGGCTAAAGAAAAAAATGAAAACGCACTCGTGTAGCGGTGAAAAAATTGACGAAATATTTCGGATGTCCGTCCGACGACCGATTCGATTTCGCCTCGTTATCCCCGTTTCCGGGTCTACCGCTGTCTTGCCGGGTAACAGACGATAAAATTCGTTTTGTTTGTTTCTCTTTGGACTTTAGACAACCCGGTTGCATCCGTTTCAAACTATTCTTTCTCCGCAATATTGTTTCCTAAATCGCGTACGGTTTTATTCGGCGATACCGTTAAATAATATTAT
Source organism: Drepanosiphum platanoidis (assembly GCA_948098885.1). Classification (NCBI taxonomy): domain Eukaryota; kingdom Metazoa; phylum Arthropoda; class Insecta; order Hemiptera; family Aphididae; genus Drepanosiphum; species Drepanosiphum platanoidis. The sequence continues at coordinate 4,269,837 of OX402529.1, read as the reverse complement.
ATAAACATGTATAAATCTAGGCGATCGATTAGTGAAGAAGATAAATAAATAAAATTAAAATTAAATACACGTCAGACGCCTCCTCTCCGGCCACCGCGCTTCCACAGCCGTCACTGATTATAATATCGTCTTGAGATGACGGCGGAACGTGTATTGAACGTATGAAATAAAGTTGGCCTCGGAAAAATTTAATTAAATCGATAAATAAAGTAAAGGAGCGAATTTTTCTCAACATTTTTCAAATGAATTTGATCGAATATCACGTCGAATATCCGAATCCCATCTAACGTCGTTGGAAATATGTAACATAATTGAAATAACATCGTGACAAATAAACTCGTATGAGACTCGTATTCGGTACGCGTGAGAATAAAAGCGTGTAAAGTTTGACGGCGGTTTTGTAATTATTTTGAAACTAAATCGAATAATAAACGAACAAAAAGAGTCTTTTGTGCCGCGCACGCGTATTTTGTATATTCGCCATCAGACACACACAAACCGAGGCTTGGGAAGTATATTATAATATATTCTCTCTCACTCTCTCTCTCTCTCTCCGGCATTATTATACGGACGCGCACACAATGGATACATTATAGAATTTGGTTGTTCGATGACGTCACGTGTCATCGCACATCACGCGATATCGCATTCGCGATAATTTGAATAAGCTTCTTTTAATCGGTTTAAGTCTTAAACGAAGTAGACTTATTTGACATTAATTCGATCCGTTCGCTATATTATCTCTTATTTGCTGATCATATCGGTATGAACACTGGATGTTGTCCCGTGGAGATTTGTCATATTGTATAAGTTCTATTTTACGTTCGAAAAAGTTTTCTTTTCTTTATAAAATAACTTCTGCGCTATGGTAAATATACTTAATAACTAAAAAAATTTTAATAAAAATATTAAGTTACATTCTATGGGTAATTAACAAAAAAAAAAAACTAACAAATCGAGTTAGCCGTTTTGTAAGCGCGGTGTTCGTTATTTTTAAAAAATCGTTATTGTTTCAAACGGTATTAGAAATTTGTTAAAATTTCAATAATTTTCTAGCTACTGTTTTACTATCTCATCGTTACATAAACTATCGGATCTGCAGGTGCAACTAATGGATTTAAAATAGAAACTGTTTACAGTTTTCAAAAATCGGGGAAAATCAACTACTAATCAATAGTAAATATTTGTACCGCTGGTTTTTTTTTTTCCATTAATGTTATTATGAAACGATTATATTGAATATACGACGTATATAAATAGAAAAAACGAATTATTAAAATTTAGTTGAAAAAATATAAAATTTCTAATGCAATAATCGCGCAGCGCGCGGTTCATAATAATAATTATGAAAATAAAACTCGAAAATATTGGACCGGACACAAAAGCGATAATATAGTCCAATCTTCGAGAAACACCCTGTACATAATATTGTACGATATTTTAAAATCGAATACGAGGTAAACGCATTCAAATCGAAACGTACTCATTACACATGCGATGTGACTAACATTAATGAAGATTGATTTCGAGGTTAGCGGATACAACACATGTTTATAAATATTCATGTTGAATAATTTAAAACTCGGAAATTTGTTTTCCGAGAGGAATTAAAAAAAAAAAACCCAAAACCAAACCTTTACCGTTGCTCGAAAAGCTACAGAAATGATAAATAACGAGCAATATTATTATTCTCGATCGAATAATTCAAATGGACTTTGAACGTTACGGTCATTATTAACTCCATCCATGTGCCGGTGGTCGGCGTAAGTATGGAATCGTCGTCACTCGGACGGTCGCGGCGGTCTATTATTTTATAACGATTAGAATAAGTTTTGTTGGCAACAATGTTGTTCACGACGACGATTTTCAAAGTTAGCGAAAGAAACACGAACTTTGTGAGCCTAAACTAAAAATATCATGTCGGATTCTTCTTCGAACCGTCAAAGTTCAAATTATAACTTCAACGCGAAACAAGTGGATTTCCTCTTGGCAATAAACTTATATGAATGCTAAAAATAAATCTTTACTCGGGAATTAATAATAATTGTTTCCGTATACTTTTATAATAAATAATTAAACTTTATCGTTGGAAAAATGTAAAATTACCAAGATATAGGCGAGGTTTTTTTTTTTTAACAATCACTCTGAAACGTACGACAATATTAAAAAGATTATTATTTCGTATTAGGATTTTTCTTTATAATGCATTTTATCTATGCAAGTACGCGGGTTCATTATACGTATTGGCGTACAATTCACTTGTTTTCCTACTAATTATGTAATCAATAAGTTGCCACCTAATAACATACGAATATTACTAAGGGAGTAATTAAACGTAATCAAGTTTATTGGAATTCCTAACTTTGATATAATAGAGGAGGTACTATAGTGGATTTACAGCTCCAATAATAGTCAAATTAACAATAACAAAAAAATTACACAGTTTTTGCACGTCGACGCACATTCACGTGGATATCGAATTATAATAGATTTAGCCACTTTACTTAATTCAGTTGTGATGATAGTTATCGTTGAACTTATATAATCTAAGAAATAAATAAATAACCAAAACACGAACGATACTACTATTTGTTGATTAAAAACGGTTTAAAAGCATTTTCGTTTTTTTTTTTAAAGTCTCATAAAATATAACGGTCGAGTACATATAAGTACGCACTATGCATTTACACGGATTATAATAATTATAAATTCTAGTCGATCGAATGAGATATTTTTAGTCTTGTAAATGCATCGATCGTCACTCAAATTATTAATCGGTTAAATAACAGAAAACAGAAAAAGGTCGATAATATCGGGGGACATCGCATTATTTTCATAATTTATTTTCTAGCCGAGTAATCGATATCGAGGCGTATTATTTTTGGTTCGAAAATTTACCGTCGGTAATGCGATTGTTCGTAATAAATATTCTTTTAAAATTTTCACGGCGATTTTTTTTTCAGACAAAACAGAATAGACCGAAAACCCAACCAAAGTGTTGAAATTTCAACATTTTTGGGGCTGCTATTTTTGCCCATTTTTGGGGCGAATCTTAAAAAAAAAAAAATGTACACCGCTTTTTTTCTTCTTTTTTTATCACGCGCAAACGAAATTCCGCGGTCTCGGTTATATGATATTGTTTTAGTAGAAAAAAAAATTGCGTATCTCGACGAGGAGAACTCTAATATAATATAATAACACCGGAACGCGCGTAAAACAATTTTCGATTACGCGATAGACCACGCGATAAACCTCTTTATATTCATTTAGCACGAATCGATTTTGTGTTTTTTTTTTACAACGTGAAAAAAAAAGTGAAAACTTACGGTTTGGAAACATAATATTTCACGCCGGTCATCTATTTTTCTCGTGTTATAATAAAATTTCAATTTTCACTATCCGCCGTTACGTTCGCGCGACCGTCGTCGTCGTCGCCGGGCGGTAAAATACCACGCGTTTTGATTGCAGAACGGAATACGGGGCAAAAAGCCGACGGAGCAGTAAGGTAAACAATAAACGAAAAAAAAAAAAACGCTCCGTGCATGACGTAATATTATTATAATATTGACGTGAAATCCGGCGAGGAAATTTCAAACACGAAACTACGCGTACTCTTCTCTACTCGTAGAACGCCGACAGTTAGTAAACGAGTGCTATAGTGTAGCGGTCGAAACGGATTAGAAAAAGAAAACCCAGATCGGATCAGAACATCAGAGTCGAAATAGTCAAGTTTTAAAAATCCGACGGACGAATACGTCCGATGAGAAAAAGGTTCAACGGGACACGATTCGAAATATGCGAAATAAAGATCAATACACGAGAAAAAAATATGTATGAGCTCGATTTCTTCGCCGAAACCAGTGATTCGTGTGTGAATTCCAATGATTTTTTTTTTTTTTTTGTTACCCGACAGGACAAGGATATTAGTATAAAAATATCCACCACCGGTTTAAAAAAATTAACATACATATTTCATGTCAGTAAAAACGATATTTTCTTATTGATTAAAATATGATTCTATTATAATCTTATATATAAAAATGAATCGCAAAATGTGTTGTAAGCGCATAACTCAACAACCCCTGAACCGATTTCGCTAATTATTTTTTTTATAATATTCCTTGAAGTACGAGGATGGTTTTTACGGAGAGAATTATTAAGAAAATTAACCCTAAGAGGGTTAAAAGGGGTAAAAATGGAAAAAGTCCTGAGTCACTGGAGCTTTGTGGTATTAAATTTTGTCAATAGTTTCATTTAATATAGCAGAGGCCCCTAAAGAAAGGATTTTCCAAAATTCGACCCCTAAGGGGGTTAAAAGGGGTAAAAAAGGTGAAACTAGAAAAATTCGCCTGGCCGGAACTGCTGGAGCTTTAAGTATGAAATTTGGTCAACAGTTTCGTTTTATATAGTGGAGACCCCATGGGAAAGGGTTTTCCTAAATTCGACACCTACCGGAGTTAAAAGGGGTAAAAGGGGTAAAAATGAAAAAAAACTGATAAAATAAAAAGTTATACTGCACACGGGCGAAGCCGGGTTATTCAGCTAGTAGATTATATAATTTGTGTAAGGAGAATTTTTAAGAAAAATCATTATCATTACTCAAAAAATACTCTTATCGGTTGGCAGTTTATACACTAAGTGTCTAACGTATAGAATTTTAAAATTTTAAAGTTTTAAATATATTTCATTATTAATAACAGTTATAAAATTGTATACAATGTAGAATACTATACGAATCATTTGAATTGAAATGACGAATAGTTTTTATTGTTTTTTTTTTTTTTACACATCTACCTCTTTACTTAGATATTTTGTCCTAGATTTGGCATGGGAGTACGTGTGTGTGTGTGTGGATGTTGGGTGCACGCGATCAATGATCATTATTTTTTTAATATTATGATATTAATACAATAGTATTAAACGTCATTGTCAGCTGCGACGGACGCTGAAAACTCCTCGGCTAATGCCCTGCATTTATGTCTGGCCGACACAGGCTCGGTGGGCTCGCCCCGCGTTCGCATGTCTATGATTACGCGTCGCATAACGATTTTCCGTTTATAACTACGTAATTGGATAATAGAGAAGCCATTTCAAGTATATCCCCTTTAATGGACGACTCGGGTGTACCTGCGTGTACGCTTATAAGAGTAGTAGTTGTTATAATAGGTAGTCGATACCAAACATTAAATGTTATGTTCATTATTATAATATATACGGCGTTACACGATCACGAGAATTTCACTCCGGCGGCGCGGCGGCGCGCCATTACAATATTCGTAGAATAATGTATTACGTACATCATGAGCATAAGTAGGAAAATTTTATAAATAATAATAACGGCGGGGGTTATTCAAATTAAATACGTACGTACGTACGTCGGCCGGGAGAGAAAAAAAAACCCCGTACGGTTGTTACAAATCGGATTCTCTCATTCGTCACGATCCCATTCATTTCACGTTTCGACTATTACGTTTTGTAGTTGTTCGTTTCGTTTGAAACGCAAAACACAATATTATATTATACTTTTGATTGATGCGCGAGAAAAACAAGAGAAAACAAAAGGAAATCATTTACAACTCCAGTCGGTTACTATATAAAAATAATATATAGGTAAATCGCACTGTGCGCCGCCGCCGCCGCCGCCGTCGCGTTTTTAATATCCACGGCATTCCAGTCGAGCGATCGTAAATGTGAACGAGGCGGCGCGAGAAAAGTTTTTAACTCTTAGGGCCACCTCCGGCGCTCGCGAACGTACGCACAGCACAACAACAATGGACAATGTCAATAATGCACTTTTCAATAACAACGACAAACGCGCGTATTGTGTGTTGCGCGAAGGCAATAAAAAAAAAATTATTGTTTGCAGTTTTAATGAACTATTGGCGGCGGCGTACACTTCCGTTTTCGGGCGCGTATTTTTAAAAAAAAAAAAAACCCAAACAATGTACGCGCACGCGCGTTGAAAACGGTTTATTTTTATAAGTCTACTCATATCGTTCTACCGAGACGGCGAACGGATAATAACAGGTTAGGGCGAAATAGTTTACAAGCGATAGAAAAATGCACGCGTCGGCTTTTCCGATACGGTCCCGGACGGATTGTCTGCCGTCGGAAGCAAAACGTTTGCGATTATTTACCTTGTCTTTCGTTTTCTTCTTGGACGATCGTTTTTTCGGCGATCTAATGCTAGATTTGAAGTTGCCCTTCCGCGGTAACTTGACGATCCACGACGGAGGGACAATGATATTGCTATGTTTACCTGCAAAAGAACACAACACGTGTCAATCCAAACGAATCGTACGGCATAAAAATAGTAGTCAATCCCGGCCGGTTTTGACACGACGCGGCGGCGGTCTATCGCCTTTTTACATTTCGTTTTCGCTAACGATCGTATAAAAATACGCCGTCGTTAAAATCGCATTCATAATAATAGTCGCAGCAATTCGAAAATACATTTATAACACGGTATAAATGTACCGTTGTAAATAAAAGCTCGCAGAAATAATAAGCTGCGCAACGACACCTAATAATAATGAGCCAACCAAAAACAATAACAATACGAGCACTAGCTACTATTGAAGCGTGCGATTTCGAGTAAATCGTTTTGTCGACCGTCTCGCGAGACCGCTCGTTATTATATTTTTAACGTTCGAAAACAATTAAGTAGCGTTTAGAAAAAAAAAAAGAAAGAAAGGAAGAAAAAAAGTCGTTAAATTTACTTATCCCTCGTGTTTGCCAAGTTTTAGAGCACTGTTTCTCGTTTTGTTCTTATTTATTTCCGACCTAATTTAGATATACGTATATACGTGAAAACCACCGTACACACAATAGTTTAATCGTTTATGTTTTTTAGTGGGTTTATCCGGCTTGTACTAAACTACTAGTTTCCTTTTGTTTTGAGACGTTCGCAGTAATTGGCTACTGGAAGAAGTTGTGGTAAAGCTATTAAAAGCGACCTTAGTCGATGTACCAATTAAAACTAACTTGCTCGTTTCCTTTTCCGAAAGTTATAGTAAAAAGTTAGCGGGCAGAGATCGTCGCAGTGTTAAATGCCGCCGCCGCGCCGCCGACGTCGTACGGTATTTTTCGTCTGCGCGAACACGGCGATTTCGAGCGTTGTCTGAAAACGTCAGCGACAACGTCGTAACACATCGGCTGTGACTGCTACAACCCAATTGATATGGTTTTGAAATTTTCTAAAATTTATTTCGTCATACTGCAGTGTACGCGCAGGACAATTTTGAGTTTAAAACTTAAGTTATTCTAAAATTATATTTTTTCCCGAAAATTGTGAGGAGCCCGAGTTCATCTGGTTAATCTTTTTATTATTAAAATTTATATCTCTATACTATTTCATTAAATAAGTATTATAAATATTATTAAAAATGTAAAAAATAATTGTTCTGGTTTTTTTTTGTTTTTTAATTTCACGACGATGAAAAAAGACCTATGCTCGTCGACTTAAGCGATCGCGGTTTAGATATGCGAAGACCGTTTTTTTCATCGAAATAAAAACAATATGATAATTATAATTATAATAAAAATGATATGCGATGAAACCGTTCGAAACGACTGGAAAATATTTCTAATTAAGTTTTCCGTTCGAAACGACTGGAAAATATTTCTAATTAAGTTTTAAATGTTTTTCCCCACACACTATATGTTATATATGTATTTTTTTTTTTTTTAACGGATCTTTTTAGAAACATAAATTGTATAAAGAATTTCGCACACATAAATAATAATGTGTATTTTTTAAAACTGCGTAAACAATTTCTGCAAAAAGGTCGTTATAATTTAATTTATAAATATGAATACTGCCGCCGGTATTATATTATTATATGCGAGAAATACAAATGTTATTTTTTAATACTTTCGAGCGTTTTTGAAATTAAGGATCAACAAAGAATAGAATATAATTTCATCATCCCGGAGCGCCGTGAACGTATTTTTAAAATGTAATAATATTATATAGTCTCTTCTCGGACGGCTATCACTCCTGGATTACCGAAAAGGGCAATATTAATTAGTTTTCGAAAGATGGATATTTTCACTATTTTTAAAATGACAGCAACGGAGAAATTCAGAATTATGACGGAGACGATTTCGATAGACATTCGTTTCACGATAGACGTAACGTCGTCGAGGCGCAATAAACTGAAATGTGTTTCCGTACAGGGTGATTATTATTTTATCAAACAACACTAGTTATTTTGAAAAGCGTTGATAAATTTAAAATATATATCTATTTTTGCGGGGAAATTCAAGACACACGCGTAATAGTTTCAACGCTAAACACTTTGTTTTTTCACCTTTATTATTGTAATAATTTAAATCCTCTTCGGGATTTTATTTGAAAATAGCAACCTAAACTGAAAAAACTTCAAAGTTCATAACGTTTCTTTTATGAATTTTATGAATTACTCAATAGTATTTTTGTTGTTTTTCATCGGAAAGAAAGTTTGTTTTTATAATATAAAGACCGGAAAACATATTTTGTACGAGAGAACTTATTGGCCTAAAAAGAACACGACCAGACGTTGTATATTATAATATTAAATTACGAACAAAGTTAGAATTCAATAAATCGATTGCGAGATTATTATTTTATTAGATAATTTTGAAATATTAGATAACGTATAGTCGTTTAATCGTACGGACAATGAGACGTGTGAAAACTCCGCAGGAGCGTCTGCTCTAATCGAATTTTCAAACATTTATATTTCCCGAACGGACGAATGAAAATAAATAATAATTTTAAAACCTATTTTATTTTAAAAAAAAGAAAAGAAGAAAGTTGGCAATCAAATGAACGGTTGTTAATCAAAAAAAGAAAAAAAAACCGTAACTAATTATACTGCGTATAACACACAATATGAAACGCATACAAGAAAACACGTAGTAATGAATTTCATTGTTGTTTTTGAAAAGTCGATCCTTTTGGAAAAAATTAAATATTCTCTTTAATGAAAGAGTCGTCGTGTATATCGCTGATGCTCATTCGTGCGTAGAGCTAATATTTTTATTAAAAAAAAAATACATAATAGCTATTCGATTATTTCTCGACGCGCGTTTAGTTAATTGATGTTTATCCGAAATCGTCTATATTTATCGACGATTTTACGCTCGATTGAAAAATCATATTAAACGTTTTTTTTTTTTTAAAAAATATCGAGTAGGCGTTTACGCTTTCGAATTTCAATCTATTCCTCTGAAAGTATACGTACGTATACACGTACACTCGATTAAACGAACAAACATAATATTTATTCCATAATACGAAAGTTATTTACGAGTTATTTATAATACACGATCTCATTTCATAATCGTTTTTACTTTGTCCTTTATCACTCGTTTTTCTTTTTTATCGCGAAATTCCAAACAGATTATTTAAAAATATTATAAAAAAATCACATACTTCCGTACTCGTAAATTCTTCATACAATTTTAAAACATTTAAGTTTTAGGGAACGGCAAAAAAATGGTTTTTACATACTTGATTTTATAACGTCTCTCACTCATAATATAAAATATAATACGTACTCGTATACATGTATATATATATAAATTTAAAAATGTTATTATATTTATTTAACAAGAAAACCGCCCAACTTTATGTTATTTAATATTCAAGTTCAAAACCAATTTATTCTTTTCACTACGAAGAAAATGCTAAGTCTTGAACCAATTAAATTAAAAATTCTTACAGACTACACTTAATTGGTTTACATTTTTGATGTTTAAACTTTTTATTTATTTTATGAATTTCGAATCAATTTTATTCTCCGTCTGCTTTTTAATCTGTGACGTAATTCGTTTTAGATGTTGTATAATTTGGACTCTTACAAACATACCTCCGAAGACATTATTATGCTATTATCAACGGGTATATTTTACTTTAGGATTTGGTTATTTTTTTATTTTTTTAAATTACTCATTATGTTCGATAAAATAGTATCGTTTTTAATTTCAGTGTGAACATTTGAAATTTGCAAAATCGGAAGTAAAAATGATTATTTACAATTCTTAAATCAATCGATAAATATATTAATTTATTTCTTTGCTATTAAAATAAGTTTAACATACTTCAAAGCGAAATGTTTAAAAGTAGGAATGGAATTTAATGGAATATAAAACGAAGACGGCATTTTTTTTTTTTTTTATAGTATTTGAACGATATTATTTTATTTTTTAATGAGAGTCGAATAAAGCTAAATTGTATTATAGAATTTTGCACATTACATTTCGAAATAAACCAGCTCTGTATGTTGTATAATTTTAATTCTGTTTGATTCTTTTAGATATGACTTTATTGTTTCGAATCGGACGGTATCACATCGTATATAAGTAAAGAATATTTATTTTATCAAAGAATACTCAATTTTCATCATCGACGACTTTTCTACAAATTTTGAAATTCGTTACACGCAATCATCATTTTCTAACACGTTTTTAGAATTTTAAAAATTTTCATTTTACTTAAAACGTTATCTCGTTTTGATATTATAAAACCAACAATATACAAAAACGGTCTTTTTTTACGAATATCACTAGTGAAATTGTTCATTTCAATTTAACAGCTCAAAAAAATATAGTCGCTTGAAATTCGGTTTCAAAAAATGTTTTTGTGCAACACTTTTCCGTACGATTTAAACTAAAAAAATATCGAATAATTTATAATTGATTATTACGGTTACAACGTTATGCGATTGTTTGGCCAATAAATACTCATAAATTGACTCACGGTTAATAATGGAAATCGACGAAAAATTCGGACTGTAAATATTAGATTTGAATAAAATACCGATTTTCTAATCACCAACTAACACGAAAAGTCATCAAATCAATCAACTAGTGAAATAATGAACGAATCAGTTTATTTATTAATTTTATTCGATTTTTTTTTTAAAAGATTAATTAACAAATTAATTTGTTTATAAAAATTCACGACTGAATTAGTTATGGTATGACTAATAAGCACAATATTATCAGTTAAATTATAAATAAATTAGTAGACAAACAATAACATTTGAGTTTCGACTGATTTTAAATAAATAATAATCTAAACATATTTTTATTCGAATGATTCATTTTTTACGGACAGTTTAGTTTGAACTTTGTATGGCTACTGTTATTCATAAATACTTCATAAAGCATCGATTGTCGATTATTACTGTCTGAATATTTAGTTTTATTGTCCATTATTCGACTAGATTTTACACGGGCAATATATTTTATTTACAACCCAAATATCCGTTAGTTTTTAAGCCTCTTATATATTTATTATGACTCGTTGACTATTAATGGTCAAAGAACTACTACTCCGACTTAGTCGGTGGCCATTAGTCGCCGGTCCCCATCACTGCTTGTGGTAATTTAAATAAAATCTACCGAAAGGACTAAGCTTTAATGAGCTACAATAACCCTCTTAACGGTTAAATGTTAATTCTAAAATGCACGGGGGAAAAAAATCGGGAAGATTAATGAAATTCCATCCAAATCGCACGAGTTATTAGAACCGTTTGAAAACCAAATCCTGACGAAAGTTTCGACTTATGATAATGGGGTGAAAAATGATGTTGAAACTACACTATATTATATTTAAAATGTATTATAAGTAGCGTTTAAAATTAGATAAGTTATATTTTAATTTTAATACGAATTAAGGAACTCCGTGTGCACCAGATAGGAGTTAATCAAGTTAATGCTATGTAATTCAATTGTGCCGGAATAAAAATTCGATTCGATTAAACGAATATTTGAACTGCGTTTATCTATCTTAGTTTTTCAAAAAGTCGATAACTTTTGGGATAACGCGCGTTTTTCGGTAAAATTGACCGGTGTTTCGTGGTAGTCGTCGTGAAATCAATCCGTGAAGATCACAATATAATATATAACGCGATGCACGTGACAGACGGAAATATTTTATTTGTATTTATTTGGACGGCAAAACACACGTTTCTCCTAACGACGACACGAATTCGCGTCGATCTGACAACCTATTGACATTAATTCGTTTGCCGTGAGAACACGGCGGCGGATCGTATAGGCAAATTAGCAGCACAGGTGCGCGCGCCGTCGGCAGTTGCCTAAACTAGACGTGACGTCGTCGTAAGGGGGATAACAATATTGAATAATAATAATATCATATTTTGGCCGATACGGATATTATCGCGAAAAAACGCGAATTTGTCATTTTTCTATTAATATTATTCCATAATACTTTTTTACATTTTGCCATATTATTTGGATCGAAAGCTATTCGGGATTAAATATTGTTTTACGAACAACAATGTAAAATTCTCGGAGGAACTTAGAGAAAGCGTAATATACCATCAGACCGGGGGGGCGCACCCAGGATTTTTTTTCGGGGAGGAATAAATTTAATTATCTTTAAACACGGTTATAGTATTTGAAAGCACGCTTGCGCACGATCTTAACGTCACTCAAGTGACGGCAATACGACATTACAAAATACGCAAAAGGCAGAACGCAGTCCGCATTAAAGCGTAGTCGGCAAACACTGCACTTGTATCAAACACAATGATATAAGCAACTATTTTTGGAGGAGGATTAAGCCCGTAAGCCCCCCCCCCCTTTGGGCGCGCCCTTGCATCAGACTAGTGCCTGTAAAAGGTGGGCGAAAATTGAAAAATGTACAAAAAAAAAATTCAAAACGTGAAAAAACGATAGCATAGAAGGCTCTGGTTTTTATAACGCAGTAGTTTTCCGATGGATTTAAACGCGTACGTATTACGTACTACAACGATATAAAAATATCCTAAAATCGAACGAAAAAGTGGAAAAAAAAGGAAAAAAAAACAACAACGCGCACTACTGTTTAATTGGTGAAAAATAAATAAAATTCAGTCGATTTTGTAATCGACCGGGCGACGGAGTGGAAACAACAAATAACGTATTCGTAATGGGTTTTCCGAAGAAACGTACGATAATGATTTATAAATATTATGCCAAACGTCTCGGGGAGAGAGTAATCTTATTTCGACCGCGCTGTTAAAACAATACGAGAAGACGCGCGGCCGACGAAATGTTTGTTATTTTTCCGCGAATAATATCATTAAACGTAACGATAATAACCATACGCGGGCGCGCGCGTAAACATCCCCGGGGCGTATTTGTTTTACGGTTTCCCGCGCGCAATAATATTCCGCGCGCCGAGACATTCTAAACGTTATTGTTATTAATAAACGCCCGATCCGTTCGTCTCGACCAAAACGGCGCAGACGCGGACATGTCTTTGGCGTTGTAACAACGAGAATTCGATTTTTAATCGCGTAGTTTAGGTTTACGCGGCGGCGGCGTTTCGTCGGGGGTACATAATAAAACGGCGCGGGAAATAAAATATAAACCTTAATAAATTAAGGTGGCGAGAAGGTTTATTTTTTCAAAAGCTTCCAATTATTATCAGAGTAATTGCGTAAAGTGTACGAGCGTGTTTTACTCGCGTTTCTTCGCCGCCGCGTCGTCGTCGTCGTCGTCGTCGTCCCTATTCTCGCGCTACACGTTTTTATTTCTGCGTTTCACGTTTCGCGCAATAGATTCGCCTCGGAACCGCGTAGAAGCGTTAAAAATTTTACGACCACAATCGCGGGCAATGTTTATTGTCCGCGTCGAACGTTATCATATTTCCGAACGAGAACCACTTGCACATTTTATAACGTCAATAATTATTCATTGCGGTACTGCTGGAAAACTAGTTTGTAAAACGGTAGTAATCGCAACGACGTCGAAACAATTTCACCGGGGAACCCCGAACGACCTGATTTCCATCGAATGGATACCGTGGCATGTGTACAATAATAATATTATCGACGACGTGGTTTTTTCTTTGAAAAAATCTTACAAGTTATATACTGTACACGATTCTCGGCGACTAATCGCGCGGTTCGTACCGCGGCCAAACGGGGACGATTTGCGAGAGTGGACCCGTGGAAAACACAAACTAAAAACTATAAGCGCTTACCTAAGGAACACGGTTCGTTCATTTTCGTGTCGTTGAAACACGCCGTCTTGTTGTGGACGCTCAGCTTGCACCAAGAGCACGTGAGCGCTATGATCTCCTTCGAGCTGAACGACAGTACCGACTGGAAAGCCTGCCGGACACGACGGATTAGACGAAACGGTTATTTTTATTTATATTATATACGTATATATACGTATGTATATATAGGTACCTTTCCGCATTGCGAGCACTTGTCTTTTTGCGTCCTCCGGTGCATCCAATGGTGTTTGACCGTTTTGTGTTCCCTGTACTGCCGCACGCCGTCGTCTTTGAAGCTCGATTTGCACTTGGCCGCTTCCGGCAGATTGTTGAGACATTCCGAGTGCACGATTATACGACACGCGGAACATTTCAGCCGGACCCCGTGTTTCTGAAAGAAAAGAAAAACAATAACAATATTAGACGTCACGTGAATACTGCGAACGCTATAAGGCATCGCCGGTATACGGACGCGCGCGTTTAAACGTTTCGTCGAATCGGGTCGTAACGCGAAAACGTCTTTAGTATCAGTCGCAATGGCGATAAAAACGACGAGAAGACTTTCGGAAAGTGGCTTTTAAACGGCGAACCGTTCGGAATCGTCAAAAGAATAAAAATAAATATATAAAAAAAAAAACAACACACACAAACAAACTGCGTATCGCATAATGTAATATTTCCTTTACCGACGTCGTCGTTTGCGTTTATACGACGCGTGTTGTTTCTTCGATGTAAAACCGATCGCGACGACGACGACGGAGCCACAGCTGGGACGTTAGCATTTTCCATACTCGCGCGCGGTGAGTAAATTCACCGCGCTCGGGACAAAGGCTATATCATTCTGCCTTTCTCCTACTGGTAAAAACGGCAACCACAAAACGAATACCAGTACCGAGATTTTCGTGTCGTATTGTTGATCGAATCATTCCGAGTAATAATTTCTTTACGCGGAAAATAAAACGACACTCGGTGTGTCACGAAATACGATTTGAAAATGTCGCGACTACAGAACACGTTTAAAAAGTCTAATATTTTCAAGAGAAAAACGCAGCGATATTCCTACGTTTAATAGCAGCGTGTACTCAGTAGTTACTGCGTTTCCCGTAAGGAATCAAAAAGTTTAGTGCTCTCGCTGCATTTTCTTCTCGTAACTCGACAAATTGTCTGTTTTTATTGTTTGCCACGTGTCATACGTACATGGTAGATAATAATTTCGTTTCAACGGAGGAAAATCATTTAATTCTTACCATATTTATATATATGTGCGAGAAGTAAAAGAGACAAATCAGACGATAAGATGTGATGTACCAACGGGCAATCGAAATTGTCGAATAATACAAAAATCGAATAAACAATATTGTATAAAATCGCCACGCTCGAAGTTATTTTTCACGATGATATAATTTATATTATTATAATACATATTATAATGAAAAATAAAAATAAGGCTTGCCTGGAGTATTATGTAAAAGAATAGAAAAGTGCTTAAATATTTACGACCGGTTTCGAATAAAATTCATCGTCAGGTAGAATGAGCGCACTTACATAATACTCAAGGCAAGACCTATTTTTTATGTTTCATTTTGTTTTTTCATTATCAAAGATATTTTATAGTTTCGATAAATTATTTTATGTATTTAATAATATTTTGCTTATTATAACATAATTGTTATATTATTTTATACTATAACATTAAATCGTTGTACGCGACTTGTTGAGTTTTATTTGAAAAAAAAAAAAAACGACGTATAAATAAGTGTTCACGAAATTAATTAAACAAAGAGTATGAATTAATTACTGTAATTATTACGTTCCGTACAAGCATTGATGTATGACATTGAAACATGTTAAAATTGTATTACTATATTATGCGTCGTATTATTATATGTAATGCCATAGTGAAATTGTAGTAACTCTGGTATTACGTGAAAGTTATTAAAAATAATTTATTAATCGAAAAAAGGAGTGGAATTTTTCAATTTCAGGCATCGTTTTCCGTTTCGCTGAAAAGGTTAAGGCCTTAACTTCATTTGAAAAACAATAAAAACATAAAAGTTCATTTTCCCAAAAATTAAATTTTCTAGTTACTGCTTTTCCGTGTAACACACGACGGCGTCGTATTACTTATAAAATGTAATGTTCGCGTAGGCGCAGAAGTTCTCAAAATCGTTAACTCCGCGGCGTTACCGTTTCAGATTTGTAATAATTTCGAACGCGCGTAGAAGCTATTCTATTTATCGCAAAACCGTTTCGGAGACACGGTGGTCGGATCGCTTTAATTTTCGCACGGGAAATTGATTTTCGATCGAGTCAAACGTCGCGCCTGCACTTTCGAAAACGTCCAACGACCGATTGGGAAACACTGGATGGCGCCGCCGCGTATGTTTTGGCGACGGTGGTTTTAATCACAAACGACCACTGTGATCCTCGGCCGTTCGCGGGGATTAACTTTTAATAGAACTTATCGTGTGACCAAAACTTGCGAAAGAGCAGCGGCAGCGGCAGCGGCGGCGGCGGCGGCGGGGCGGTAAATACGACGTACATGTCGCGGACGGTGGACGAAATTAATCAATATTGACGTCTGCTAAGTCACACGGCCCGCCCTAGCACCGCGTCGGAAATTGCATTCGCGCCGAATGCACAATCGCGCACGCACTAGTACGGCACACGTCTGTCGTAGTACATATTCTTCGCGAGCCTGCGGGATTTCCATTGTTAATCATTTAGAACATATATAGATACGTTACGACAATAGCGTGTGCGCGGACGCGAACAACAACATCGAAAGCTAAATAATTCTCAGACCGCGGCGATTCGGGGACGCGCCGAGAAAATAAACAAGAAAACGGTTACGATAACAGTGTTCGGTCGTGCATAGATTTAAATAACGTGGGTGGAACAGCGACTGTTGAGGATTCCGACGAGGATTTTCTATTCGGGAAACGCACGTTACTCTGTACAGCCAAGGCCAAACCAAAGCCCGCGCGCTGGACTGTGTTTCGCTTGAAAACGTGTTTTCAGATCGGAACTCGATGAGACATTCACAATTCACTACGTAGAAACTTGAAATTAGAGCGAATAAAAAAAAAAAGAAGAAGCAATTTTCCCAATAAGAATTCCACAACAGCCGCTCGATTATCTAACACGATATTATTCACGCAAAATTGTACGCGTCCGCCGAACACTAAACACATCGTTGCTCTATTAGCGTTTGAAAAAAAAGGAACATTAAATCGTTGAAATATCCTCTCCTCCGAAAAGGATCGAATGGCCGACGACAAGAGACTTTATTCGACTTGGATTTAAAAAATTAACGCGCCACGTGTAATTCAATCTAAATAGTACCGGCGCGTAAATAATATTACGTATAGATTGTGTGATTTTCCGGATCAAAACGAAATAAAAAAAACAGTACGATTTACTCTCATTGTCGTCGTTGATCGAGCGAGAGGAGAATTACGTGCGAAACGTCCGAAAAACGGCAAAGGCAGAGGCGATAAAATTACGTTTCGATGGTTCGGTACGATTTATGAGAAATCTCGTACGAAAGATTGTCGGAATATTTTTTCTTTTGCCACGATTATCCAAACCGCCGCGCCGCCGCGTTATCTCCAGAGCGCGGTTTAATACTTGCCGTATTAATTATTATTACGATATAACTTTCAAGTTTTGGTTTTCGAAAATCTTCGGGATACCGAGCAGTGTTTATGTAGCAGCGCACACATATATATATTTTATATATTAATACATGCATATATATATAAATTGTTCCGAGAACAACATCAAAGGTACAGCGTGTACAGCCGAAAAGTTTTGGGCGGTTACCGCCGCCGTAGATGCATCAGTTCATTATTTATCGAGTAATAATTTAAACATTAAAACCGTGTAATAGTAAACATTACAAGTTTTATTCTCAATATTATAGTTGCGTAGAGTTTAACGACTGAAATGTTACCGACTCACGTGTTGCCCGCAGTCATTATGTACACGACGCGAAATTACAGTTAATTTCGCATATACATCTCTGAAAACTTTTCCTTTTGCAAACGCTATAATTTCATTAGGGCCACTGCTAACGTAGCGTGTTCAAAAACTCCGACGAATCTAGACAAATCAAAAGTACACGTGTCGTCGCGTTTTCACATTCAAATGCGACGTCACTGTTGTGGGGGTGGCAGACGCGAACCGACGGACGGACGCCGCCGCGCTGCGTTCGTTCGCAGTCCACGGGAACGAATTTCCAATCGCGTCGTCTACGGACACGTCTTTCGGGCGTTTCTAACGAGGGCAAGTTGTTGTTTACATACTGTTGTTATTTTATTTCATCATCGGACTTGTCTTGAGAACGCGCCGCCACCGATATATTTAAATATCGTAAAACATCCGAAATGCGGCCGCGGTCCAAAAATGCATAGATCGTTCACCAGTCATCGGTGTATATGAATACACACGTGTGTCGGGTACGGATTTCGTACTCAGAAGTTATCCTACGTAAGTACCCGATATAAATATTCAAAGTTAACTTGGGGTTAGTGTACAGTCGTTTTGAATACTCTTTACTTCGCATCCAGTCATTTATGCGCCATTTGCAAGTATAATAATCGTACGTTAAGTGTAACGTGAACCGTAGAATTCAAAATGTTTAAGGACCATGCGTACGATATTGTCAAGTGGCTGTAACAACACTGCACGCTAAAATATTTATCCAGGTAAGTAAAATACAGAAAAAAAAAAAGAAAAGAAAATAACTCGCGTTTTTATCCAAAGCAGGAACATGAAAATATAAATAATATAAAAGTCTATAAATAACGTGTATTTTAAACGAGACGCGATAAAAAAATAATGGCACCAAAAACATGATTTTACCCCGTGATTATTTTATGCTTCTACACTCGAGGTAACGTAAAAAAAAAAGAAAGTCGAAATGAATAATAACGTAAGTACGCGAATCATTACGCGTATTGGTTTATTGTTGTAATATTTAAGGTTTTTTTTTTTTTTTTGTATTATAGAAAAGAACGAGTATCTAATTCAGAACACTTGCGAATTTGTTCTTTTTTGCGCGTTGCTAGTCAGTTCAATCAAGTGGTCCGACGAGATTTGTTAAGAGATCGTTGCTTTTCGGCATCGTGAGAACGGAATTTCAAAATCGGACGGGCAAACTCGAAAGCGATAATGTGTTTTAGTTCTATTAATCACATCGGCCCGTAATTCGACCAAAATATTATAAATTACTTATCGCGCAGTTCTGTAGACGACTTGATTTCTTAACGGTCGGAATTTCGTAACTTTAGAATATTTTTCGAAATATTCAATCGTGTGATATCGTTCAGTCGAGTAAAAGGGTTTAAGTGGTTGTAACGCATTGCAAATGCTCATCAGACGTATGCCGACGACGACGTATCGCATTTCGAATATTGAGAATGTATTAATAAACGTCGAACGTTTTGCACCTTAAGTGCGCACGAATTGAATTATTGATAAACGGTTTACACGCGTGCAACGGCGGCGAATCGAACGGCGCGACATTTGTGTTCAAGTGGGAATTTCATCAAATACCAGTCGCGTTTACTACTAATGTCGTATTATCTTAAGGATAACATAATATTGAGCGATAACCGTAGAGGGACCAAACGCGGCGTATAAATACGTACACCTGTATCAGAACTGTTGTTTGACGTTATATTTGGTTATAATAATATTTAAACGCCCAGCGGCGCGCAATACGTGTATAAGAATAATAATTACGGCACAGGCAAACGTCGCGATTGTTGTGCGCGAACGCTAATCGCGTTGACGAAAAATAATTTCGTTTCGAGTGTTGTTTACGGTGTCACGGAGCGTCGCGTGCGTCGTAATAATTGCTCCGAGGAAGTGAAATTTAATTTAAATACTACGATATAATATTACTCGTTAATTTCTTTTGTTCTCGAAAAGTCGACGTTTTAAAAAATAAAATAAATACAACGTATTATTTTTCGCACACAAACTTACTTTGTAGTCGACTATAATAACGTATTTAATAGTTGATAATATAAATAATTAGGTCAATTAGGTACCTATTTTAATATTAATACGCATTTTGATTGCTCGTTACGCCGCGCCGCCGCGTACAGTATATAAATAAAGTATCAGGAAAATTAACATTTTTTCATTTATTATCGATCGGCCCGATCTTTTTGTCGGCGCTTACGTCATCGCGGGAACCCAATACGCGGGGGAGGGGAGAAAGGAGCTCGACTCGGTCTTTGCCTATTTTTATAATTTACGTTTAGGTATAAATCTGTTACACCAAAGGTCGTCGAGATCACAACAAAACACCGTAAAAACGAATCGCCGACAACAATCACTATGAAATTAAGTATTCGATAAATGATTTTCAAGAGCTACAGAACCACGGTCGTGTGAAGACTGTCGCTTTAAGACGCCGCGAAAATAAAAAGAGAATTAAAGAAGATTTTAGGACTAAATTAGGACTACTGGTTGATATTCCTAACTTATGGAAGTTTTTTGAAAATACAGAAATGTCATGATCCATTACTGGACTAGATATTGAAATTGGTAATCGTTTTAAAATAGTTTTAATGACAATATCTAGTGGATAACCATAGAAATGGAATCATCAAATATTATAGTAGTGAACACGGAGACTCTATATCGATAAATTCGACAGAATCGTAACAAATAACTTAATTTTTATGATGTATGTATAATAATAATATTATTCTACTTTAATAAAATAATAAAAAAAAAATGAAAAAAAGTTAAGAAAATCAATTTTTTTTGTTAATATTTCTATTTTGGCCAGGTTTTTATGAAAATATCCCACTGTGCGCGCCGCTGCAATTGTCACGCGCTCGTCCGAGGAGAATCTACGCGTTAGCGGATTAAACAGCGGCATTGGCGCCACCGAATGGCTTTTATGGACTTTTTCGATACGCAAAATGTTACATGTGCGACGGCCCCGATGGCGGCGGCGCGGCGTGCCGTTTAATATACCCGATAACAGAATATATCGCAAATTTTGTGTACGAGAAAATATTATTATCGCGCGCGCGTCGATACACGACTGTTATCGGTAATATTATGCACTTTAACGTGTGACGTACGCGCGGAATACGAAATTTCCGACGAATAGAGTCGGAAAACAAAGACGTTTATTATCTCGCGGGGAACCGCCGCCGCGCGCGTTATTTTCTCATTCATTGGCGAGCTATAAATCATCGGTGCGTCTAGATGGATGGATGCAGTGTAGATAATTAATTCACCAAATGTTTTCCACGTCCCGTACGTATTTCGTATGTGCACGCATTGGTATAATACGCGTGTTACGTATCGTTTCTCTCGTTCTTTTTTTCTCTATTCCACGTCTCGTCCTTCAACTCGTCACTTTTCATTACCGACACGCCGTGTGTTCTTATACACACACACACACACGTGTCTATATATCATGGGCATACACGGTTGCGCGTGTACGCGTGCCATTGTACGGCGAGAAAATCCATCGGAGGACCCGACACATTTTCATCTGGAGATTGTAATACGACATGGTCTCGCCGTCCACGGAAATCCTTTTGTTCGGTAAAAACGCGATGGTTTCGCAACGGTCGGAGCCTGCGGCGTGTATGGCGCATAAATTATCACTAGTGTGGGCAGGCGGGGAAGGACTCGCGCAGTGTTAACGAAAAATAAAACGCGGCGGGTGAAGGAAGAGCGTGAAGTGTTGTCCTTCCCGGCCGTTCGTTGAAATCTAATTAGAGTTTAAAACATTTTTATTTATTTACTTTTATTTCAATACAGTGCGCGATGCTTTGCAATGCAAAAAGGAAACGAATTCCTCCTCGAGTTTATATCGAATATTAAGGGCCCGGACTTTGACGAATTTTCTTCTTTCGTTTATTTTTATTATTCCCGGAACTTTTTAAATAAAGCTTTCCTAGCCAAAAAAACCGTTTTGTAACGCGACCGTCACGCGATAGTGCAATAGCAGTGCGATCGATCGTGTACATTAATATTATCAAATATTAACGTTCGGCGCAGATTTACGGTGGTCGTCCGAGTTTGATCGGCACGACGACGATATAATACCCGCGAGCAATATAACTATCGCCGGCACACGCACGCCACCGGCGACATTTTTAAAGGTTTTCGTCCCGTGCGACTATATCGCACGGTCGTTTTGATTTATCACCGAGCGATTTTCTATTTTTCAAAACTTATTTCGCGGCCGCGCGGTCTACCTAGCGCGCGCCGTTTTCTCCGGGAAATCGTTAACAATTATATGGCGGTGGTCAACTGCAGTCAACTCGAATCCCGCGTGATTTACGCCATCGTAAATATTATACTCGTCCGCACGCTCGTTTTCCCCCTCGCTCTTCCCAAAGACGGCGCAAAAGTCGCGGGCGGTATACGATGCGGAACACGGCCGGGGCGAACTTAAAATAAAAAAAAGTATATTGTAGATATACGTATATAGACGCGATTCCGAATCGCGCTATTAGATTATATTAACGTAGTTTACGGCACGAAAACGACGTGGACCGGACCAGCGGGGCCGCCGAGAGCACCACGCTGCGCGACGTATATAAACGAATTATTTACGACCGGCGGCGGCGGCGTCGGTTTACTTCCGAGTCGTATACGTTTTTTTCGTGCGCCGTCGCAGTGTGGTAATATAGTAAATATATACGTCGTTTTCGAGATCAATTATGTATCGTCGAGTCCGGAAAACCTCCGGCGGCGTACGAAACCGCAAACGGCTCGCGCGATTTACTCGACGGGACTCGGACGGGCCCCGTAAAACACCCCGTTCGTCCGAGTGCGGTCGGCGTGGCGGCCGGCGGAGTCGACCCGTCGCCCATCGACAACAACGGCTTTGTAATCGATTTGATCGAAAGCGTCGGGTCCGCGAATCGTTCCGAACGGTTTAAAAATCGGTTTCAATTTAAAACGAGAGACACAATCGATTAACGTTGTATTTTGCCCCGCTGTGTAGGTACAACGCATTAAACATTATTTTATTTTTTTTTTCAGATACGCGTTTTTAATTCAAGAGAGTTTTACACGGTCACGGACGCAACGACTAATTGCGGAAAACACAATAGGCGCTGAACGCGAATGCAGAGCCCCCACGCAGAACGAATATTTAAAATACGCGACGTAATAATATATGGTAATAATAGCGAAGCAGACTTTTCAAAATGAATAGCTCATAATTTTCAACCACGGCATTTATACACCGTCGTGTGTTTCGTTTGAAACGTTCAAACGATACTAATAATACTATGCGTGCATACAATTTTATTTCCATTAATCATTGTATATGAGATAATAATTTAAATAATACGTGGGCGTGCGCGCACACCCTGCGAAAAATTCCGCCTACTTTGAATGTTTGTTTTCGTTGTAAATTAAAACGTTTATTTTAATTCAAACCTATTTAAATGAGTGATAACTTTTCAATTTTACGATCGGCCATATTGACGACGCGCGACGGCACGTTTATCGGTTAAAGTATGAAGACCATTTGAATCAAACGGTTCGGCGCCGTTCGGGATAAACTACCGGGGTAGCGAAATGTGTTTCGGGAAAAAAAAAAACCTCCAGAAATAAACACGAATGTTTAACACGTTTCTAATCGAATAAGAGATTAACAGCGTACCTATTTTGAAACTGTCACACAACTCGTGTAACCGTGTTTTAACCGGTCGATTATAGGTACTATTTATAGATGAATGATTTATAATAATAAAACAGTAAAAATTTATAGGTACGTATCGTCGATTCGTAATTTAATTCATTAAAACCCTACAATACATAGTTTCCCACGGGCAACAATGTTTTATAATATCAACAAAACTTGGTTTATTTTTAGTAAAATAGTGTTTTAATAGTACTTAATTTGGTCGATAATGATGGTTTAGTTTATGATTGTATACGTATATTGCTTGAAAGATATAGATTTTAATAAATATTTTTCAATATGATTATTATGAGTGCGTACCGATAATTTACGTTATCAATAATTTACGAAATTAAAAAGTGGTCTAATGGGCGTTTTTCACAGCTAAACACATAATTTATGGGAAATTCAAATTTACCCGATGACGTAATGCAATATACCAAATATTAATATATTTTTTTAAACCCGATTTAACGGATCATAATATACGTTTAGAAACATTGAAATACATGTTTTTTAAACCGTTGCAAAAAAATTAACATCATGAATGCACGATGGTTAAACCTACAGGCAACAATGTAAAAAATGACATAATGTCTAATTTGGATTAAAAAAAAAAAAAATTCAATTTTTCCCGTTAACAAGAGTTTATTGAATAAACCGAAAAAAAGTCATGGTAGGGTTTACAAATATTTTTTTAAATAAAAATTAGCTCGACGGAAATGTTTACGAATTATTACGACAGCCATAAAAGAAAAAGGTTAAATATAATTATCATTAAAATAAAGTAGGCACTTATTCCCACTAATAACCGATCTGTTCGATTGTTATACACGTTTGTGTAGCGAAAATTACGATTTTTTTTTTGGGCTGTCAAAAATATGATTTTGCTACCTCGTGAAAAAGGCGCAGTAGCCGTCCTCTGCCCTTCGCTATGCCCTAACGGTGTCTATAGTATCACCCAGTTGAGTCTAACGCTAATTGTAAATAAACATAATCGGTACTACTCACGGGCCCGTCGTCGGTGGGTTGCTGTTGAGAGGTTCGGTGTTCGTATTGGCTCGTGTAATAAAGTGAGCAGAGACTTGTACATTGTTGACTATTGCGGGGAGAAATTAAAACGTTTAAGAGACTGAGAGAAGAACTTTCTGAACCGCTGTCCACACCAGACTGGTCGTGTGCACATTTGCTGCATTTTTGCGCGTCACTCGATCGGTCCGTTGGCGCCCGCAGCTCGGCTTTCATTAGCCGCGTCACCGACGTGAACTTTCACGCAAACACACTCGTTGTTATCAGTGTTGTTACTATTACTATTGTTGCATAATTATGTATCGTTGCACAATTATGTATCGTTGCACAATTATTTATTGTTGCATAATATCTTATATATCACTTGCTGACCCGGCAAACGTTGTTTTGCCATATATTTTCAGTGAATTTTGCAGTATAAAAAATAACTGACTTATTGTAAGTGCGTGGCGACGACGGCGTCTACGATTGAAAGAAGAATGGTGCGCGCACGCACGCGATTTCGGTAAAAGTTATGTAATAATATATTATGACGTTGCGAAATCCATACCTTTTGCGTAAACGTCGTCGGGTTTTCGCTTTAAAATTGTATACGCCTATCGAGCCTATCGACCAATGACTATAGATTTTCCTGCGATCGTATTCGACCGCCCAATGAAAAAAGTTCTATTGTTCTTCGCACGCACGCAATTGCGATAAAAGTTATGTAATAATATGATATTGCAAAATCAATTCGTTTTTGGTAAAGATCGTCGGGTTTTTTGATGACATAATAATCTATTCAAATAAAATGCAAATTACTCGCTGATCGTTGCATCTCAAAATCTACCCCTTGAAAAGTTTACCCCTTCTTTTAAGGGTTGAATTTTGAAAAATAAGTTTGTAGATTTATTTATATACGTACATCCCCCTAGGGGAGGTGCTCAAACGGGGATTTTGTATTATGAAAAATTACTAACCTATTGTAAGTATGTAGTATGTACGTATATGTGAAAAGTATATGAAACACGTATATATATTTTAATTGAAAATGATTCGCAAAAAAATTTATAAGCAATGATAATGGTCACTATGGTTACAGTATAGGTATACGTACATAATATGTATAAATGGGTTATATGATATAAATGGGCTGACTTTTTCCTACAACCAATAGCAACCATTTAAAATTTCAAAAGTACATCACGAAATTCCCGTTTCAGCACCTCCCCTAATTGGGTTTTTTCAAATTTTTGTTTTTCGTAAAAACCTTCTCCTGGCAATTACGAACAATTCAAAAAAAAATTTGAGCCAAATCGGCCCAGCCGTTCTCAATTGATGAATTGTTTTACATTTTTGGCTCCATTTTTATATATATATAACCGTTCCAGAATATTCTCGGCGCTCGCCACATATAAATATTGAAAAAAAACTATTCTATCTTTTAAGTCGGACCATATTATAAATGGTTACCAAATTTTATCAAAATCCGTTCAGTAGTTTCGGAGTTTATCGCGAACATACATCGTGACACGAAATTTTTATATATACTCGTATAGATTACGAATAACCTTAGGCGTGTTACCCACGCAATATCAGACCGACGACGTGAACTTTCACGTATTCCGTTTTCACGCGAAAACACACTCGTTGTTATCAGTGTTGTTACTAAAACTATTGTTGCATAATCTAGTATTCATGACGAACTATATTATATTATGATTATAATTAGGCACCTATTATACTGATAACCGATCCGTTCGAGTGAAAAATAAAAAAAATATACTACCCATCCGGATTCGGGAGGCGATTCGCGTGCACCGAGCCCGAATATAATATTATCGCGCTGGAACATCGGTTCTTTCGCGTATTATGTCATTATATTAATGCATTTGAAACGACCCCTCCTCCTTTTGTCATTTAATAATTAGGAAACTGTAATTATGACTATGTGAAAACTCGCGAGTGAACACCGCGTGTACGTATACGTACGTATATATATTAGACTGGAAACAAAAGACCCCCTCGGGTACGTACCTAATAAGAATCGCGATATTTTATAAAACTTAACGCACGTACGTTATTAATTTTCGGGTAAAATGGAAAGTTTTAAATGAAATATCAAAACTATCCGATTATCGTTTGGTTCTGATGACAAACAACACTTTGCACTGGAAATGCGTATATTTATGTATTAATTTTACGCACGAAACGCTCGGAAAGAATCGAAATCCTCGATTCGTAATGGATGTCACATGTTTATACGACAGCGTTCGACGACGCTTGTCTATTGTTATTATCACTGGTCGTTTTATGTCAACGCGATCTCGGCTAAAGGCTCGAGTTTTCCAAAACTTTTTCAATTCAGTATACGTAATATGAAGAATGATAAGCAGTAGTCTACTCCAGTGATTCCCAATCATCAGGGGTCCGCGGTCGAGCAGTACTGTGTAGTGATAATTTTATTTTATTTTGATGAAATTATTAAAATCGAATAGTTTGAAATTCCAGATATTTTTTGACCATCTCTATTGAAACTCGATTATCGCGAAACAGGTCGATAATCAAATTATTATGAATACGTATGTATCGTTATTAATTGCTCGAAAATCAATGAAATAACTAATTTAAGTAAATCATAATTAAATCCCAAAAGGTAATTGCAATAACGTCGTACGTAAAATCACGTGTTAAATCAAATATATCTTTTTATTATATTGTATTTATCGAGAGAAAATCTGTGTTTATATTGTTACAAAAAGGTACTTATAAATCATGAGCATTTTTTTTTTTTTTTCATTTTCATAATTAAACGAAATTGAAAAGTAAGTGTCCGCAAATAAGGGGTCCGTGGCTTAATAGTACTAATCGGGAACCTCCGGTCTACTAGGTAAGTTTATAATATTTATATACGATATTTCGGTTGGTTTTGCTATTGTTTATATCCGTATCGATTTTGTGATAGAACACTGTTTTGTTATTATAAATCCATCAATTATTATTCTACGATTCTAGTGATCCGATACCAATCGTTACCATACACTGCACGTATATCGTGCGTGATAATGGTTCAATGCATCTGCCGACTTTTGAGAGTTCAAATTGGACAATGGGTAATTAATAATTAAGACAAGTTTATGAATAAATCATACGAAACTGCCCCGTAATATTCTTTAAAAGAGTTATGTTACTGTTTTTTCGTACAAATGATTTGAAAATATCGCGTTCGAAATTCATAATATTTATATGGTTTTTTACATTTGTAATTCGAATAGGACATTTTTCCGAGTACGAATATGAAAACCCGTGTGCGAACAGATTGCAACAGAAACGTTAAATTAAATCTAACGGACCGAGTAAAATAATCAAATTGAAAGTGGTCTTTAGAGAACAAAAATTATTCTAAATTCAAATCAAATTATTTATTTTTTTTTAGGTAAGTTGACGTAATCAAAAATGTTCAAGGCGTAGACAGACCATAAAATGTGATTTGATAATCGGATATTCATTTGTTTTGTTTGTTATTTTATTCACAAGACGGCGCACCGCGTGTCGTGCGATTTATGGGATTTAAAATGATTTGCCAAATTGAATTTCCCGTTCGAACAGATTTAAGCTAAATCTCTGAAGAAACTACAGTTTTCTAGTACCGGTGGAGTTTATTGGGGCTTCGAGGCGCACACATCACCTGGATTTTATATTCCTAAAATATTTAAGGTGTACCCGCCGTGGACGTGAACAAAGTTTTACCCTGATCGGTCTGTAGGGAACAAAAGTCTCTTTTTCCGATCCCTCGCGCTATTTCTTCCAAAATTATACGGTAGTTTTGGCGGTGTCTTTGACGTTTCCGCCGCCGAAATTCATGTGCATCGGTCTGCGAGAGAAATTACGCCAAAAGTCTTCGGGAAGATGTTTTCGAGAAAAACCACCGGCCGTTCGCCCTCGGGGACTGAAAAATAAATCGGTACCTGTTGGCGCGGGGTCACCGCGCTGACTATTTTATTACGTTTGTGTTTCGAACGGTTTAATTGTATTTCCACAACAGTCACATATACGAGTATTGATTTATTTGGACATACACCTGAACGGAAAAATTATTTTTTAAGACACGAAAGACAAAGTGACTATATGGTCGTTTTGGACGCTTTTTTTCAACATGTGTGATCGGATAAAACGCGAAAACATTGTTCAAATGATTGCGAAACAAGAGTATCTAATATTACATAATACTAGTCGAGTGTTGTACACTTATCGATAATAAGACCAAACGATTATACCTAAATTCCATAAAATTAATGTTGGAAAATTTAATGTAATAAAACACAAGTAATCACTAGGAAAAAATCAACAAATCCTTCAGAATTCAAAATATCGTCAAGAAATATTTGCATAAAATCAACAATAGCAATTATAATTGGTATCCGCGCCGACGAAATTCGTATATTATAATATGTGTGTGTGTGTTGTGTGAGGTATTTAAAATAGTTTATATTATACTCAGTAGAGGAATATGAAAATTAATTAAAAATTGTTTTTAAATTTAATCTATAAGCACACGTGGACAGGATTATTATAAAATAAACGAAAAAAAAAAAAAAAACCGCTCTACGAAATAACGTTTATACAATATTATGATATCCGTGTTTCGGTAGCAATTTCCCTGCCATCGTCTGTACTGGACACCGCCGACTGACCTCGTAATCTCACGACCGCACTTGGGCATACTTCCTATTATATTGTACAAACGCACAATTGGTTTGCAGATGACGGCCTGTATAACGTCATACATCTCGCGACATTATTTCGGAATAGTTTAAATTGGCCTTTGCTCGCATACATTTCACATGGCGTTTTCGCCGGAAAGCGTTAAAATAATTCGCATTGTATACATTTAATTGTTAGCCGTTTGCGCGCGTCGTGTATAATAATAAATACATTCGTTGCGTAAATAAAAAAATAAAAATAATAGCACGACGACGACGATGATAATAATATTCTCTATTCTCGGGATGTGAAAACAAAAGTAATAATAACAGTAGTTATAATCATAGTAAGACGACGGATTCGGCGAACTTTGAAATAACTCCGTCAACCCGATTGTTTTTCGGATCGTATTATTCATCAAGATTCGAAGAGAGCAAAATTAACCCATCGGTTTATGGCAATTGATTTTAAATAAGTAACGAACTACTGAGAATTTCGTTTTACTTCTATCTATAAATATTTCAATTCGGTACAAATTACTTTCGGCTTTCGATTTTACAGTCAAATTAATATCAATTCATCAAATAATAGTTACGTATACTTGCTTAGAGTACACCTAATGGTTTAATATCCACATAATAGTAATGTAATATGTTTTTTTTTCTACTTTATGGTAATTTTGACGTTTTGATTTGACATCGGCCGAGACGTATACGTATAGTTATAACGGTACGGTTAAACGAGTTGAATTTTCTAGTCGAATTGTGCATAGAAAAAGAAAAAAGAAAAACATCCATAAATAAATACACGGCGGGACGATAATTTAAATAGGTCATGTTATTAATATATACAATATACCGAACCAAAACGTTTTCGGATCAATTCTTTTGAGAAAATGTCGAATACATTTTTATTTTCAACGAAAACGTATTGTCGTAAACACATTACATATTACATGCAAATTAGAACTATATTATGCATGTCGTGAAGTAGTAGTAGTAGTAGTAGTGTAGTAACAGCAGCAAAAGTGCTTTGCATTAAATATTTATTTTTCACGGTCGAAGAATTTTCAGACTCACTAGGACTCTCGTCGTCGTCAACGTCGGCAAATCGTAAAAAAAAAAAAAAACATCGCACAATTAATTCGTTCGACATTAATTTTCGCGCATAATCCGGAACGTCGTCGCGATAATCAAACCGTCCGGTTCGCCCATGGCCTCCGCGGAGACTTCACACGTTTCTCGGTCGGAAAAGTATAAAACATTTCCCAACGAAAAAACACGTATGGCGCGCGTCTCCTTCGTGCCGAATTATATAATCAAACGAGTGATAATTTCGCGTAGACCGCGGGAAATAATACGTAACATTTTCGATTAATCGAACCGTACGTGCGCAAATA
The DNA here is from genome assembly GCA_948098885.1 of Drepanosiphum platanoidis. NCBI lineage: Eukaryota > Metazoa > Arthropoda > Insecta > Hemiptera > Aphididae > Drepanosiphum > Drepanosiphum platanoidis. Next base: position 4,239,042 of record OX402529.1, on the reverse strand, counting down.
TTTCGGGGCCGTTCGCGCAACACGTCGTCGGGACGAAGTTTTCGGAACTTTTTCACACTTCCTCGGTCTATCATCATCCGTAATTTATCCAATATTTCAGTCATATACGTAACACACGCACAACACGCCACGACATAGACTATATTATGTACATTTTGTGTTGACGTTGTCACTCTTCGGTCAGATCGAGTGTTTTTGAAAATACAGTCGAGTTGCGATAACTCGAACCTCGATAACTCGAAGAACTCGACAACTCGATTTTTTTTTAATTCCCCTAGAAATTATAATAACACTCAATGTATTATAAGTCTTGTTAACTCGAATATAAAATTGTGATGAATAGCTTAGTCGAAGTATATTTTTATATCTGCTATTATATCTGGATATTTTGGGTATTTCATGATAATTGTAATATGATTACGGCGAACCAAGCAATGTCATCATTACAAACTGTTAGACAATTTGTTGAATCTGTCGAAGGCGCGGATACTTCTATTTTCGAATCCATAGGCAAATTAGAAGATTTTGTCAATAAACAGCCAAAAAACCAAAAATTAATAACAAATTATTTTTCTACTGTATCTCATAAAGAATACATATTATGTACATACTTATAATTTCATTGTATTTATTTTTTTTAATTTTATTTAGTTTTTGTATAGCATTTATGTATAAACATAAATGTATTATATTTGTCATGACGTTTTTATCGTAAAATTTTTAAATTATATTTCATTACATAGGTAACTCGAAGTTTTGATTTTATTTTGATAAATTCGAGTTAGGTATCTCGAATAATACACATCTCGAGGTGAATTTTTATCCCCCTTCAACTTCGAGTTATCGCGACTCGACTGTATAAGGTTTTTTTTTTTGAAATCAAACCGTATTTCGAGAATAACTTTTAATCTTGCAAACCATCTTTTTCTAAGTGTATCGTACGATTTTTTTCAAACGCGCGACGATAATTCTTTTTTAGTACGCCGACGAAGAAGCGCGATAATTTAATTTTCTGGACATTTCACGCGAGTACGTAAAGTTCGTAAATATTTCAAGTCCGTCAAAAACGAGCGGAGTATATTATATAGTGTACCGACGTTTTCCCTCTGTTCGTCTACGATTTTTTTGTTTCTGTAATAAAACGTATGACGTTGAATTATTTGAAAATAATTTTCCATGAAATTTCGTTAAAATAAAAAAAATAAAATCTGAACGGGGGGAAAAAAAAAAAAGGAAAAAAAGCTACTACTGGACGTCTGTGTCGGCGTGTGTAGGTGTGTTGCGAATAAAATTACTTTATACACACGTCTCTACGCGTGTCTGTTAAAATATATTATATTGTTTTTCGCACAAAAATAAACACAGTTATTGATCGATTATTACTAACGTTTGTAGGTAGTGTTGTTTGCGTTAGCTGCAAAAAAAAAAAAAATAAATAAATAAATAAAAAATAACAAAACAAAAACAAAGGCTTTAGTATCATTATTATACTGTTGTAGAGGTATGCGTAAATATTTTAGTCGCGGTGGAATTTCCGTCGGCAGTCAGTCAGTTCGATTGAATGTTTGGATTTCATATGATTATATTATTATCCCGCGGCGAGTATGAGTTGTATTAACGAATTATTTCACAATACCGGCCAGTAGTAATTTGCGAAAACAATCGATTTCCACTAATAAGGAATTGGAAAAAAACAAAACGTCCTACCGTGTATTTAACCCGTCGCGTCGTCGTCGGTACACATAATATAGTTCGTAAACATGATCTGTGAGCGCCGCTATTTTTTATAGCATTATTAATTACTCGATCAACTTAAAAAATCAAACCATAACTAGAAATATGTATATTTTTATCCTTTACTAAAAAGTTTTATATACTTTTTTTGTGTGTACAATTAATAATTTATAAAATAAAAAACTACAATCTTATTCTGAAAAATTTTTTTATTTTTTTTCATATAAACTAGTGCAAATTAATTAAAAACGTATTGTAAAAATGAAAATTTAGAAAAAAGTCGTCTATAATTAGCTTCTTCGGTCTCTTCTAACCGCGAACTAATTTTATTAGTCGCGATAAATTGAAAAATAAAAAAATAAAAACACGCAATCGATTGCGGCGGCGCGTCGCGGCGGTGAAAAAACTATTGCGCGACGCTCACTTAAAAAATCTAATAACTGATAGGAAATGACAAATAGCGCAATTATTTATTTTTTTAAATATTTTATATAGACGGGTTATTTGAAGGTATTCAAATAGCATCATATTAATTCGATAATATTTGTGCGAATAACGCTCGCAATGCTATTTGTGTACCGACGAAGGGTTAAGATGTTTATAAACTTCAGTTGTCGCTCGGAAAAAAAATAAAATAAATACTCAACTGTTAATAACGATATAGCCTACAATAACCGTCTGATTCGTTCAAAATTAAAAACGAACGACTATAATGGTCATAAACACCACCAGTAACGTGCGGTTACACGCATACGACTTAAGTTTTAACCGTCGGAAGTGAATTGTTATTATTATAAAATCTATGTGTCGATTTAATAATTATTATTAGAATAATTCGTTTTTTTGTCTAACGTTTTAGTTTAAACTAAATTTAAATGTCTCCGACTTTTGATTGAGTTTAATTAATTTTTAACTGAAATCGAATTTATTCTCTACGAACGTTTTTATTATTATTATTATTATTATTTTTTTTTTAATTAGAAAAATCGCCCTTTAGAAATGGATAATATTTTTTGCAAAAAATATTTCCACCGACGACGTCGTCATAATGTGATGATTTGCGTACGTAACAATAGGTGTTTTAAAAAAAAAAAAAAAAAAACAATCCAATATTGTGATTTCGATGAAAAATAGTAGAAAATGAAAATCGAAGAGTTACAAAGTGCTTCGATATATTTTTTTTTTAGAAGGCGTTATGGTTTTGTCTATCCCTAGTCATGCCATAACTCAATTTACGTTCGTATTTTCGTGAAATATCTGTCAAATTTGCTTTTAGACGATGTATTTATTAGAGAAAACAGAAGAGAACGAAGTATTGTTTATGGCTGTATGTAGAAATATTTTGTTCGAAAATATATATTTTTTCATGTTTCGCGACTGCAACTTACGGTATAGAATAGAAGAAGATATTTGTTTTTTTTTTTTTTTTTGTTTTGTCACAGTCTTTTTCATTTGTTTTGAATACGGTTTGAACGATGTCCAAAAGATATTATAGTTTTAAATTACAAAAATAAATAATAATAAAATATTTGAAATCGGTACGGCGCGCGGCGGCGGCGCCGCGCCGGGTCATTTGTTCTCGTCTCGTTTCACTCGCTTCGACTTATTAAAATACTGAAACGATATTGTTTCAAATTTTAGAGTTATTGTAAAGCAACAACGGCGCCTTTGAAAATACGAGTTATTCTCGACGACGAAACTCAGTCTATACGAAAATCGAGCTCCGATTTTAGAATTAGATTGTTCACATTCTTATCGTTTTGTTTTCATGCTTGTTTTTGGCGTAGATAAAAGCACACGGCATATTGTAAAACCAATAATCTGTGTTGCTACGTGGACATTTTATACGTACGTTTAATACGAGCGAGATGAAAAAAAAAACTCCGTCTAGGCGGGAATAAAGGGGAGTTTGCGTCCTTTTGATGATAAAAAAAAATAATGTATTCTCATGAATCGCAGAAACGAAATCAACGTTATTAGATAACGACACGATGAAACTGGTGCTAGTTAAGGTCTCGTAATTATTATACCTTATATAGACGGGTGTATTAGGGCGGTGTTTTAGCCATCTGGACGATTCCCCGAAAAAAATTATAAAAAAACAACGCAATCAAAGTCGATTTACCCAACACCAAGAGTTATTTAATCAAGCCGTCGTCGTCGGGGAAATCACCGCGTAGGTAGTAAATTAGTACGTGTTTACTATTTTAATTTCTTATGAAAATGATTTTTTCCAATATATTACGGCCTTTAGTTTAGTGGAAAACGTACAAAATTATCGTATTATCTTAAAACAATAAATCCATCAGACAATAATTATGTAAATTCAGTGTCCCCGGCCTCCCGAGTGGCTACAAGACTCAGTCGGAACGTTATAGATAGTGTTGTAATCACGAATGTCACTGAAAACGCGTTTCGTCGTCGACGAAGTGTCTATTCTCGACCGCCGTGAATGCAATGCGCTGTGTGTGTGTGTTTGACGGTGAGATAAATTCGATTTTTCCTACTCCGGTCGAGTTATCTCACTTCCGTTCGGCGATCTCTATATATCCGCAGCTCGGGGCGCCGCCGTTCGCCCCGGGGAGAAGACAAATCCGAAAACGGCGGAAACGCAATCATCACGCGGACACGCCGTATCGTTTTTCATACATCTATAGATAATTATCTACTGCGTAATATACGTATTAAAATGACGAAACGATCAATTAGCCGGGTCTCCGCGCCGGGGGCGCGTTTAATATGATACGGGGACGCGGGAACGCGGGACAAAACAAAGCAGTCTGAATTTTAATGTACCTCAAACCCGCGCGTTCTCGCCAGCCAATCACGTGTAGGTATCCATTCAAACAGACCAACCTGCGGGACGTTTATTCAAACGTATTCATATTACTACTGGCGAGTATTCGGCTATAAAATTCCACGAAAAATTCGATGAAATCGAATACGCTTGACCGGCTAGGTAGTCGATAATTATTCTAAACAATCGAACACGTTTTCGACGGACAGAGTCGACAGACTAGTTTTTCCGCAGCCTCTTCACGTTTCTCGTTTTTAAGCTCTACAAAAACTCGCGAATAATTTACTTCACGTTCGACGTTTGATTTTTACGTAAAGAATTGTTCGAAACGCGTTAATTTTATGACATGACCGTGTAACGGGTCGACAACAACTCGGTATGGTTTAGACCAGCGGTCGCCAACCTTTTGGACCTCGCGGACCACTAAATCCATTACTCTAAATTAACCAAGTAAAAAAAAATGAATTAAACTAACGCATATTTTATAAAATATCAATAAAGTGTAAATTAGCTTAATATAAAACTGTTAAGTATTTGACACAATTTTTAATGTGAGATTTGTTCTCGCTTGTTTTGATTAAGTCTGTGCATTTCGGCATTTTACTGAGCGCGACAGTAAAATAATAACCCACGCGTCGTTGGAAATTAGGTCTATTTACTTTATAACATGCGATAATAACGACAATATTACTACGCGTTTGTTCTTATTTGTTGTAAACCGAATCTACACATATAGCGACGTTGTACACTACTTTTGTATATTTCGATTATAAACTCACAACAGCATTACTAGTAACGTTCAAATTTTTCTGCGGACCACCAGTGGTCCGCGGACCGCCGGTTGGCGACCGCTGGTTTAGACGATTTACTACACCCGTAACATTATCCGCGTACATTATGTATTGTTCCGTATTTTATTTTTGTTTTTTCACGTGATTGTTTTATCTCAGTCGGCGATTCGACGTTGGACACTAGGCGTTTTCTAACGAGGACTCTCGGAACGCGCCTTACATATTATATTATGTAAATACGCCTCTGCTTTATGCGAAAACGGCGATATAAAAACCCAAAGCCTCCCACACGAAAGCAAAAAGGCGTGAATAAATAAAACACGCGAAAACGTATCGAACGGTTGCCGACGATAATCAGTACAGCGGCGCGGCGGCAGGCGGGCAGGCAGGCAGGCGCGACGGCGGCGGCGGCGGCGGCGGCGGCTAACCGATCGATGCGGACGGAAGTCAGGCACATCAGACGCGGCGTCGGTTCCTGGTCAACGAGTGCAGCTGTACAGGCTGAATTTTAAGGGGAGGGGGGGGCGGTTCGTGTCGGGACGGGCTGATTTCAATTTCTCTCAGTGTTTATTTTTCGAGAACGAGCGAAAATCGTTTTCCCTTTCCGTTTTCTCGCGGTTAATTATCAGAGGGAATATTAATGGCATTATTCTCGGGGCCCGGGAAACAGAACCCGTCTCGGACGTTTTTCGCCGTGAATTTGACGAGTGAAAACGAGATATATGTATATACACGACTCGACGAACGTCGAAAGTCGAAAGTTTTTAATGAAAATCGAGCGTTTGAATTTTATACGGCGTTTATTATTAAATGTGTCGCCGCGCCAATAGGTATGCGTGTTTTGCCCGCGGGCCGGGCAAGATCGGTTTTTTACAAGTCCCGGCGACTTTCTTCAATATGGCGTCCCCTCCGTGGGGCGATACGTCGCGACGACGCCGGCGCGAGATGAACTGCGATGACTGATGAAATTGAAATAATCGATTTTCTCCCGGTCGGCTCGATAATTATTACCATTCGACGACACTATAAGATTGCGATCGGATGGTGAACAAGCCTGTTCGGCGAAGAAAACACAAACCGATCGAATAACGATACGATCATATTGCCGATAAATCAAACGATCTATAGAGCACGAAATATACCTAATATTATAATTGCAACGTTGGCGGGGCAATGACAAAACAAATAATTATGCGGCTCGTCGGGCTTTCTACCCGACGCAGCCGAAGCGCGTGAACGGTTTTTCACCCACGCGATCGTGTCGAGATTCATAATGTTGTTGTAAAAGGTCGGTGGCGGCACGTGCGCGATCACGCGCAAACAGTCGTGAACGGTAGAGTTCACGACAGTAATAATTATTCAGTTGACGACGCGGCAAACGGGAACTTCGAACGGTTTTCGCTCGCAACGACGACGGATATAAAAGTCGAGACGCGATGGCTACACACGCGTGTAGTCGCCGACGACGGGGCTAGATAGAAAGACACGACGAGATCGTCGACGAAAATGGGGAGAAAAAAATCGAAAACAGTAATGGACGACATTAACACGTGCAATGCCCGTCCGTATTGCAACACACGAACGGACGCGAAGGCGTGATAAAACGCCCACCCCCGCCGACCGATTTCCGCACGGAAACGATTACACACAAATCGCCGGGAAACGAAAAGGCGAAAAACACATAAATTCGACGCTTGATTACCTACTCTACACGTCGTCGTTGTAATAACAGGAAAGTAGAGTATTGTCGACGCGCGTTCGAAACGAGCGTATTTATGAATAGACCGATCGGATCAACAGACGAGTTTCGTTTTGAATAACTCACGGGTAACGCGAGTTATTCAAAAATCAATCGCGTTCAAAGTTATGACCGTTTGCTTGTATTTTTTCACTTTTGAGCTTTAGTTTAACATTGTCTGTGTTGCCTATTTAAAACGAATACCTAACGAATACATCATTTTATCTCACGGCGTTTGGTATCACTTGTATCTCTGTTTATAGTATTTAATTAATGCATTTAACTAATGCAAAAAAATGGCCAAAACCGCATTGTTCACCTAAAGTAGGAAGCATTTAAAACGGTTTTTGGTTCAACAATATACGTTGAGAGATATGAATTCCATCGACAAATATTGTATTCCCCGTTGCCATTGCTATTATTATTATTATTGTTTCACTCTTTGAAAACGTTACCAGGAATTTCGAAATCATTAATCACGGTTACAAACGTCATATTATAATTCGTGTATACGATGATTTTACGATGGTAATAATCGAAAAAGGTACTTGTACTTTTAAACGAACACTGAAATAAAAAGATAATATATGATTTCAATAGTTTTATAACAAGTTTAAGTTGAGTTTAAATTGGCACGAGAACGGTAATGGCTGTGGATGATTATTTATTTATACTCGAATAGAAAAAAAACAACAAAATAATCGTTTTCGTTTTGCGCATTTACATTGAAAATAATTAAAATTCGTTACTAACATACGTAATATGGATTTTGTTACTCTTGGTCGACTTGACGAGTACATGTTTCCAAATTAATAAATGTCCAATCGGTTGAAATTTAACTATCCGACAGCCTTTTATATCATCATCAATTACGTAACATACAAAAACATAACGACTAAATAGAAATTACCTTTTTTTTTTTTATAAGGTTTTAGACGTTTTCCGCGAAGATCGTAATAATTTAATTCTAACTTATACACGCACATCGTATAACAAATTAATAATAACAAAATTCTACCAGGAATTCGAGTAGACACTTGGTAGTGACAGACAGTCGGAATTTAAGCGCAGTTATAGTTTATATAGAGCCGAATTCTAGAGAAGATGGTAGGAGAACGGAGAAATCGAATTACCACCTAGTGGGCTATATAAATCATGAGAGTTTCTTTTTAGTTTTGTATTAAAATAGTGATTGCGAGCTCATGCAAGTTCGTTTGGCGTTTAAGAGAATAGTATCAAAGTGCCGATTCTTTCGGTCGAATATTTATATAATAATATGACGTTTTCCTTGGACGAACATTGAGAAATATGATTATTGGACGTCTGTTTGCTTGAAAAATAAATTCGTTATCAATCCGAGTAGTACTTATTTCGAGTTTCTGCTTTCTTTTTATTTATTCGTATTTTTAAATATGAATAGTTTAACAGCTCGGTAATTAATTTCTACTCGGATACATTTTGATCCGTAGTATGGAACGATGTTGAAACGATGTTAATCGATTAACGACTAAAACAATAATATTCCTCGTCTATTGTAATTTAAACCTGCACATCAAACTTATCTCATATTGTATGCACATGGAATATAAACTCGATTAAGATTTTAATTAATTACCAGATAGCGCAAGCGTTATTTAATAATAAAGTTTGCAACGGACGTTGGCGAGTCGCGAATATTTACGCCGCCGCCGTGGCTACTAATAATTTCGAAACGCAAACTATAACGTAAACACGTCTCGCAGCTTTTGGCGAGAAAAACAATTTTGGAAAAGAAAGGCGAAATAGCGAATTTGCCGCGTTTCAATAAAATAAATAATATGCAATTTGCCCGTATTCCCGATTGCCGCGACGCGACGCTAAAAACTACCCAATGTTGATTACATTATACTACCCCATGCTTATGGGGTGAAATTACACTTTGTGAAACTCGAATAATCTTTGTCGAGTGCCCAAGTTTAGTGTTTAATGTATTTAAAACATTAAATAACTTATATATATATATATAAAGGTATATTATATTATTCATGACGTGTTTGTTTCACGTACAAACACATTGTATTACGTTTAAAAGTAGCATTCGAATTTATGTCACATTTATGGCGAGAATCGTTTAATAAAAATGTGTCAAAAATGTAGATTAAGGTTTTTAGTTTGAATAAATCTAAATGAAATATTAGAAAGAAAGAAATATTTAATATTGTTAGTCGACATGATACTTGGAAACTTTTTTCATAAGAAAAAAAATATAATATGTTTTACAATTGAATGTAATTTTAACGCATAATTTAAATAAAAAAAACTAAAATTATTTTCCATTCAATGTAAATCGTTATAGTATTTTATTAAAATATAAAATCATAAAACAATATTAATAATTATTAACTAAAATAATAAAATACATATTTTTTTAAAAGCGATTATTTTTTTCGCGTAGATAGAATTCTATCAGAACGTTTTATTAACTAATACGTACGGCATGTGCATGTGATGAAATGAATCGGACTCGTTCAAATGTTCAATAAAAATGCCATTAATATCAGTCGCGTTATTAAGTGGAATATATAATTAAAAAATGTGCGACTGGTGTAAAGAAATTAATAATATATACTCGTATATTTATTTTAACGAAGATTTACATAAAACGTTTAAACGTTAATTATAGACATTTGTATGGTATTTTTGTAAACGAGAAGAGAGAGGGAGACAGAGAAAGAAACTTTTACATTTCAGTTTTAATACTCGCGTTAATTTCAAAAACTTATTTCAATATTTCTATGTGTTGTAAAACATTTTAAATACCGTTTTACTATTATCATTTCTATTGTTTGAAATATTTGGCGAACGATTATTTCCACTAAGTGCGTTAAATCGATTCTATTCTAAACGATTGATATTGCTCTAGCGTCATAGACCATCAGTATAATATAACGAAAGTGGTTTTCGGCAGCCGTCTTATTTTTCGTTCAAACAATTTCATCATTCGAATAATATTAATACTCGTATAATATGCTATGTGCGAGTGGCGCACATGCTAATGTATAAACAAATAAATTATTTAGATGTGGTTTATGTATCTGGAATAAACCGGAGTGCAGCGAACGACTCGCTAACTAAATGAGCTCCGATCATTAACTACCATTATATTATTATTATTATGTAATGAAAACAAACGATGTTCGCTCATCAACCGCTATTGGCTTCCGAAAGCAACAACTTGCAGTTATTGTAATAATATTGTTCGCCGAGCATTGTGATTTTAATACAATATGTTACATATTAATTCAAGGTCGAGTTGCACGTAGTAATATTTTTTATCGAAATCGAGTCGTCGCGTGCGCTTAATTTCTGTAAATATTCATACGCCGTCATTCGAAATAAAACAACAACCCCAAAGAGTTGAAAAAAATAAACTTATGTTCATGAATTTGTGACTTTTGTTTAAACGCACAGTATTTTATCGCAGGCGTGGATTCAAAATATGCTACGATACACGGAGTTCCTTTTCTTTTCTCTCTCTATTTTTTTTTTTTTTTATTAATTCTTGTAGTTTGTAAAAAAAAAAAAAACGCTAAAAATTCGTATCAAATGACCTCGTCGGATCGCTGCGGACCAAATTCGATACGATGTTATGCAAATTTCCACTGAATAATTCTTTTTCAATGTCTTATTTTGCGAATCGGCAGCAAAAACGAGAACCGAGAAAACACTCGAAAGACGTCTCGTTTTGTTATTTATTTCGTTCAGTATTTTTGTTTTCTCTCACTTTCTTATATCCATCATTCACACCGATGCCAACATAATTTGATCAAAAACCGTATACTTTCAATATAGATTATAATATACACAATATCGGCGGATAAGACACACCATAATACATCACGGAGTGTGTGTGTGTGTGTGTGTGTGTGTGCTTGTCTTTGTGACACTTCGATTTCATTCGATTTTTTTTTCTTTCTTTTCACAACATTAAATAACACATGATGTATTACGTCATGCGTTTCGGGGACGAACTAATGAAAATGGAAATAATTAATTTTCTTTCTACCATCATTTGAAACCTCGACTTAAATAACCGAAACCCTAGTGTTTGTTAATTTTTGTTATCAACGATCTGTGGTCAGTATTATAAATGACGGTGGAAAATTATAAATTCAGATTTCATATGATAATCAACGGTTGACACGCAACCATTGTTTCGTTTTTCGCTCGCAATCGTATGAATATGGCATAATAATATATTATCTATAGTAACAAATCGTTTTTATTGAAACACACCGGTTGTGCGCGAGTATAAAATATATAATTTATTTACCAATCGAATATGGATCGAACAAGGAAGGTTACCTGGTGAAAACCACAGTATTTCAAAAATAATATTTTAAAACTTTCATCGGTTTATACATGTTGCGTTAACGACGCTTTACGAATAGGTTATATTTTATTATAATGACATTTTTCAATAAACTATGATTGGTAATACTAATATGTATACTGAATCGTACCATATACGACGTAAATAATTGAAAACTGGGTGTATACGATTTCGTATTATTTTACACGCCACTAAATTATCAATTGTCACAATATTATCATTGAAATACGTGAATTTTATGATAGATAAACGCGCTATGAAATGGATTATGCTAACTTTTCACACTTTACACACAGTAAAATTAATTCATTTTGAATAACGGTTCATATAAATTTATATCGATATGAATACATTTAAAGTTTGAAAGCCTCAAATTCAATTTTTTCTCTTTTTCTGCAGATATCAAATTTAAATACTAATCTGCGTATAGTATTTTGTAAAACGAGAGACAAATACTGAAAATAATTTACAACAATCAATCGAAACATCGATTAATTGATAATCCAAAGTTATTAAATTCAATAGCGAATACGATTTAAATACAATAAAGTCCAATAATGGAAAATTGGAACGTTAAAACTAGTCAAAAATAAAAATTAAGTAACACAACTAGTCAGTATTTGATGATTAGGTTTTCAACGTAGTGTGTATATATATTATATCGCGTATTTGCACTTATTTAGAAATAGATAAATAATGTTCATAATTAATAAATCAGCCTCGACGATTGAAAATAATTTATATTACGAATGTTTAAAAATGTGCTATATTTATTGCCACCGTGTACGGAATATTATTAGTGCCTTTGTCTAAATTGTTGCCGATTAAAAACATATTATAAGAAACACAAACTCAAAAAATATTTTTATAATTAACCTAACGAGTGGAGAGGGGGGGGGGGAGGGGGGAAAGGTAAACTAATGCGACCTTGAAAAACGATACTTCGAAACTCGAGTAGAATTAAACGCGTCTGTGTGCCTGATAATGAACAATTTAATTATGAAATTAGTCTTTCGATGAACGTAAAATAATATCGCGTTGATGCGCAACAAGTTTTCCACCAAGAGACTTCACTCGCGCACTACTGCAGGTATGTACACACGACATCGGACCTGTACACTGGCATCTCTAAAATTATACCATCATCACACCTCGGCTTTAATTTTTAAACGCGAACGCAATTATTCCGAGCGCTTAAACGTTACAAATCTCAGTTAAGCCACCGGAGGTAAAAATATTTTGTATAATTTAAAACTAAAATTAGTAAATGGTTTTTTTTTTTTTTTTTTGTTTAATTTAATTTTACCCCGTGCGGTGTAATGGAGTTATGATTTGAAACGTAGGAATGTTTGATTAACACACTAAATTGTTAATTAATACCGCCGCCGTAAAATTATACACTTTATCGTGAAGAAAATATAATTTTTGACCGACACCGAAAAATTATAATAATAATAATGACAAGTGTAGAGTGAAGAAAAAAATACAATACGAACGCGATTCCTTTTTTTCGTTTTGTTTTGTTTTGTTTCTAACCTGGAAGACTCGTGGCAAATTTAACGCCACCGAAGTAATAATACGGAAAATAGCACTAATTTTAAACGAATAATAAATTCAGGAAACCTTTTAAATAATAAAAAAATATAATATATAAATGATATCAGACCGCATAATAATACGAGTACTTGAATATTATATTATCAATTATTATCATTTTCTATTGTTTTAGTTTTACTTTTGTCGACTATTTTAAACTGAACGATAGACAACAACAACTGCAGCGTTATTTGAATGGGCGAATAATATTACTTTAAGAGATGGCTAATCAAATAAATAGTAATAGAAGTCCGTGTCGATAAATAATGTTGTTCTACGTACTTATCTAATATAATTATTGTTTAACGTTCATCTATTATTAGAACACTCGGGGGGGGAAATTGAAGTAAACAAATTACTCGATTCAGACCACTAAAATTATAATATTATTATACGACTCGTGAGGATAACGTGAGAGCCGCGTTAATATTCACGAGAATTCGGTTTGTACGGTACGTATTTACATTAGCCGAGGTAAAATAAATTATTATTGTTTACCGCATGCCTACCAAAGATTTCTGACGTATTCCATTTCTGTCCGTATAAATAGATTTTTCTAAAAACAACAATTTACTTAATAAAAAAGATAATATTTATTGTTTACGTTCGTGTCAGAATCATCATCATCATATCAATTCAATTCGGTTGGCAAACATTCAATTCTAATATTATATAAACACGGCCGATCTCGGCGGCAATTCGAGATACGTTTAAACACGATGTGTACGATTATACGTATAGTAGAGCAGCGGTTCCCAAACTGTGCACCGCGGTTAGCCCTAGGGGCACCACAAGCACTTTCTAAGGGCACCACGTTCTACGGCCCATAAAAAATAGCTTAAAATGTATGTATGTTTTTTTTTTTTTTTTAAAGTTTAAAAACGCATTAATTTATAATTAAGTTAGTTGTGTACTTGGCTCAGAATGCTTAGATTGTATTAAGTTTAATAAAATCAATAAAATTGGCTATCAATGAGTATTATTTTTTTTGTTCTGTCTTTCGTCTTATTCACAGAAGGTAAAATTTGGTCCAAATTAGGGCACCGCAGCTAAATTTGTTCCAAAAAAGGGCACCGCGGAAAAAAACGTTAGGGAACCGCTGTAGTAGAGCATAACCATGATATCAATGCCAGAGTGACGTGTGTGCGCAAGAGTCAAAGTTATAGTGATATTTCCAACCGTTTTGGGTTTGATTAATCGACGTGGTTTTATTTTTCATAAAAACGATTATAAGATAATATTTTGTATATTATTTCACGTGGGGAACAAGAAAATATTATAGTGTGAATACACGTGTACTACGGCTGAATATTTCCCGTCGTCTCCGATACGATACGACACGAAACTACACGACGACGACGACGCGGATAAGTATGAACCGGCTTTTAATCGTATTCATCTTTTCAATGCTTTTTGTAAATGGTTTTTTTTTCTCTCCCCACGACGACGCTTTGGCGCGTTTTCGACGCCGAGAACAAAGAGAATGTGCACACTGTCTCGACGATTGTGTGTTTCTCGGTCTTTCTCTTCTCGCTCGCACTCTCTCCAGTTAATAGTTATATTCTCTTCTCAAAGTTTTCGCGAAAAAACCGTCCAAACTCGGCGGGCATGTTGTATAGAGAATTATTTCTCTTTCAACGTTTTTCTTAATATTAATCTTGTGACGAAAATATTAAGTGAGGCTCGTGCGGAAAGTCCATTTCAGTCTCGGGAGAGACTACACAATATAGTTTTGATAATGATTCGCGTACACCATACGAATCGCGCGCGCGCGCGCGTGTATATTATACATCAGGCATGTCAAACACGCGGCCCGCGGCTCGTTTTTTTCGCTTTTCTGTGATAAAACGAAGTGAAAATAATAATTAAAAAAAAAAAAGAGTTGTGAAATAAAATGTTCGTTTCGCGTCACAAATAAGTGATGGACTATGAGACGGTTTAATAGAGGTACGATATTGATATCGTATTAACCGATATTATATATTTCGAAAATTACAAAGCGACTTCGTCCAATGAGATTTTTCCCCAAATAGAAAAATTATAGTGACATCAAAGAAACGGCATCAATAATTAATAATCGAAAAGAAACAAAAATCATCGTCTTTTCATATTTTTATTTTTCAACATTATTTCTAATAAATAATTAATAATTCGACGTTAGATAAATTATTTAATAATTAGGTACCCATGTGACTTGATAATAATTAACGAACTTAAAAATTATAAAAATTCGTCTAAAATATATTTTATACAGTTTTTCTTTCTTTTTTTTTCGTGGCCCACATTTTTTATCATATTAAATATTTTCGACTTTGTAGATAATTTGAATTTGACATGCCCGTTATATTTGAATATTTATGCACTCGGTGCTAAATGTTATGAGGTATTTTAACTCTCCGAATAAAAATAGAGAAAAAGGTCGCTAACTTTAATAATATCATTGACAATACGGAAAATCTGAGTTAGGTTAGTAATAAAAATATATAAGCTAATCTGTCCGAATAGTTCGCACAATAACTTTTATATTGAAATTTATTTGCATTTAAAAAAATGAAAAAACAGTGTATTATTTTAAGTTTATTGAAATCGACTAATATATTATTTTCAGTATGCCCATACACTCGGCGTATATGTACTTGTTTTTGTACTTTTTTACATTGTATTTGTCTTAATTAGATTTTTATTTTTTTTAATAATTATAATAATTAGCTTAAAATTCCAAAAACTTTAAAAGGAATACTAAGTTTGTGTTGTCGTAATGGCGAATTAGCAAATAGCACGCCGAATATCAATATATTATATTAGTGGTTTACGCACTTGAAACATAGTTATTCCAATATTTAATTATGCTGAATTCTAAATTCGCAAACATACTTTTTCTTAATTTGACATTTGTAATATTCTAGATTAAAATGAATTTATAATTGGTATCAATTTTCATTATTCAATATTTAGTTACCCTAAAAGTTTAACTTAGTTTTGCTTTCAGGTGATTTCATCCAACGTCCAATATATCATCGAGTTTATTAAAAATAATGCACGAGAAAATTTCAACGAGTCCACAGACAAAGCGAAGGGCAAAATTTAATTATATTCATCGGGGACATTAGCGAGAGAGGTGGAAATTATTTCCGTTTTTTTTTTTTTTTTTTATTGTAAGTCATCAATCTCTATGTGGACCCGTTCAATAAATATAATAACTAAAAATGATGAAACGTAGGGCACACCACCACGTTTAAAAGGGTATGAATAACATATTGGTTTTAAAACAGTCGGTTATGAATTCGATTAAAACTCGTTTACGTATATAAATAAATAGAAAAAAAAAATGAAAAATAATAACACGATTTTTCAGGACATTTTTCATAAACATTAAATGTTATTGAAAAGGTTCGGGTAAACAGTAAAAAAGTAGTTTTAAAATAGTATACATCGTGTACACACGTGCAAACGTAACCATATAATAAAACCACGATCGTATGCGCGCCGGTTCAACGGTTTTTTTTTTTGTGGTTACATTTTTTTTGTTTAACGTAGCCAAAATGATTATCGAAAATATCCAAAAGCGTGTTCGATTCGATAGAAAACACAACGTAGTCGTTATAAATAATACACGTCAAATTAAAGACTCGTCCGAAACATTCGTTGTTTATTTAGGTAAGTTTTTGTAACAATCAATACATATATTATAGTCTCATAAGTTATGATTCATAACAGACGACAGTCGGTTCAAAACAGCAGGGATGTTCCTATTACGACGACGCTATAAGTTATGGGCGTCTCTTCTAGGCGTAAAATTGATTTATTTTACGGTATTAAAAATAAGTATATTTTAATAGAAAATTATAAAAATATCGAACGCATAACACGTTCTATCGTGATTTTCAACGGGACACTAGCGATGCTATTGAATTTATTATTAAAAATTATAATTAAAGCATTTATTTTAGCCTTTGAATATATGAACAGTATAATCGATACTTACTGGAATTACGATTGTTAAAATATTAAATACGTTTTTTTCCGAAACATATTGTCATGAATAGTGTATAAGTTTAACTAGAATACATATCCACTTGAAACTTTTAAAAATGATGATTTTCTTATTAATATTGTTTTTTTTTTATGACGATATAGGTACACTTCTAGAATTAAATAGTAAATGTCACGAGTTAAGATTCATGGCTGCCGTTGTCAAAGTTATGATCGATAATGATGGGGAAAAAAAAAACAAGGATATCCTTATAGTTAATCATAATGTTATTGTTGTTGTTGCGTGAATAACTTATTAGATATGACAAAATTATATCTTTTCTTATAAAATGTATTCATTATTTTGTCGTACGCGATTTAATATTGTAAACGTTTCTTTTTTTTTTGCTTTTAGAAGGGGAGAATTTCAACATGTTCATAACGTGCGACGGACAACCCGAATTTTAGAAACAAGCAAACACAATCGCCTTTCTAGAAATGATTTAACGTCAATCCTGAATTTCGTTTTATCGGAACAGAAAAAAAAACCCCAAATAACACATTAAGAAAATAAGTCGATAAACCGAACTGTTCTCTCGACTGGTCACAAAACCATAAATTTAGATCTACGAGTACAACAGTAGATCTTCTTCACTAGAGAAAAGGCGCAAATATGGTATAGAGAAACGGTGTGAAGCCGTCATATGCCCCGCACGCAAAGCAGGCAACAAGTTCGTTTGAAAAACTATTGGTTTTAAACTGCATTTTAGTAATTTATTTTCAAAAGTCGAAATCAATTAATATCATGAAAATGTCGTTTCTAGTCAATATTTAATGAATTTAGCAATCTCATATTAAATTCGAAAGGCAACTACGATATTGAATCAATTTCTAAACGAAAATCCGTTTTACTATAATAATATATTTCGAAAAAAAAAACAAAGGTCAAAAGAAGAAAGGAGTTATTAGGAAAATGCATTTATAATTCCAAATATGATAACGTCTAACAGTAAATCAAATGATAATGGTAATAATAATAATATTCATAATTCAGCTGATTGGCGATTTTTATAGTAATTATCTTGTACTTATAGTATTCTATCATTCGAAAATGTATAGGTACACAATAAAGTAGTAAGAACGTAATTATTATGAATTAACTCAACTTAAAATACAACATTTATTTAATACGAATTCAGTTTATGTTGGTAAGGGTATAAATTTATTTTTTTGTTATAAATAATGAAGTTCATATGAAATAAATAATTTTATATTTCATTGCTATTGGGGTTTTAAAATTAACTTTAGAAACTTTCCAAAGTTGAATTGATTGGAAAAGTTGCTTTTGAAAAAAAAAAAAAAATCTTTTATTTAGAAAGTTGTCGACGTTATTTTACGCGTGTAAGAGACGATTTTCTTTTCGTAAACTCTCGGGTAAAAAATTAGGAAATTAAAGCCACCGATAAACAAGTTTGCATTGCTCGTAGTGATATAACTAAAACAATAATCGATGTAATACAGTCGGTATTACTTAAATTATTGTAAACACGCGTTGAACAGAATTCAAAAACGTTCGGCGCGTTGATTCTAATTCACGTTGGATTCGACAAGTAGGTTTTCAAAATATAGGCACGTGAAACTCGGCCGAGTGTGTAACTTTTTGTAACTGTTTCGTATCTTTCGTTTTGTTTACGAAAATAAAGACAAATATTAATCCTGCGCGCAGGGCATATAATATTTGTTCGGTCAAGGACCGGGATAATAACAAATACTTTCTCAAGGGTGAAATCGACTCTCGAGTGTACATAATTATAATAATAAAAAACCGTGCGCTCGATGCTTTAAATACTGATTAGGTTTTCCAGTGGTATACGCCTCGAGGGGTCGGTGGGTGTTACGGGCCAAGAGTCGCGGGTGTGGGCATCTCTTCCTCGCCGTGCCTTTCCCCGGGCATATTTCACGGTGCGGAAGCGGTTTACGATGGATTGATTATATATATATATGTATGTTTATTTCACGGCAAAGGATTGGAATAGGTTCGTTAAACAGGAAATGTCGGAAATTCGTTTTGAAACCGAACGTTGTTTTCGTTGGTTACACATTTAGTACAATAGATGTGTGTTAGATGTTGATATTTTCCAATCCGAAAACTTCATAAGTAATAAAAATTGAAAATAATGGGACAATTTGGTAAATAATTCAAGTAGGTATTAATTCAATCGTTTGGAAAAATAACACTACAAATACTAGACCAGGGGTGGCCACTAACCTTAACTTAGGGAGCCGCAAATTTATAAAAGTAATTCGAGGCGAGCCACATTGTAAAGCGATATTAATGAAGACACGTTTTTCATTTTAAATCAAATAAAGGAACATTTATTATTTTTTACACTACACAAAAAAATGATCATTATTGACATTATTAACATTAACATTATTGTTGTTTTACTCACGAGAAGTGCTTTTTCTGTAAGTTTATTGAAATCTGGCTGATAATTTGTAAGCGCAGTTCGCACAAGTTCACTTAAATGTTCATCAGACAGATCGATATTTAGATTTAATTAATTTAAACGAATAACGAAACCGGTGGCAATAAACACACTATCTAACGTTTCTAACGATTCTAACAGAATTTTATTAGTTTTAGTCTAAATTTGGTTCAAGAGCCGCATGCGGCTCGCGAGCCTAGTTGTGGCCACCCCTGTACTAGACGAACCGATTAAAAAACTCTTTTGAAATCAAATTCATAATTTTTATGTATAAGTCGTATCGTTTTATATGTTAAGTCATCTCACCCGAAAAAAATCGAACCACCACTGAAAATTATAGACTGTAATAGTTTGACATGATTAAATTAAAGATAAAATCATCGTGTTTTTTTTTTTTTTTTGAACATCAATATTATCGATTTTATGCATTTGTAGTTGATTTTACAAGTGTAATTTATCGTTCGGATTGAAATTAAAATTGAATTTCTTTGTAGAAACTCTAAAACGGTGCTTTTCAACACATAAAATTCGTTTTATAAATCGAAGAATCGAAAGAAAAAAAAATTCACAATTATAAATACATTTTGTGAGTTTTCGTTCGAGTTTTATGGGAATTTTTTTCGTTGTTTTTTTGATAATAATGTAATCTTTTCCGATGCGTTAAATTCCGCTTTTAGTAATTATTTTATTATATTTTCTAGATAAAATCGAATCAGTTTCGTTGTTTTAATTATATTAAACTGTTCATCAAGCGACATTGTCCTCTAAAAATATTTATAGTGGAATTGTGCCCCTCTTCTCCCCAGCCTACGATATACGGTTGAAAATGATTGCGTCCAATCAATTTTCTTCTGAAATAACGTACCTACTACCGATATATATAAATTTTTATTCAACGCACTGGACGTATGGCATACACATAAATAAAAATGTACGAAGCAGCTATTTCGTTCGAAATCCACTTTACGTTTTCGTTTAGAGTAGATAAAACAATAAAAACGTCCATTTTTTTTTTTTTTCGTCAAAACAAGTTTAAAGGATTAATATCATAAATGTGAACCGCCGGGGAAACTCCTGTAACAATTAATTTGTTTTTTTTTTCCGTCCGAGCTCGCACTGTGCTTGCAACAAAAGCACATTTATTTCGTGGACAGTTTATTTTATTAAAGCTTACTTTAATTTCATTTTTATAAAATGTACATAAGACGTATTCTTCGATGTCTCGTCGTCATCGTCGATCCAATAAGTCTGAAGAACGTCGAAAAAAGAGACCAAAGTTTACCTATAATACCCGCGCATCTAAATCGTTGGAAAATATATTCTATATATTGTATTTCGTATGCTCGTAAATTCTATCTGAAAATATTTTTGACGGTTATTATTAATGCGTGGTTTTTTCTTCTTCTTCGGTACATATTTTTAATGTTTTATAGACTCAGATTAAAATATCAATAACGGATCTTTTATTATTATAATATGTACGTCCTTGGAATATTATATTAATATCAATAGAATTTGGAATGTTGATTTTTTGTACAATACACAGCCGTACTCTATAGAAGCAATAAAAAGCGGCTTGAATTCAATCGAAATCGCCGGCGCTATTGAATTTTATAATTTTCAACGAAGTCGAACCGCGTCCAAATGGGTTTTTTAAACTCTTCATTAAGTAGTTCAATTAACGGCCGTTTGACCTATTTTTAAACGTATGAATTGCCGAGTGTTCGTCTGGATGATAAAATAACTACGGTTTGAGCAGTGTACGACGAAGTCGTCGTCGATTCGATTCAATTGTTTTGTTTTTTTTTTTATGTATTTGGATAATTATTTTATTATAAAATTGTTCAACTACGCGTGAATAGTTTATAATAGCCGTGTTCATTAGTATTCCATTATTATTATTATTATTATTATACACACGTCGGGATTTAAAGCAACGATTGAAAAATGCATAAATTTGCTATCCGCGTAATAGAACGGCGAATATCGTGCCACGACTGGATGCAATATGAAAATTGTAAATGCAAATAGAGACACACTTGATATTTGTAAGGGATAAATTCTACACATTGAAACGTACGCTTGTTACGATACGAGAGATTAACACGTGAGAAAAATAACTTAATAATATAATCAATCGTTCCTCCGAATCCAAACAAATTATAATTAATCGAAATTCATTTGATATTAGTTCGTTGGCCATTTCTAGAATCTTTGCGTTTCATATTTTATCCGATCATTTTAATTTTATCAAAAACCAAACGTGTCGAGTTTTCGTTTCTAATTTGCATATAATTATAAACAAATCCTAATACTGCGTCAGGTCGGATCAGACCAATTGTGTCGTATTATCAAGAAATATAATACATATTGATCTAAAAAAAAACAAGTCACTAAACGATTGAACACGGTTCATTTATAGGGCCCGCATTAACGTGCGAATTACGAATGAAATTCATACGGACAAGTATGCACTCGAAGGTAAAACAAATATTATTCTCAGCTTGGTATTCACGAGTGTCCGTGTACGTAGCCATTTCCTATTTCGTACGCTACGCCGACTTTAAAACAAGTGTAATTCATCACAGAATTTCCATAATATTCAACTAAATCGAATCGTTTACTGGGAAAATAGAGCGCACTATTTAAGTGGAATAGGCACCATTAGCGATCGAGTAGTTCAGAAATTCGAATAAAGTGAAAAAAAAAATCCGGGAAGTCTTGTTAATTCGCAAGTGGTTTTTTTCACAACAGAAACGTGATAATAATTGCACAACAGTAAACCGTGATTTCGACGATACCGAGATTTGAAAAACATAAACGAATTCCACCGAAAGTTGAAAAACACAATATGACACGTACAAAATCCTCAGATAATATCGATAATGTGTTACAGTAATTACAGTATTATAAGCTAATTATGCGTTCACCAAAACGGGTATTCGCAAAACTAAGTTCCGATTTAAAATGGTCTATTTTAAATTGGTCCGTATTGAAAAACGTGTACTTTTACCGGCTCCGTAAATTCGCAACAAGGCCCGACGCACAATAGCGGTCGCTCGTAAATTTATCGTCCGTAAACAATCGCGTCGCGAATAAAATTGTTTACCGCGGAATTCGGTTTGTTAATCTCCCGACAGTCGAAGCGTCGACTTGTGAATAATTAAAATGCTTTCGGTAAGTGCAGATAACTGTAATAAACACAAGGCAGAGATATTATGAAATGTCAAAAACAGTCGTTTTCGCGTCCGAGTGAAAACACACAAAAAGCTCCGCGCGGTATAAATGACGCGTTCGGATTCAGTTCGGATCATGTGAGTACCTACGATAAAGTATTTACACGCACGTCTGGGGCCCATAACAGATAAGTCACACCGTGACAAGCGTAAAACATTTATGGCGCCCATAAAATGCTTTTTCAACGTACTTGCATATAATAATTATTAAACACGTTTCCTTGGAATGGTATGGCCGCCGATCCGCTAGTTATAAAACTTTCCCCCCTCCCCCCCCCCCCGATAAAGTATTCAGCACCGCGGCGGATTCTAGCGCCAGTGATTACCGAAAAGGCTTTTGTTCAGATGTCGCAGTGAAATAACACATTATACGAACAACGCTCGTGACGGATTCGGTTTTTTAATTTCGTAAACTTTTGATTCGATATAAATTTCGGCTTTAGATTATTTCCCACTAGCATTCGCGCGAGAGCGGTATTATATATTGTCATGTTGATTTCCGCTGGGAGAATTCGCAAACATCGGGGAGAGAAAGGAAAAGAAAAAGAAAAAAAAAAATTGGAAAAAAATCCCGCACTTTAAACCCTAAGGTATTAATTTGTTTTTATGATCTCAGAGTACAATTATTGTACGGACGACGGGTAAAAAAGTAATATTACATTTGAGCGTAAATTAAACGGGAAAAATTTAAATTAAAAAAAAAAAGAAGAAGCGTACGGCCGGAAATTGGAGTCGGATTAGTTACAGGTGACACATCCTTAACACTGTTTTAAGTTTCAACGCTAGGTTTTTCCGTGAAACCTAATTTAAACGCACGAAACGTACCTGTCCGTACGTTTTTAAACATAACGTGTGAACCAACACTGTCTAAATATTATTCTCATTAGGAAGCCGAATAGAATTCAAAAATAAATAACGAACGTGTTGACTTTTACGATAAAAAAACGTTTGAAATTTGGAAAAACCAAATAACAACGACGACGACGACGACGAAAGTATAAATAAAAAAAACCAATGAAAAACAAAACTAGAATGAGATCGGATAGATGGGCGGTAGTGGTTGATATTGGTGACATTTTCTTAGCGAAATAGTTCAAAAGAAACATTAAAACGTCAAATGAATGTGAAATAAAATATGTTATATCGATCCAAATGTTATTGAAATACATTTTTAGGTACGAAAGCACTGTCTTGTTAAAAAAAAAATACTCATCAAAATCCGGGCCTTATAATAATTATATATCTGGAATAAGAACATATGTGATTTATAATATTTATTGATAATAATTTTGTCCGAATCGATAAATAAAAAATAAATTCGTTTGAGTTAAGCGTCATGTGAGCATTTTATAAAGCGAAATATGCTAGTTAAACGTGTATGTTAGTTAATGATTCCTCGCACCACTATCATCGACTCGAGCTATTCGTTATGTATTTTTCTGATAAAAACTCGGTCGATTGAATCGCGGGCGAGGTTACTATTTCGAATACGACCGATATAATTAGATAGTTAATTGACGTAGCCAATTAGTATTTGATTATAATAATAATAATAATAATATGAAATCGCGCGTAAAATAATTGCTATTATAATAACATGTGTTGGTATTCACTCACCGAACATTCGGATTCGCCTATGTAGCAAAAGTCCACGTTGTGGGACGTAACGGACCAAAGGTGATCATCGTTGGCGGCTTCTTCCGTCCAATCTGGTACGATCTTCAAGAGTTTCTCGTTGCCATCAGCTCCAGTGGCTCTGAAACAACGCGATAGAAAAATCCTCAATCATATTTCGACCGAACACAAAGTGCACCGCATTACGATTACAGTTAATATTATACAGTACTAATAATATATCTGTTGTCGTAACATACCGTCAATCGCGTCGATCAAATCTAAACTATAAAATGTATTATGCGATCCTGTATTATGTATATATGTATGTATGTCGCGTAAATATATTAATTATTACGATTGTCACTAATTAAATATACATATTATATTTAATCCGCCAGTTTTGGCAAACCTACGCGATCCAACAACGCCCGGCTGCATTCGACTGGCGAGGCGCTACGGAATTATCTAGATCTACGAGAGAACAGTTTAAAAAAAAGGCGTTGTTTTTTATTACGTACGTACTATATTCATCCATCGCCGTTGCTTGATCAATCGATTTTCGTACAGGTCATCTAACACGCGATAATGTCGTACACAGCTCAGACTTTACCCGAACCTTAGAATTTGTTTTCACGCCAGAACGCCGCTGCCCGACGACGGTTCGTATCGCTCGTACCGGGCCCCGTCTCGATGCGTAACACCGCGTGACGAAGAACTCGCACTTTGAACTCGGTTTTGAAAGTTTGCACAACGAACCGGATAAATATCTCCGGGTCGCGCATATGTACACAAACGCCGAGAACCGCCGATCTAGAAGACGCGCGCCGGCGCCGCCGCCGCCGTAGCGCCCATTGTCTACGCGCCCACGTACGAATCGGCCGCCGCCGCGGACGTTCGAGAACAACAACAACAACAACCTGGTTATGTAAACAGGTCACTCGCATTGTAATTCGCTGCTATTCGTTCGATGCCTTTCGTCCGAGTTGGTCGCCAGACACTTTTTCTTCGCGTTCAATGCTACTTATCCGATCACGATTCGTATTAAATAGATACTGGCTGTGACCCGGCAAACGTTTTTTTTTTTGCATATATTTCCAGTGAATTTTGCAGTATGAAAAATGACCAACTTATTGTAAGTACGTGGAGACTATGATCGAAAGAGCAATGCAGCGCGCACGCACGCAATTTCGGTAAAAGTTATGCAATAATACAGGACGTTGCAAAATCCATGCCTTTTGGTAAACATCGTCGGGTTTTCGTTTTAATTGTATGCGTCACGGCCGGTCGGTCGAGCTTATCGACCAATGGCAATAGATTTGCATGCGATCGTATTCGATCGTCCAATGAAAAAAATGCTATTGTTTATTCGTTCTATTGTTCGTCGCACGCACGCGATGTAATAATATGATATTGCAAAATCAATACGTTTCGGTAAAGATCGTCGGGTTTTTCGATGACATAATAATAATCTATCCATATAAAATGCAAATTACCACGCACTCGCTGCCGATCGTTGCATCTCAAAATCTAGCCCGTGACAAGTTTTTCCCGGTATGAGGAAGAAATAACGTTCTTCATTTTCAACCCCTTTTACCCCTTTTTAAGGGTTGAATTTTGAAAAATAAGTCAGTACCATGAATGCTAAGTTTCAAAAATATCCGATCGAGAAATAACGTTTTCCATTTTTAACACATTTTACCCCTTCTAACGCCCCCCGGGGTTTTGGGGTATTTGGAACAACTCTGTGAAAAAAAAATTGGAAAAAAGTTGTCACAGCGTCGTCACAAAACGGGAACATAAAAAAGGCCTGTTTTTTTATATAAAGGATACCTATTGACGATGACGCGCGTATATTTTAATTCAATAATTATTCGAAAAATGTCGTATTATTTGTACATAAACACAATTAAAGTCTATAAAATCAACTACAACCACAACCCACTCGCCCAGCTGTGTCTCTGTATTAAACATACGTTTATTTTGAAGTTTTGAAATTTATTTTTGCTTTTTCGGTCTTGTGAACGCGCGATAGTCAATAAGACTTCTTTTTTTTTAATACGTTATTTTGTCACTAGTTATTCCGTTAAACCGATTTTATTAAAGTCGTTTTAATCTATGTATAGTAACGTTATGGTGTTATCGAACTCGAAACAGTCAGAACGACGACGACGACGGTCGGTTTTACAATTTACCCACATGCGTTTTTTTGTCGTTTTCGTTTAATTTACCCGTATTGCCGTCGCGTTATCCTCTTTAATTATCCGCGCGCTTTGAGTAGTGTTTTTTTTTTCTTTCATTTTCTCATAGATTTATAAAACACATTTTTACGTACAGAACCCTCGTCACTCGCGTCGTACCTCGGGACAATTCAATTTTTATTTTTAATTATGTTTCGGCTTTTTTTGCGGCGGCGTCGTGTGAATGCGACAACACTCGCATATAGTATAATATTATCCTATCTCGAACGACCGCAGTGGGTTTTTTAGTCGTCAGGTTCAATCCGAACGTAAATGCATCCAGAGGTCACGTACGGCATTACCTACTACTATCGAATGTTAAAGCTCGTATCGGCAGCGTGTTTTAGTAACCCGCGGCGTTATTATATATTTATTTTCGGCACCATTACCGAACACTCTACCAGTACGTGTAATTCGCAGTGCATATATACGTTTCTCTATGCCACAGCGGTATTATGTTTATAATAAATGTTATGCATAAAAACGTCTCTGCGTTATTCGTACGCTCCCGTCGTAATTGATAATCTTACTAGGGTTGCCACCTCTCCGGGTTTCACCCGGAGAATCCGGGTTTACATATAAATCTACGGGCTACGGGTTCAGTGAATTATTCTCCGGGTGGTCATAACATTACGACGTATTTTTATATAATTATAAATAGTTTGTCAATAAGTAACAAGTATTTTCATTGATGGGAAATTTATGGTCCGAAATCGTCTGTCAGTGGAAATGGTTAAATCGCAGAACTCTGCGTCAAATTATGAAAATATAAAATATGTGATTATATTAATATTTTTTTGCATTTCATTACTTATCTTTTCACTTCATAACTTCATAAACTAAGCTATAGATTATAGATTATACTATATACTGGTGTATACTGGCTAGTGGCTGATGACCTTTTTTTTTTTTTTTGCTTATCGGTCTGTCTCCGGGGCTGCTATCTTTCAAAGGTGGCAATCCTAAATCTTACACAGAACCGCGCTAATAGTTACGTGTACACACCGTTCGTTCGGTTGACCGGCGCGTCAATATGAAATACGGACGTTTGTCTGTTAATAATTAACTCCGAAAGTGATATGAAAAATATTTCGATTGATGAAACTAAAACCGACTCCGACTTTCCGGATTTCGGGCGTTCGTTATCCACACAGCGATTGTGTGTGTGTGTGTGTGTGTGTGTGTTTCGCATTCGTTTGTGTCGGAAACCCATTAAATATACAATAATAATAATAAAGCGTCTCTAATGTAATGATTATTTTTTGTACGGCAAAGTTATTTCCACCTCGATATTAAATCGCGTTACGGTTTCAATCGGGTTTTCAGGAACAAAATATGGCGGGGCATTCGCATTTACTCATTAAGTTTATCACGATTTCGTGAACTTTTCAAACTTTAAATAATATAATACGTATACCGTAGGCACCGACAAGTACACAATATTTCTATTAAGACGTTGTACATTTATTTATTATTTTTATTTTTTTTTTTATAAAATAATTGGAATCATCGAAATGGAAATCACGTATATTATATACTTTAGTTATAATATTTTCGTTCTTATAATAAATCAGTGGATTTATTTGATATTTATTCAATTGTTTAGGTCAAGCGTGACTAATTAAAACCGTATTATAATATTATCGGAAATGTGGACAAAAAGCCAACCGATTTATTACTACCACGTGAAATAACAAATTATTCGATGTTGAAAAATCGACCGTTATACCGTTGCAATTCGAATACGACGTGAAACGACCGGGCCGAATTCTTTAACTAACATATTTTTCGAAAAAACTTTTATACGCGAAGACATTTTACTGACAAAAACTCGGGCGGTAAAAGAAGTTTTTTTTTCCAAATTTATTTGAAGACTTCCCCTGTGATATTATTCGCCACCGAGAAGTCAAATAGAATTGAACATTTTATGACGCCGCCGCAGACGTTACCCGGAGTATTTCAACGAGTATATGGATATGTTTCAATGGATAATATAATTAAAAAAAAAACTCGACGACAAAATTATACCGACATTATAATAGTTTGGAAAAAGAATCCTACGGAAAATCGATATTTTAGATTATTTTCAAAAAATAACACTCACAATTGAAACGGACGTGATGATAATATCAGCTGTTTCGGAATAACAGCGACAGAAAGTCAGTAAAGTACAATAAATTGATTGTCTACGATTTAAAAGCAGTCTGACAACAAGCAATTTACTTATGAGATATTAACAACTGATTGTTATATTTTTAAGAACCAATAAACAGCGTAAACTACGTAATTATTCGGAACGGTTTTTATTGCACGTTGTAAAGTCGTCTTAAGCCACCATAGTAAAATGTACAACGAAAATTACTGCCGTTTCTTAACATTTTACGGTTTTGTTTATTCTTTTTATCGTAGGTATACGCGGAGCAATAGTAAATTGTGCCTTTCGTCATAACAGGAGGCCGTTAGTTTTTACAATACCGGTCGATTTTTAATAAGATGTGCCGTGTCGTATTATGGGAATTTACATTTTCTCCCGTAAACGTTCACCTCGGTTTTCGTCCGCCACACGTCTAAATATATCATATTGTTCGGGGCTTTCGGCGCAAATGTAAATTTGTGCAAATCGAGATTATCGGAACGCAAAATTAAAGCTGTACGAAAGACTGTATTAATTACTCGGGAATATTAAATTCTGTTTAGCGCGGATGGTTTAAAATGCGCATTTACATTTTGCGCCGAAATCGCTGGTGAAAATAAACGAATTCGCCGACGACGTAATATAGATTTAATATCTCTCGCATGCGCGCGAACGAGCCTAGAAAAACGGTCTACATTCACGGGATGTGATATTCGTCATCATCATGGCCGTTCGTTTTCGTTCTTGTTAATAATATCAAATCCGTTTCGTTTGATTTCGTCATTTTCAGATACGCTTTAAAAATAATTTATTTTCCATATTGTGATTTGAATAGTACCCGAATCGAAGAATACGTTTCGGAGCACCGAACGTATTTCACGTTTGCCTAAAAACTACATTAAGCCTCGGACGTACACATACATAATATATTTGTTGTTATACCGTTTTTCGTGTTGCGGAACGAAATTTAAATTTAACATTTTATACGTACACACTACACACGCACCTAATTTTCAAAAATACGTGGAGCCTGCGAATTATGTTTTCAATTGTCCCCTTGACCCTATAACTTGATAAGTACATGCATTATGCATGCGCCGAGTACGCGCATAATACCTGTGCGCGCCGAACACAATGGGGTTCGGCGAGACGATTTGTTAAATGTAAATAATTAAAATGCGAATTAAACCTTTCGCGGATAAATCATATTATTACAATAAACAGAGGCAATATACGACGTACGTACGTATATCTATAGGTCGGGATATAGTAATGTTATTTCGATTTTTAAAAAAATAAATAAAACGCGCTCGCAAAGGAAATAGCGACGGAATAGAGTGGCCGTCGAATATCGATATTCAAAAAGAACGGCCGCGGTACTACTGAAGGTGAAATATTTATAACGTTAGTTTTGCACAAAGCGCGTACGCCTAGAACTTCCATTAAAAATAACTCTCACCACACCGAATGAGAGAACTTATTTAGAAATATTCTCGCCCATAATTTATACCGTGAACTTTGTAGTGTATAAGCTCAAGTGTTTTGTACATAGACATTCATTAATTTTCAATTTGATTGATAGTATTAATAAATTCATTAATTACACTTGAAGTTTAATTAATGTTAGATTTTTTTATTATTATTATTTTCTTTTTTTAGGTTACTGCGAACAAATTACGAGTGTTCGATATTTTATTACCAACACGATGTTATTATTATTATTATTCTCGACAGAGTTTAATAACTTTAGTTTTGTTTTATTTGCGTACCTACGTAATCGAGAGACTTTTAAACGGGTTTATCGAGAGGGAGAGGGAGAGGGAGAGAGAAAAGTGTTACATTTTTTTTCACACATAAACACAAAACGTATGTGTTCGATTAAACGACGAACGGGTATTACTTGTAAAGGAAAACAACTCGTAGCTTCCATAAAATATGACGTCGACGCCGGGTCAAATGTCAAATCAGCTTTTCCGTGTATTTTCTAGTAGTCGTCGTTTGGCGCGCCGTCAGTGTCGTTCAGACAAATCGTCCGGGACACGACCCCGGAAAAGTAAACCCGAGATAGTACGCGCAGATTTGTGAAAGTCGCTCGCGACGTGGGTATTAAAATACACTGACGCTGTTCCGGCGAAAGACGCGAAAAGCTCACGGGTTCGGTCCAAAGTCGGAATTCTCGCGTCTCCGCTGGTTTTCCGTATCGCTATCGTTCCGATGTACCCACGGCGTCCAGGTCAGAACCGTAATATATAATTCAAAACGCTCACTCGGCGGACGCGACGTTTTTGAAACACTTGCTGATAAGTGTGCGATGGTTATATTATGACAAGCGCAATCGCAAAACGGCGACCGTGAAAAATAATCCGTAATGCGAACACACTATAGTAAAATAATATTATGATTGTGTTTTTTTTGTTTTTTTACCGCGCCGAAGAAGATTTCGAGAACATGCTCGTCATCAAAATATTATGCTAGTTTTATCGCCAGAGATTGTTTTTAATACTTCCGCCTCGTTGTTGAAAAAAAAACTTAAATCGAAATAAAGATTTTTGACTTACGTCCGTTTGAAAATTTAAAATTTGAAGACGCGGTCAAAATATTATTCACATTATTATCATACATTTTAAACTATTGACATCCATAACATTGTATACGTTTTATATAACTGGTGTTCCCCCCCCCCCCCCGAAATCTATTATACTTACATTTATAACCAAATGTTGTTCGTATAGTAAGATTTTTCGAGTGCGATGTCGCGGTGAATTTATTAACATATTACATATTATGTAATAAGACGCTTTATACTTCGCTGCCGAGCATATTATAGTCTTTAGTACTCTTTCGTGGTTTGATCCGCGTACAAAGTAAGTTTGCGAAATTAATAAGACTGCGAGTTAATACAAAGGCACTTTCTCTACGTATAACGACGAATAGTGAAAAACACGTCCCGTCGCCGTCGTCGGATAAAATATTATTTTTGTAAATTTCGACGCGACTCCGATTTCGTTCCTTTAAGATGAGATTTTAACGATGCCCGACCGTGGGTCTTAATATCCGCAGCAGCAGTAATAAGGTCAATTGACCAGCGGAATATTGTTGAATGTTTATTATCCTTTTTTATTGACTTTGAGATTACCTTGCGTTTAATTTATTTTACCGAATCTATTACGCGTCGATCTTATAATATCGTTTTGGTTTTTTTTCTCTACGATTCTCTAGCCAGACGAACGTCAAAAATTTGCAATATTTTGTCGATTCGAAACAGTATAAGTACGTAATTTCACATGCGTTTAGCGCAACGATTATTATTGGCCGTTCCGATGAGTTATGTGAACAAAACGGCGAGCAATAACAATCGTCGGCCGTGTCGTCGGAAATGCGAGAAATCGCGACTGACCGGGAAAATTATCGAGACATTACAACATGAAACTATACTTGCCCACCGGGCGAATTACTAAGTAAACAAACGAAAACATCGTTTGAAACGTTTTTTTTTTTTTTTTTATATTTATTCTCAGAAATAGCGAATTAATTAATTATTCCTCTTACACAGCAGTTACACTTGAACGACTCTAATATAGATTGTCCGGACTTGTTTATCCTTGCGAATGACTTTTTTCCTGAATTATTTTTTAAAATCTAATTTTCGATATTATTTAGTTCCCGGAAGACGAAATTATTTTTGGTTTTTTTATCACTATTATTATTCATCTTTTTTTTTTTCGCATTATTTTAAAATAACATTGAAAATTTAAATTATTTTTTTGGAAATTGAGTTTTAATGTTGTTTGAAAATACGAAATATTCTATATTTTCGTCGACGTGATGGCTTTCTTCGAAAAAAAAATGTACGTTTAAATAATTAATAATTTGGGTTCATAAATTTATGAATTTTAAATATACGTTTTGCGATTTGTCAATGACCAAACCCGTGTTGTGCCGTACGGGTGATTGAATCGTATTAACTCTCGATACTCATTTTGGTATACTCGCGCGCGTGTGTTTATCGAATAACCGTAATTAGCAAAAAAAATAAAAATGTTTGGCCTGACTAGTAGGTAATTTCAATTTGTGCGACGTACCGATATTCGTTACAAAAATAATAATTCGAGTACGAGTACTCCAAAAAAATTTGAATCGTTGTAATTAAAGGAGACGAAAAAATAAAAAAAAATACTATCCTTTTGGGGGAAAAAAATCATCGCCGTCGTCGGTCGGTGAAAAACACACGGCAAGACACCTCGTATAATATCATACTTTTTTCGCTCGCGTGCGCGAGTAGTGCCCATACAACTCGGGGTTTCAAAATTTTTGAACGAGTCGCCTTAAGTGCTGTTTGCTTTGACATTTTTAGCCGTCTGTTCCCTCTCGCTCTCTATTCTTCTCTCGGCGCGCCGTTCCCCTCATTCGTTCACAATTAAAGCGGTTCCGGCCGCGTTTCGCGAGAAAACCGTTACACTTATTATCGGCGTCGTCGTCGTCCGCGTTTTAATTGGTAGGTACACGGACAAAGGTACCTATCCACTTGATTGCCGGCACGGCGAACAACGCCGACGACGTTCGAAATAAATAAATATTACAAACGATAAACTCGATGGCCTAAGTTTTGTTTTGGTTTTTTTTTTTTTTCGTTGCTTTTATCAATTTTTACTTTCAGGTTATATTATTATTTCCTTTCTTTCTTACGTTTTTTTTTTTTTTTTATCAAATACCGAGAATGATTGATCGTTTCGTCATCTACTTTTTCTCGTCGTCATGTTTTAACGTCATTAACTTTTTTCTCCCTTTTTCTTTTATTCTTCGCGTTTCTTAATGGTACATTTTTTTTTTCTTTCTTTTTAACCTCCTCCTCCGACGCGATGTCTGTCGGTTCGAACGCATATAATGTTACAATTATATTGTTATCGAGTGTATTTCGCGTACCACGTATACACACAAAGAGCAAGTATCATAAACAATAAACCAATTTTATTTTTTACGACGTAAGACTATAATATTATCTTCTTCTTTTTTATACGAGTGAATATTTATAAGCACGTCATAAAAAAAGTTACAAAAAAAAAAAAACCCCTGTTAAACATTACAAATTGGTTATTCCGTATAACGTTAATTTAAATATAAAACGCGGTATTCAATAAAACGGTTAGATTTATATTCCTCGAGTACACGCGTCAGGACGAATGGTCATTATTCCCCATCCCCCCCGATTCTTAACGTCGATATTAAAATCAGGTACCGCCGCGCCGCCGTCGCGTCTTTCTCTTCGCGGAAAACACAATGCCCCCTGTAAAATATGCACGGCGCCGACGAATTATCCCCGTTAAAAGGGATTTATCGAATGACAAAACGTATTTGAATACGTGGTTTTATACCACGACCAATATTTACCGAAATATTATTCTTGTTTACCGTCGGGCAGATAAGCCGTCCGCAATTATTATTATCATAACCAGTGTGTTTTATTTCGACTCCGTGTCGATTTAAACTTTAAACGATTCCTATACGCGCGTTTGAATTTCATTTAATCACCGCGACGAGTACGATTTCGTTTTACGATTGGTTTTTTTTTTTTTGATTTTTGGATTTTCTATATTTTTAAACGACGCGCTCGCCAACAACGCCGTACATTAGATGATGGCACGCGGATGGCAAATAAGACACGTTCATAAATCTCTCGCGTAGGCGTGTAGTTGTAAATTAGATACATTTTTTCAATGATATTTAATCTCATAACAATAATGGTCTTGAAACAAAAATATAATCGTTATATAAAGACTGATTTTTTTCTTTTCTTCTTTCTTTTCAGTACAATATTTAAACTCGATTAAAATAATTATCGTTATTTTCGCTCAGACTTCAAACGTAATACGGTAGAATATGTAAGCGCTACAAACCGAGTTTGATTTCGTCCAAAAACTACACGCACTTATAAATGTTAACAATGTAGTCACGAGAAATTTCGAAAAGGCTTGGGCGTTCGATTCAACTCGACGTGAGTATCGATTATTAAATACTTTAAAAGTATAGAGGTATATGTCATTACATTTTAAAGTTTCGGTATTTTTTATTTCGTATATTCGATCGTAATAATAATATGTACTAACGAGAATATTTTTTTTCGCACGTTTGTTTATAATATATACATTTACTTTTTTTTTGAGGGACAGTCATTATTCGCACGGACTTTGAGCTAA
The DNA here is from genome assembly GCA_948098885.1 of Drepanosiphum platanoidis. Classification (NCBI taxonomy): domain Eukaryota; kingdom Metazoa; phylum Arthropoda; class Insecta; order Hemiptera; family Aphididae; genus Drepanosiphum; species Drepanosiphum platanoidis. Next base: position 4,204,135 of record OX402529.1, on the reverse strand, counting down.
TGAAAATTGCACAAGTCACAAGGTGACAAACAAAACAGTAGGATAAACATTACATTAGGTGTGATTAAAACTGACGATCACGTCGTTGTTTGTTAATCATTAAATGATAATACTTCCGGAATTGTAAATACGTATATGTAATAGAGATATTACCGGTTATTATTCGCCGATATAGTTAGGACAGGTACTAAAAATTAATTCTTCGCTAAGAGGATCGGCATGCCGTCGGGCGTAAAATCTCCCATATAATATGCATTTGATACATGATATATTATTCAACGATTGAGAAACCGTTAGTTTAAGACCGGAAAGTTTACCGAGATGATATCGTCGTTCGCTCCAGACACGTCGTCGTGCGCATTATTATTATTAATACTATGTGGATCAAATTATTATTATTATTATTATTGTCTATTCGTCTGGATAGTATATAATATATATAGTGCGCGAAGAGAGCCCGTGACCCGTCATCGCTCCGGTCGCTATTGGTCACGATCGCCCCCGTGTGATTGCTGCGGGCCGTTAATATTTCTCATTCCAAAATGTCGCGGTGACAATGCGAGCTACGGTTTTCATTATACACGTACTTAAGAATTCCAAGTATATACCACTTATATATATATTTACATATATACTTATATATGTAGAGCACCATATATTGGCGAGACTCCGTCTCGGAATAAATTATACGTCTCTAATCGGGTTGAATTGCAGTCGTGCGCTTTGAACGAAACGAGTCCATTATATTATTTCTAATCATATCGGCTGAAAAATGTAAACGTAAAATACGCAGAATTTAAAACAATAATAATTATAACAACAATGCACTGCGTTTACGGCTGCGATTACGTTTTATTTTTTATTTGAAAAACTAACGGGGGTCGGTGTTCTAAATTATAAGAAAAAAAAGAGACGGTAAAAAATGTCAAACTGCGTGATTTACCCAGCAATTAAAAATATCATTACAGCATTTACTAGTTTCGGTACTTATTAAACTCGTTTAACCGAATAATGATCGTGAAATTAAGAGGACTAATATGGATAAGGAAATTAATATGGGCAGTGTAAAAATCGCGATATTATTTAAGCTCTGTACGATAGAGAGGAGAGACAAATACAGAGTTGCCATGGAGTTGAATGGTACACGAAAAATAGTGATTGATCTAGTCTGAAGAATAGAGATTTTGAAATTACTTTTCGAAAAAAGTCTCGGAGATTGCACTAGATAAATGCAAAGGAAGATTATATATTCGTATCATGAGATGGGTACGCGGAGACAAATATAAATAATAAAATACATATATACATTTTCGGGACGTTTGGAACGATATTTTTATTTTTGTTGAGAATGTGACGTACAGAAAAAATAAATAAAAATAAAATAATAATAGAGGCACAACATTTGAAATATCCGGCGCGAAGAAAAGAATAAGATTTTGAAACTGGATACAAACATTTTTGCCGTAACGACGACCGAGTAAACGTAATTAAAACTCGTCCGTTTTTACGTATTTCGTAAGATTCAACAGTAAAATATTATACTCTTGCAGCGGTGTGTAATTCGATGATTTAAAAATGCTAAAATATTTAAATAAAGGAGTGTTTTTAAGCATTATTAATAATGGTAGTAAAACAAAACCGAATAAAGGGCTATGAAAAAAACACCTTTACATAATATGATACCACCGCCTTTTCCGTATTTTTATTATTTTTTTTTTTTTTTGCTATCGATCGAATGAACATACTTGAAAGGGAAGGGGCGAACATCTAGTCGTAACACTAACGACAAGATGGGCTTATTAATTGTGCAGCACAATATGTCTATCTCGTAAAAACGTAACGATTTTTCAAGACAAGTATATAGGTGGGGCCGATCGCGTTTCGAGGGTGAATTCGACGGGGAGGGGAAAAGAGAAAAAAATTCTTAGATCGCATAATAATACGAGCCGCCGACGGGCGCTATTTGTTATTATTATTTATTTTCAGGAAAACATGTCATGTTCACGACGACGACGCGGAGGAGACGTGTCTTTCGCACGTAGCCGCTGGGAAACGGTCAGAGTAATAGGTATATGGAATAATAGTGTTCTGATGGATGTAAAATATAATATTATGTAATAATTTTATATAATACCGCGCGATCCGCCCGGCGACATGACGACATCGTAAACGGTACCGCATAATAAACTCCGAGCCGCGTTCGCCACCACGATCGACCGAATAAAAATAACGTCTGTTTAGTTCGACCGGACCGACGCGCGACGTGTCCGCGACACACGGAGTGTGCAGGCCGAATACTTTTGCCCAATCATTGATAATACGCAATGCGTCTCCGTCACCGAAGCGTCGATTAGGTAAGCGCTTCTTGCGTTTATGCCCGTGACGGTTCATTTCTATCGCGATAAATCCTCCGCCGGTTTATGAAAAAAAAACGCCTCTTTCGATCGAATCCGAAACTCGCACACTCGTACGCAGTGTGTCGTACCCTGTTGTCGTTTTTTGTCTACTTACAAAAAAACAAACATAATAATACATTTTATTGTTTTTTAAAAGGCCGTTTCGCGTGGTACCGCGATTCAATCAATGTCCGGCGATTGTATTATTATATAATTAAACGCGAACAATTTATTGTCGGACACACGGTTGCATAATATCGCCAGCGGATCAATCAATTCCCGTCGAAATCAGAACGATTCGGGCAAGACCGCAGTGTCCGCCGGGCGGTATACCTTTCTATACGTATATATTATATCGTGGCTTTAAACACATACCTGAGTAAAATGCTATCGTAATTAGTAACGTTTCAAACGATCCCTCATCGGGCACTCAACTTAAGTGCTTTAAATGGCTCGATAGATTTTTCTCTAATCTATAATGCATTTTATAGACGTTTTCCGACGGCCCGTTCGATTTTTAAACGAGAGGTCGGAAGGATAATACTAATATATAATGATAATAATAATGACCTCAGCTCGAAAGGAACGGTTGTGGTTTTTACTATTCCATTTCGCTCAAAACGTGTCGATAAAACGTTGTCGCAACGGGTATCCCCGATACAAACGAAATCGATTTCGATTGCGCGTGATTATTATACTCGGACGCGCGCGTGGATGACCAAAACAACCGTCGTCGGTTAAGCGATTTTCGACGACGCTTCCCGTGCCGCGGCGTTGTTTGCGAAACGCGCGCGCGGAATTAACCGTCAATGACGAGATAACTTGACCTCAAACACCGTGACGGGCTCGTCCTGCGAGCGTTGCAGCCGCGAGTGATCGATATCGTCGCAAATCACTGTTCGCCCGCGGTGCGCATACACGCGCGCGCGCGCGCACACACACACACACACACCGAGGACGAGTGCCCGGGTTATACGGAGACGTTGTTATCGTTTTGGGCACACGTGAGAGCGGTAATTGATAAATATTTTACGCGACTGCCGCCGTTTCGTCCTCCGCGCGCGCGCGCGCGCGCGCTCGCATCTATAAAACATCGCGCCGCACCCCATATCCCGGAGGTGAAATTGCCCGAGGCGCGGTTTCGCGAATCGTGTTTAGTTTTACAACTAGCCGCGCGCATTCCATTACGAATTTAGCCACGCGTGTATACGGCCCGATAAATATTATGGTAGACTTTCGCGCGCGTGAAATGCCCGTTAAAACGCGCCGCGATTCCGAACCGTTGGGCGCGGGACAGAGTGAAATACGTATGACGATGACAATAATAATTTATAAACGCGTCGCGCCGAACCAACAGGTTTCTTCGTCGAGAGATTAAATAACGAGAATAGATCACGTTATCCGGTGCTTTTCGCCGATCGCATGATGCGTTATTCGATCGTGTAATACTTGTAATAATTATTTAACATCTCGCCGCCGCCGATGTCGTTCGCATTGCTAATTTCATTATTATTATTCGATCGTACGTGAAACGTACGACGACGCCGCCGTGCGAACATGTCGTATTTCACTCGAATACGTGTCGAGTACGGTTGATTTAGAGTCGAACGGGAGGGAAAAATAAAAAAAAAAAATTAAAAACCTTTTGACGTGTCGATTTTTTCACGCTCATTAATATTGAAATCCGCTAACGAATAAACGAGGTTTTTCCGTCTCGCGATTTACGTCGTCGGGGGCGCGAGCGCGCGCGCGCGGGTACAACGTAAAATATGTATACTAATATATTATAAATATATATATATACGTATTTCGAACGAACCCATTTCAAAGTGCATAAAAAATACATTAGACGTGCTCGCATTGAACACCACCGCTCTATACACCGATTTAGGAGGTTTTTTTTTTTTTAAAAAAAAATCTCTTTTATACACCCGGCAAGTAATATAATTTATGATAATATATCTGTATTCTGTATGTATGTATGCAGGTAGTATGTAAACCGAGTTTCTACCGGGATCGACAGGCATATTATACTGCCTGTTTAGCAAGAATATAACGCAAGTCAAATCGACAAAAAAATCGTCGTAAACGCATAACGGTATATACGTAGTGTTTAAAAGTGTCGATCGTTATGCAGATCAGATCGGGCGTGATAAGACAAACGATTAAAGTATCAAGTGACGGTGCGTTTAGTCTGAGAGGGATTTCCGTGTCGGTCGAGTCGCGCGCGATAAGTCCGACGAATTATCGAATACCGTCAAAATTATGCCGTCGACGACAAGCGGTCGACGAGGATCCGCGAAAGATTTCAAAAATAGAGTGAAAAAAAAAAAACGTTTCAACTATATTATTATTGTCGTTTTATTGAACGGCGAGTTAAAAATCAAACGTTTCTACTGTTTATTTGTACTCATTGTGCGCGGATATTTAATATTCTATCTGGAAAAAGAAAAAATCCCTTTTCTTTTATTATTCGCGTGTTTAATGTTCGAGTATTTAAAGGGGGAAAAAACGATTTATTTAAAAACAAATCATCGAGTCACCGTCGTCGTCGTCGTCGACCGTTTGAAATTGAAAATCCGAAGAAAATATTACCTAGCAATAATAATTCCGATGGGGTAAAACGAAACACTTTTCTCTCTTGGTTTGCGCAGCATTTCATAAATGTTTAAAACATATTTTCGTTAATGCCGTTTTTATTCATACATATATCATCGTATTTTTCTTTTCGATAAATAATAAATGCCAATCAGTTTTATTTAAATATTTTTAATCGTGATGTGCATATTTCAACAATTTTCGTTGGAACGTTTTATATTTTAATTTGCAAACATATTTTGATTATTTAAATCGGTAACCTTGGTACACGAGAAACGGACGAATTCGAAACGATCCCGGAATACCGAAAATACCTGATTGTTTGAAGAAACGATTTTAAAACTTCCGGGCAAACTCGTTCAGTACGAGCGAAACATTTCCGACCGTCGTAGGCGCCCGGTAGGCTTAAATCGAAGCCCTCGCCGAAATAAAATTCGGCCGAAATATATTCGTATCGATCGATTAATTTGAGTACAAAAGACATCACACTAATAATTATGATCATCCTAACAGTTTAAATGTATACGTAATAGTCATTACAAACCGAATTGTTATTAAAAAAAAAAAAAAAAAAAACTAAAATGTAATTATTTATTTCGACGTACCGAATAATTTATAAATAACATTTTTCGCAAAAATACACTAAAAGGTTCTATTTAAAATATTCAGTTATTTTACTTTGCTTCGACTAAAATGCGTGCGTTCATTTTTATTGTTTGATAAAATATTATTATTTACATTAATATTCATTTAATGTAGATACTAAACATTATTATTTTTTCGATCGAACCGTGTTTTTTATTAAAACGTGTCCTTTGTGTATCTGTTCTTTTTTTCACTAAACTAAAATAACAAAAAAAAAAAAATCAATAACTAATCCCTTTTATCGAATAACGAAGATTTACTCTTGTCGACCCATCAAATACGTTATTGTTATCGATTTCCAACCGACGCGACGACGTGATGTTGGCATTTTTACCAATATTGTTCTGTCATTATTGCAGTATCGCCGAGGCCGCGTCGTAATTTAAATAGCCTATTAATACAAGTCGATTTGTCGGTACGTCAAGTCGTTTATTACTACTACAACATATTGTCATTATAACCAACGTCGTAATTGGTAATACGTACTGCGATCGAATGAATCAGATACAATATCGTCAAAAGTTTTGTGAAACACAAGAAACGTCTAATTCTAAGTATAATTCGGTTATAGAAAAGAGAAAAAAATTGTTTGAAATGATATAACTCATAACACGTGCGACGTCTTTATACGTTTTTATAATAATTTTCAATTAATATATGAGCGTCGTTTGACGTTCACGGTCGCCAACCTATGGCCGAGATTCGTCAAATCTGAACCAATAGGATTTTTTAATACTAATATAAAGGTTAATACTAATGATAATAATAATAATTAAGTAGCAATAGTTATAATCATAAATCAGAGTATACACCCGCAATAAACACATAAATATAATAGAAAAGTATAACTAAATAAAATAGAAATTGCCACGACGAAAAAAAAATTAAAATAATTGACTAAAATAGGTAAAATTCTATAACGTCGTTACAACACACGATGTCGAGCAAAGTATGATAAAAAAAATAAAATACTGACGGCGGCGGACGATCGAGGAAAAACGGTTCCACGCGAATTCTAGTCGACGAGCACGGTCGTCGCTTTTGTTTTACCGATCGCGATAAATCATTAACAACAATCGCCGCGATTGTGTGTTTTCGAACGGTATTCAAATGTTTCTTTTACGGTAGGAAAAGTTTGTAGATGCCGCGGAGTACGATACTGTAAAACGTCGCGGGGGAATTGGTCGTTAAAAATCGAACGAGTTTTTTTCTTATTATTCGGCGACATTATATTTTCGAATTCAAATCGACTTTGGTACAGCAAAAAAAAAACAAAAAAAAAACGCAGCGCGCGATAAAAATCATCGTTAGAAAACGATGAAAACGCGAAACGAAAACGAAAGGAAAAAAGAAAACCAAACGAAATAATAATAATATTATTATAATAATCGTCGACAAATCGACTGGTCCGCGCGCCATATACACTCACCCCTTGTCCGGCGGCACCTTGTGCGCGGGCACGGCCGACGGCGGCGACGACGGCTGATTGTTGGTGGACAGCGCCTTGTACCTGGCCTGCTGGTCGGTGGGCAGCACGATGTCCACCGACCGGGACCGGATGTTGTTGGCCGCCGCGGTCGGCTGTCCGCAGTCCGGGTGGAGCAGCAGCTGCGACGGCGACACGGGCACCACCTCCTCCGGCTTGCCGGCCGGCGTCTGCTTGTTGATGAAGCACGAGTCCATGCTGGCCGCCCGGTCGCGCTTCAGGTCGGGCACGGTGAGGAACAGGTCGCGCACCGCGGCCGCCGCGGCCGCCGGGTCCAGCGGCCCGTCGCTGACGGCGAACGCCTCCTGGCGCTCCAGCTTCGGCGACGTGATCGACCGCCGCCGGTTGCCCTGCAGACACTCGTCCGGCGGCGTCAGCTCCAGCGTCAGCGGCGTCCCGACGGCCGGCGGCCCGGCGGCCGACACCTCGGCCGACTGCCGCTGCAGCTGCACGTGGTGATGGAGCACGTCCGCCGCGGCCACGGTCACGGTGATCTGGCACGCGCGCTCGTCCTCGTCCTCCATGTCCTCGCTGGCCGACGTGGACGTGAACGACCTCTGGCTGTTGGACGACGACAACACAAACGGTCAGTCATTCGTCCGCCGACCCGGGCGGGTCGTCGGAGAGCGCGAGGTTTTGCGGGGGCCCGGGGCAGATTTTCGCATAACCTAACACCGCCGAATGCGTGGAAACACGAGGTGTGTGTTTTTTTTTTTGTGGTACAGAAACAAACTAAAACAGACGCCATAGACTTTCTGTAATTAGCTAAACCTCCGAATAAACGCTCCGTACTCTGAGGAAATCTCTATGATTCCAAAAAAAAAACTAATGCGATCGCCTCCGCATGATGACACTCGATAACTCGAACTTTTTCGGCCAAAACCACTATATTTAGAACTCGTACCTAACGAGTAAGCAGCACGACGTGGTTTGATTTTCAAGGTCTTCGGCATTTAGGAAACTGACTGTCGTAAATAATTTTCCTCAAACGAAGAAGATAAATATTTTCGTTTTGATAAAATTATTTTTTGTTTCACTATTAAAAATGTAACCATAAATTTCGAATTATCGATGGTCTACTGACGGAATAATGATAGTTCTAGAATCTAGGGTATAATATGTCGTTAATAAATAAAACGAATTTCACAAGAGTTTAGAAAAATACAATTTTATATCCCCTATCAAGAGGCGTCCAACAGCTATTTCCTTCGGCCCACGCTCACGATGATGTATAGGTGATCGGGGTCATATAACGGGAGATGTAAAGGCACCTTACCCCCCCGAAGATTTGTACCCTATCTGCGGACGAACCGTGAGACCGTATCAGCGCGCGTCGTAATAATCGGGGCTCGGATTTTATGGCGTGTGTAAATTTTTTTAGAATCGACGTAAGAATAGCCAAGTGGGATACACGCGTTTGTTCCGTGAAATACTTACGATGTTTTATTATGTGCATATTTTCGCACGTTACGCCGTTTAAGGTTTAAAAGTTACATTGCTTTGAGGTTTCCAGAAACGGGCGTCGTCGTGAATTTCGTATTTTTCACAGTTTATGTTTTATCGATAGTAAAATATGAATCGCGCGTAGATAATGCGTCGCGTGAGCAAAACAAGCAAAATAATTAATATTGGGAAGTGCGATTTTCAAAATATAACGTTAGTAAATTCGGTCGTACAAATATTATGTATCTTATAATTTGATTTTTTTCTCCTCGAAATCTATAACGAAAGGCCGAATTACTACGATTATTTATTTTAACCTACACTATAATATTTAAGTTTTCATTTTATGATCATGGTGAAATGTTAGTTAAATATGTGTGAAACGCACGTTCGAAGAATTTTTTAGTGACAATAATGCGCGTATTTGAGAAACGTTTAGTGTTGTACGGGCCATAATAATAATTAAAAATAATCAATCGACAATGGAAACCGATTAAAAGTAAATTAAATATATTATATTATTTAACGGGTGAAATAATCGTATAATCGAGAGGGAGGGCAGTAAACTTTTTCGTTTAGGCTCGTTGATAAAATTATAATCACGTCCGAATCGATCGAATCTACTCGCGGGGCGATATCGGCGATGTTATCAAATCAGAGTCACGATAAATTGCATTTATATTTCACGTTGCCGTGGGAAAACGTCGTCGTTTCGCGATCGAGACCGCCTGCGATCCCCTTTCCCCGGACATTTTAATCGGACGTTTGTTCGGAACCGCGCGACGTGAAATGCGTACGGATTTCTCGTGCATGATGTGTCTGTACGCGTCACGCGGCGAAACGGTCACGTCCGGCGTCTTCTCCTGGAGCGCACGACAACCACGCGCCGTATTATTCAGTCGGTCCCCGCGGAAAAATACCGAAATAATCGAAAGAGTCGTCTTTGTTCTAGGTACGTTTTGTGGAAACCAATGCGAACTCCGGAAAAAGAAGAAATAATAATACTGTTTTTCTTTCTTTTTTTTTTCCATTTCGACGTGGAAACGACGTCGTTTATAGTTTTTCGAACGGCGCGCACGTTATCGTATCGGACGTCCATCTCTCGCGTTTTCGGCACGCGCGAGAGACGCGGTCGGTATGGTATTTCTATGACGAATACAAATAATTCTGTATTATTAAAAGAAAATAAAAATAAAAAAAAAAAAAAACGAAGGAAGGAAATACCTCCGACACGAGTGTGTTTCCTTGACAAACAACCGTATAATTTTATTACGGACGTGCAGTGTGAAACGGCGAGTCGGCACCGAACGACAGTCGGGCGGCGGTAAAGGGGATGACCGGCAGATCGATATCGTCGTCGAACTGGATATCCCGAGAAACCGCGGCGCGAATAAATATTAGAGTTTTCATAATAATAACATTATTATTATTGTTGTACGCGGACGAATTCGTCGAGCGAGAGAATGCGAGAATAATGAATAATAATAAACGCTTTCATTTGACCGACAGCGCTAAACGAATTGTCAACAGCTGTTGTTGGTGAAATTATACGACATTTTTTTATGAACATCACGTCGACGTTTTCAATAGAAAACCGCGGCGAACGCAAAATTATTGTAAACATCAACGCGTATAATATTATTATTTACGTGGAATATAATATCGCGTCTATGCGGGTGGGGTCAGTATGTCGTCACCGCCGCCGCTGTTTCGGTATTCGGTTGGCGTATGGGTTTGAAATAAAATATTCTGTACGTTTCGATAACTCGCGGGGAAACGCGGTAAAAGAAAAGAGAAAAAACCATTTTGACACTTTCCTTCGACCTCAAACAAATATACATGTAGTAAGTGTGACAGCGGTGACTATACGCGTGACTACTGGAATGGTGGTTTATGTATATAATACGTCGGACGTTTCTCGGAAACGTTTATGTTGCGAAGGGAGTTTTTCGGATTTTTTTCCAAACGTACTGGATCACAGCACAGGAAAATGTACATAAATTTCGCTGACAATCGGAAAATCAGAAGAGAAGAGAAGCGAATCGTGCACATTTTGGTCTTATTATAGTACTATATAATAAGGTATATCTGTCTGAAAAGCTAAAGGAAGAACGTTAAGGGTCAGACTCCTCGGGAAGAACCCGCCGTAACCTGTTTCGTCCGTCTACATCCGCTTCCGCTTTTTTCTTCTTTTTTTTTTGGCACGTAAATAATTTGACAGATATCAAATGGAGTGGTGTTGTGAACGTGTTTGTCGATTTATCGATTTAGATGTTTATCGCGAACGTCGAATGTTGTGGGACTAAACGCGGCGAGACTAGAAAAATTAATTTAAAAAAAAAACGACGCTTTAAAGGAAATTTAGAAAACGATAAGCGTTGCTCAAATACAATTCGAGAAAAAATTGAAAACGGATATTTTTTTGTCACGCCTGTACCGAAAGTTTAGTTATTTGAGCGTTCGGAAATGACCTTTTTCGGCGGTTAAAAGGAAATGCTCAGATACTGAAATCTATAACGCGGTGTTCCTTACAAACGTAAGTCCAGTTTTGGCAAAGAATCCTGTGTATGTGCGGGGCTCATGCGAGAATGCAATATCAGTCTCACGCGAACTACGGCTCGTGTCGCACACGCGTCACCCGCGACTGAAAAAGCACACTTTCTAGGTTAAGAATTCAAAATTACGAAAGCAATAGCGCAAATCGTCACGTAATCCTAGAGCAACATTTTAGTAGAACACATATCGTCTAGCGTTTCGTAAATTTGATGTTTCTCACAGTCCGAACGTAATAACACCAGAACAATTCGACTGACCAAACGTCGCAGTATTTTGGCGGGCTCAACTGCTCAACAAGGAGCGCATCGGGTGAGACTTTGATGGCTACTTTTTAAAAAAAGAAGAAAAAATCAAATCGCTATTCACCAGCTATTGCTATCCAATGAAACGAGAATTCGTCGGATTTTTATTCGATTTGAAAAATGTATTGTTTGTTTTAATTTTTTTTTTATCATCATTGTAATTTTTAGGGAATACGATCTATAAACAGCTGACGGTTTAATGTACGTATTTCGTCATGACGGTCGCCGAATCAAAGAAACCGCCGACCGATAGTTCGATCCGTACTGTCATCGCGCAGTTGGACGAGGAGGAGAAAAAACCACGCACCACAAACGGTATTGAAATCGAGTTCATCGGCTTCGTTGCTACCCGCCGTCGCGTCTGACGTCATACGGCGATACACCGTCACGACGTAACGTCATAGTCAGGGCCGTGAATTTGTAAGTAAGCGTGTAAGTAAGTCGATTGTGAAACGTAGCGTTCTAAGAACAAAATTTTGAATCGTATTACTTGTATTTTACATTTTTCGACGTTTTTAATTTTTTAAGTCGTCATTTCCTATTTTAGTTCCCATTTTCGGGTAAAAAACTAAGAAAAAAAAAGAAAAAATGTTTCTGACGAGTGGAATAATTACATAATCAATCACTTCAAAATCGATGGACGTTTAAAAAGAAAAATCGTTTTCAAACAAATTCCTCATATAAAATGAATTAATTTTTACGCGCGTAGTAATAGAAAAAAAAGAAAAAAATTTAAATACAAAAAATAGAAATATCGTTCTCGTCGATAATTCGTTGTTAAATTCACAGCCCCGGGTCATGGCGGACAATAACGTACGTCGTTTCAAAACGTTTTGGAAAAGGACGAGAGGTAATACAGGGTGTTTCAAAATGATTCATCCGATTTTAGTAGACTATTAATATTGTTCCTGTAATTTGAGATAAACGAAGCACCAACCATCTGAAAGGTGAGGTTATCGAGTTTTTATCAATTGCTGATAAGTCGCGATAATGTGCAGTTTAGTCATGTGACGTAACTTAATTAGTTGTCATCGAAATGTCGACCGAGCAATGGATCGGTCGCTGTAGTGCTAATAACGCTACATTTTGTCCATCGCTGGATCTTAAAATCTGTGATTTTTTTTTCTCTTGGGTTACATAAAAAGCATTGTTTATGTACCTCCCCTTCCAAAAGATCTTGACGAATTGAAAAGTCGCATTACAGACGCCATCAACTTGGTTACAGTCGACATGCTTCAACAGGTTTATGAGGAATTTGAATATCACTTATATGTGTGTCGTGCAAGTAAGGGGGGTCATATTGAACATTTATAAGCATTGTACCTAAAACTTATAATAATCCATTAAAATGTAAAATTTATTTTAACATGATTAATCAAATTTTGCAATAAATATGATTTTTTGAAATCGGATGAATCGTTTTGGAGCACCCTGTATTTCCGTCCGATGAACGTTCCCGAAGTGCTAAATCGTCCGAGCTCTCGATCGACGGAAAATACGTCGGCGGATTCTCGTCTGCCCCCGACCGCGCGCTCTCCGCGGGGATCGGCGTCCGCCGCCGTCGTCGTCGGTCGGTCGGTCGGGCGGACGACGACGGCAGACGCCGCGCGGCCTACCTCTGGTTCTCGTCGCCGGACGACGACCTGTTCATTTTGGACAGTTCCTCCAGGTACGCGCAGTGGACGCACGCCGCGGCCGCCGGCACCTTCTCGCCGGACGACCGGCGCCGGTGGAACAGCTGGTGCTTGGACGACGGCACCTCCAGATAGACGCCCGGGTCGTCGCGGTCGGCCGCCACGGCGGACGACGAGTCGAAGCTCCGGGACCGTTGTCCCGTGCCGCCGCCGCCGCCGCCGCCGGCGGGCACCAGTAACGACGACGCGGCCGCCGCGGCCGCGGACGAACGACCTCCGCCCGCGGCCGACCGCTCCTTGCGCGCGTCCTCGTCCCTCTTGGCGCAACCGAGCTTTATCTCGTCGAACGACACCGACCGCACCTGTTTGGGCACCTCCAGGCTGTTCTGCGTCTTCATCTCCGCGCCCGTCGGCGTCCGCGATCGCTTGAACGTCGATCGCAGACGGTCCATGACCGCCGTGATGTTGGCCGTCGCGCCTGTCATACACACATGTTCTAAAGGTATAATTTTTTTTTTTTCTCTCGTCCTACATCGACTATATTATACGTAATCACGTCTCGATCCGCAGTGTTTCGTCGTCGTTCGACCTAACCCGTTTTCGGCGAACTCGGCTAGACTTTTTTACGGGAGGGAAGGACATAATATCTATCCTGGTGAAGTTTCAAAATGGCCTGCTTCAAAACTCCCGAAAGAGAACCCTAATTGACGCCCCCCGGGGTCACTTTGCGTTTCGGAAGAAGAAAACCAAAAAAAAAAAAACACGTGCTTTTACAAAAAAAAAACAAAACGCACCGGCGGCAGAGTGACCGAATGCGCGTGCGCGCGCAGTGTCGAACGCGATCGCGACGTCATATCATACGGTCGGCGGCGGCGGCGGCCGTCAGATCGCTTCGACCGGTACGCGCGGCTCGTTGTTCCGAGTTCGTCGCGGACGTAACAACTACTCGTTACTTGAAAATATGCATTTCAAAACGCGATAATTATTTTATTCATATATTTCGGTCGATATTTCACGCGTTTCATTCAAATTTGATACCTCATGTCTATAACAATAGATGACCATCGAGAAAATGTTTAGACCATATTGGTTTTCGTATGTTTTCCGTGTTTATTATTTATTATAACACGCGAATTCTAAATTTTAAAATGACATTTTTTTTTTCAAGTACCTATTTCGGGCCACTTTTGAACTATTTTCCATTGATCGAGAGAGTGACGTTGACCGACGAACAACAAAATCATCAACAAACAAATCACGATTAAAAACATGTCAATTATTTAACAACTCGGATAGAACCAAATCGTATTATGCCTGAAATTATCATTTATACATTCGGAAGAAATAATTTTCCCGATGGCCCACTCCACCCTAGGGTAAGTTATGCTTTAAAATATATTACATAAAGTATTCGTTTTGTTAATAGAAATCGACTTCGCGGCGTATTAAATTCTTGCTCGCGGCTAATGAGACACTTCGATTCTGTTGGACGTCGTAGCAGGTACACGCGAATATCACGCGATCCAAATTACGTAATCACAATGGCCCGGAAAGTTTATTGAACTCGTATAGGCACTACAACTACATTGCGTTACGTACAAAATACAATTATAACAATTGAAAAACATTAAGATCGTACGTCGGTCGTTCGGTTAAGAGAAACTCGATCGAAACGAATACCTTTATCTCGTATATATTCGTCACGACGACGTGGACGTATAGAGATTAGATTCGTTACCGGACGTATTTCGTTTTTAGATTTATGTTTTTGAAATTTAATTTGTCCGCCCGACTGTATTAGTACAGTCGGCGGTATAGTAAAATATACTTTTTCAGCCGTTTCTACGCGGCGCGCGCAAATAATTCACTCAATTATAACAATAACATACGTTTACCTGTAGCGACGATAACAATATATCGTATATCTCATGCCTACACTCCGTGTCGCGGTAATTTAACGCGCGCGCGAACCGCGAAAATAATGATTATTTCCACCCCCACCGGGTTCCTCTTTCGCCGTCCGACACCACTCGTGCTCGTGGTCAGGAGCACGGTGGGATTTTTTTTTCTCTCTCCCGCGCGCGCCTACGCGCTACGGCCACCTTCGAAGTTTCGAACGTGAAATTCGCCATTGTACGCGATATAATATTTCCGAACATCTGCTTCCAGTCCGATAAACTCCGATACAACGACGCCACTGCAATTTTAATACCGCCGGGGCTTTTTGACCCACTTTCGAAAACAATAACCCGGGCCTTGACCAAAAACCCTACGCGACGGCCGGAAAACGGTTACAACCCATGCGAGACCGCGCGCGCGCTTTCCCTTTTTTTTTTTTTCATCCCCCGGCGTCGTCGGTCGTATTCGTCCGACAGCAGCGTCCGTTCGAAATAATACGGACAGACGAGCTCCCCCCCCCCCCGACCCTCCATAACACAATGTAAAAAATGTAATCCGAATTTAGTCGACTCCGTCCGAAGTTTGAATACGAATAAACGCACGAGTGTACACGAGTCATCGTCAAACAAGTGAAAGTGTATGCAGTTGTTCGTTTCGATACAATAGTAAACTAAATTTTTAATACATTTTTACAGATAATTTAATTTCTCGTCGCATTCACTTTGAATGTTTTTAATAATTCGCCGGGCATATTGAGTATCACTGTGTCACGGCGCGACCGAATTTTGGGAACACTTACGGATAAATACGACGCCCGCCCGCGTCTTCCAGCGCCAGACCAATTTCGACGAGACAGAACGCGACGTCTTTTCGCTTTGAAAATATCAATCTTTTTCGCACATACGTATATTCGCCGTTATCCGACCGATATTTTCAAAAGCTACAAAAGCGTAATCTTCGTCGCGGCGCGCCCTACTCCACCGAAACCGCGGACGAATAAATAAATCTTTCCGCGCTCGAGCTGTAAGTGGGTTGTTTCAATAAAACTATGTATAAATTTGTACAATTTATACGATCGCGCTCGGTGTAATATAACACCACACGACTACGGTCTTCCGATTTTACGTAGCGAAATGTTATTTTATAGTTTTCTTTAATCAATTACAATAATTGTAATAACACGATCGTTATAGAGAAATCCTCGAACTGATCGGTCAAAACAAATTGATTTTAAATCGTACATTTTTCAACTACGATTTATAATAGATGCGAAAATCAATTCACCAATCAGAAAACTCCATTCGACACGAAGGATGCAATTTCATACGTATGCGTTAAAACCCCGTATTTTAATACATCGACAGGTTTTTTTTTTATATTTGCTTTTTGAAATGTAATATATTACATATTATAATATATAATTAGTGTTTTATATTAAATCGCAGTTACGACACGTTCTCCGCTCATCGACATTGTACACCTGTTAGGTCGAGTCGAGCGAGCGAGTTGTCTGCGAGCGAAGTTTTGATTAACCGTCGTCGGTAATATTTATTTTTTTCATATATTATAAGTGGCGAGAAACGACGAGTACCCAAGTATAACATTTTTTTTTGAATAACGTTGTTTCGTCGTGCTGATGATTTAAGTTTTTATTCATTTTTTTTTTTTTTATCAATACGTGTTGTATGAACATATAATTATAACGTCCTATACGATACCTACTTAAATTATCGATTCATATTTTGTACGTTTTTTTCGTGAAAAGTACACTGTCGTCGATTTCAAAATGACTAAAAGTTATTCTGATATTCGGTTTCATAACATTCGTACATATTTTAAAATATATGAATAAAAAATAAATCGTTTTTTTCGGTGCTAAAAAAGATAAACGCGTTCTTAATATCTCGATGAATACAACGGGGCTAGACGATGTCGAGTGTGTATGTTAATATAGTATTTTAATCAATCACCTTGAACGCGGTGGTATTCCTTCATTTTTTATTATAACCTTCCTCCATTTTACTATATATATATGTGTGTGTGTGTGTGTGTGTGTCTGTGTGTATATAAATGGTTGAAATAATGAAACGTTTGGTGAAAACGTGGGAGAGATGACGGGCGATGGGCTTTTAACGACCGGAGCCACTATGGCAAGTGAAAACCCGTAATATATGTCTAAAAAACGGCTTTTTTAATATTAAAAACGAGAGAAACTAATATGAATTTCCAACGTTATTCGAACGTTAAACTCACTTTATTGCTAGGGTATTCGTTCGTTCGTCCCAGAACAATTTTTACGGATTTAGTCAGGTTACTATGGTTTAAATGGTTGTCGTCAAAACACATTCGTGTCTTTAAAGCTTTCGTAATCCCGCCGTTCTTTCATTCTTTGTCTCAATCGTCTCGTATAATAACATTATATATATACAATAAATATATATATATATATATAGTACCTATATAAATATAAAGTTTCCTCCAAAATGAAAAATGTCGTCTCTTTAATACTAATATTATTATTTCAGCCATTTTATACTTGGACTGATGTCCACGGCTCAAGTGAGATAACTGACCTGTCGGACACGAAGCCCACTGAATTTTTCGCATTTATTTTTCTCCAGAGTAAGAGGTCGTCTTCAAACATCAAGATTTTAATTTATTAAATGGAATTTCACCTGTATTTAGTTATTAATTTATTATCGATACGGTTGATTTTATTAATTTATTTTAAAGGTCTTTCGATCGATTCATCAACGAAAAAAAAAACCGCTTGACCGATGCTCGTCGTCTATAATGTGAATTAAAAATATTTTATTTCTTAAATGTTTGACTTTCAATATTATATATAACACGTCGAAAATGAATCGAAAAATTCGTTATCATTCATGTTTTTATAAACAATATGACGTATGAATGGCAGCATGTTGAATATTAAACGGTCATTAGGAATGTCACTGTGATTAGATATGAGATCTTCGTTAAAAAAGTGAATTATTATTGAAATAGAAAACCGAAGATAAGATTATCGATATAATAATAATATTTGAAAAAAAAAAAACGAATAAACGGTCGAATTATGTTTTATAATAATATATAAACGCGATTTAATATCACGTGGGAAAAATTACACCTGGAATGTTTACAATCAGATTGTGAGTGGACAAGAGAGTGAATTATTTCTCATATGATATACAAAAGCGCGCGTGCCCATACAAATCATATTCACTTACAATCTTATAATACTCGAGTTACCACGACTCACGAGATGGGTAGTTTTATTTATTTTTTTCGACCAAACTATCCGGACAATTTTAGTGATTTGTGAGGTGTTTTATTTTTATTTATTTTTTCACTTTTTTTAAAATTTTTCAGAAAAAAACCTTTTCGAAAAACACACATCATATTACGTAAAATCAATACACGCGTTCAATACTTCGTTGTTCAGAGTATACGTTATCGTTTCATTAAGAATTTTAAATCTTGCAGACGACAACGTGTTAATGATGTACACGCGCGTAAATCTAAAACTGTATAGACAAAATGATGGATAAGAGGCCCTCCCGAGGAGCGAGTGGAAACGAACGATCTAAAAATAAATAATTAACATATAAACTTCTCCGTTTCTACGAGTTTACATAAGACGAGTAAAATAATAAACACCGTTCGAGAACGAACGGGGGCTAATACACAACGCCGAATTTAGAAAGCACGCGCTGAGAATGGACGTGTGAACGTTTTCAATAACTATTTATTTCGATAACTTTTAAATCCAACTGGAAGTTTCGATTATTAGTGAGATAATCACGGTTAATTGATAACGATATAATGACGTGACAATTGATGTATGACGGTATACGTATATTATAAATTGATAAGGCGGCAAACAGTATTTGCGTCTTGAACGCTCTGATGAGTTATTCCATTTCATACTTTGAATAAGCACGAAAATCTGTACGAACGCAGATTACAGTCAATCGCTTTAAATACCCAATTATTATAATATTATTTAAATCGCTTTGTACAAAGTTATTCGGAAAACGAACAAAGAAGACGTACATTCAAATGGAATAGTGTATAACACTATGATAATATAATATGTACCTATTATTATGCGGCTATATATACGTTAAATTGTAAAAAATTAAAACGAATAAAAAGTGAAACTCCCATTATAATATAATGTATATATTTATACATAAAGGAGGTTTTGTTTTTTATGTAAAGCGACTGCGTTTACAAAGTGCAGGGCAAACCGCTGTGAGTTCCAATCTTTTTAGTTTTGTTTTGCCATCGCAATATACACTCGTCTACGATTTATATTATAATTTTATGTGTTATTTTATTGCAGTTTGAAAACAAGTTTTATTTCAACGCTATTCGCACCTAAACACGGTCTGTGAACATTTTTTTTTTTTTTGAATATTATACTGAAAAAACAATATAATGAAATTAACCAACTTTTTTCATTTGTGGGCAACAAAAAAAAAAAAAACACGCGGGCGTGTCGATGACTTTGCCATTATTGATAATTATGATCGTAAAAATAATCGACCGGTATGAAGTAAGAAGTGTCATCGATTTTGAAATCACGTTTCTAAACCGTTGAAATACAATTGATTTGTGATTATTCCGGTGCGCTCAAACTTTGCGTTAAAATCTAGTATTATTAATTTTTTCATCAGCAAATGGCCAAACACTAATTGTTTATGCTAATGATTGTGTAATTTGAGAAAATATGTTGGGAGTTTTTTTTTTTTCACGTAAACGGCAAACAAATATAAAAAAATCATTATAATTTTACTTTTTTTTTTTATCGTACGCGAATAGGTTGTTCGTATAATTGGCTCCGAGTAATTACGACGATGATTAACTCCTTAATGACACAGTCGTGGAAAAACGTAGTCACTTATTACTTATTTCTGTTATTTCTTTGTTTTTACATTTTTACACAGTCTTTAATAATTAAATTATTTCTACGTGTTTCGGTACACCTAGTTATATTTCAAGACAAATGATTATTTTATAAACGCGTTGTAGGAGGTATTGTATTGTGCTGAACAGAATTCATTACGTTTGTTGACATAGTTAATCATCGGAACTTACTGTGAAAATACTTTCTAGTTTCTTTTAAATAAGACACTTTGTCGGACATTAAAAATAAAACCACTACCAGCCAACGGAAACAGCAGTCCCAGGTGAGAAACGAAAAAGTTACCAAGTTCGTTTGCAAACGTTCATCAAACCCAACACATTATAAAGGTCTGAATAGAATATATTATTACCAAATAGAATCGTCGAATTTCACATTGCTATCTGTTTAAAGCGCGCGTTGGTTTAACGAAATGTTCACGATTTATATTATTCCGTCTTAACGTTACTGTTTTTATGGCAAACGAACCGATATACTCGTAATTAGATTCAAATATTTCGTTTACTTTGATTTGATCGACTTGTTTTACGCATAAACAATTGCATACCAACGCCCAGTCGAAAACATCCGTTTTGATCGGGATCGAACGCACTTGTTCGAATTATTTGAATTGATTTCACCACCAGTTTCACTTTATTGTCTACCGAACACATTGTCCGTAACAATACACTGCCATGCGATTGAAAAAAAAATAAAAACCGATTACTGTTTTTTTTTTTTTGGTTATACGACATTTACGTATATTATTACGTCTTTATGCTTTGCGCGGAAAAAAAGAACCGCGTTCGATTTTTAAACGAGCATTTGGATAGAGATGAAATATTCTAATTCGATTGATATGGATTTCGCAAACACGACGAATCGCGTCGGAGAACGGTTACAGAAGCTTTGATGTTTGCTCTCGGAGTACACGCATTCGCGCGCACTTTTTCCGCAGTAATATCTGTGCATTTTTTGCGAGGCATAATTGTAAAACAAACGAGGGAGCTTTCCGGACACACACTGTTTTGAATAATTTTTCATGGAAATAATACACACTCCGCCGCGCCGAAGCCGTCACCGAAAAATGGGAAAAGAACAACGGAGAAAAAAACCCAAGCAAAACTTATTTAAGGCGCTTCTTTTTTACGCGCGCGCGCGCGCGCGTGATCTGAGATATTCTCTTCTTCCGGCTCGGCGAAAGTTTCTTTGACGACGATGTCAGCCTTTCGGGATGGAAAATATATTATACAATGTGCAAAGGGAAATAAACGTTTGAATAGAAATTCATAGAAAATCAAATCCCTTAATTCGAAATCTCGTGTAAGCGTTAAATGTAATTCGTCGAAATGATTTATTTATTTGTCTTTAACACAAAATTAACGCTCGTAAAAGTAATCTGGCTAAACCGAAGGGGTCTCTTTTTATTTTTTACTATAGATAAGTGGTGTCACGTGTTCGAAATCGGAAAATCGAATTTTTTTTTTTTACCATTTTCCAGTACGATGACAATACCGCCGCCGCCGCCGCCGCCATGTGATCGGTAAAGCGGACAAGGCTGGGAAGTACTATCGGGTATAGTATCGTTAACGGTAAACTGGGCCACACGCTACAAACATCATATTTATAAGTCATCCATCTACGGTATAAAAGTAATAACGTATTTCACAATGCGCATTGACAATATTGTGTAACAGTAAAGGGGTCCACTGACTGATTTAAAAGGTATAACGCATACGTTTTCATAATATTATTGTGTACGTATATTTTTTTTATTTTATTTTTTTCATAACCTTAAACATATGTTACGTATAATAATATTATATACTATAGTACCATTAGACTAACAATCTAAGCAAGTTTGCAAAACGTTATTGTGTGTGCTCTTTTCTTACTCGCGATATTATGTTAACCGTGTGATCGATAAAATATAATATCACGCGTTCGAGCATGTTGTTTATTTCAGATATATAAGTAGTTGCCCCCCCCCACCCTCGAGAAGTATTTCAATTAAAATAATAATGCAATTCAATTAAAAAGAAATTATTTGTACGTTGATATTCGACGTATGACAGTACCGACAACGTAAATTCATAACAAAAAGCACAATTGGTTTTTCAAATAAACACATCCCGATGAAAAAAAAACACACCCCCGCGAATAAAACAAACAGTAGCGCACGCGTTCAATTATAATCGAGAGGAAGAGAATACGCGTTTTTTTTTTTTTTTAAATTTTAAATTTAGTTTTAAATCGGTCGAATACACGGTTACAGTACTCGAAATATTATTTTAACAAATTGTTTTTCGTACATCACACACAACGTTTTGCATAATTTTAAATGTAAAAATCAAAATTCTACGAGAAATATATAAAATAATAACATACGTTATTGTACATTGCGTTTATTCAGTATACTTGATTTATGGTTTTCGACGAAATCGCCAAACTACGGATGAAATTGAATATTTATGTTTTCGATACCAATAATATATCAACCTATGATATAGAAAAAATGGCACCTAACCGATTGCTTCCCCGGCGTTTGCAGATAAACCCTCGCGTAAACCCGATTCCTTCTCGAAATTATTAATTTATTAAATAAAAACTGTAAGTTTACAGATTGTAAAACACAAAACTCGATCCCGCCGATTGGTGGATAAGTTTGAAATAACCTATCGATTGATTTAAATTTTTAATTTAATCGCTTTTCAATTGACGTTCGTGCTATTTTCAACGTAATAAATCGTTTTATTTTACCCATAATATACGAATGGAAATAGATACGTCATACGACCGACCTATACGCGCCATATATAGTTTTATTTGAAACACACACAGACATTTCTGGTTTTCTTGAGCATAACGCGGAGATTTGCCGCAATCGATATTGTTCTAGACTAATGGGTTTAACGGACGCTAATATAAGAGGCCAATCTGTAATTGTATATACGGGAAGCAACGGGGCTGAGAAAAGGTTGTGCGATCGATAACACAAATCCTTTGAAAAACCTATACGTTTATTATCGTTGTGTCTATATTGTGTTTCGCGTCTGTTTTCGATGACGATTGTTTTCAGGCCACGACTGATTAACAATAAAACGCGGACGGATAAAATATTTAACGCGACACAAACAGACGACACGGTCGAACATAGTTGAAATCTAATATTGGTTTGTGCTCCGTGTCAATCCGGGTTAGTAGAAGCCTATTTTTTTCCCCGAAACGACGACGGCGCGGCGCGGGCACACAAAAAGAGACCGTAAATAATTTAAGTGAAATCGATGTAATCGATGAGGACGATAAGTGTGCGACGCACACGAGTGTGTTTGTTCAGCGCGCGCGCGCGCGCGTTTTAAAACCAGCAGTGACACGCGCCCGAGAAGGGTATATACGTATATGTGTATAGTAACGCGGGGTCAATCGAGATTGAACGTTTCTCGTCGTTCGAAGGTGATGTACGTTCGGGGCTTATTTAGAAGATATACTTTTTTTTTTTCAAACTCGGCAAATAAAATCGCACGGAACTAGAGAGATACTCTCGACGTTTCGCTCGTTGCCGATTCGCGTCGACCGACAGCGCCCGCGTTGTCTCCAGCGTTATTAAACGTTCGCGATACGAATCGGATAGACGGAGCGAACTTATCGCGACAGTTTCGGTTCCGACTGTCGCCCGAGAGAGGTCGGTTATACGACCACGGTTAGGTTTTTTTCTCGCGAATCCTCGCGACGATTCTCTCTAACAGTGCCAGTTAAAACGAGGAGCGGTGGAGTCGTTTCTCCCCGTCGTCGCGCGCGCGAGAAAAGAAAAGAAATAAAGTCAAAAGGAAATATACGCATTTGTTGTATTTCTGCAATATTTATACGTGACACGAATTCCGTACTGCTGTCGCTCGCCCTGCCACTATACGGTCAGTTTCTCTCTCTCTCTCGAAACTATCACATTTCATCTAAACTATCCTAAAACGACCGGCAAATCTGTATTCATCCATAGCAACGTACACGCGAGCGCAAGCGCGACACAAAGACGCATCGCCGATAAACAAATAAATAAAAGCGTATATTTATATACATACATATAGATATATTTTTCTATTTTTTTGTACATACCGCGTTTTCCGAACGAACATTGAACTCGTGTACGTATTTTCCATTGTCAAGGCTCTCCAGATATTGTAAACATATACGTACTACTACTATACGTATCTAATATGTTTGCAAAACGAGTAACTACACTCGTGCCACGCGCATTTACAATGGAAATTCTCGTCTAAAACCGTGCGGACCGACGAAAAGATTTCGTTTGCACGCGTTTCCATTCATCGGCAACATAAGAGAACACACACGTCATAACCATTTCGTCGAGGGAAAAAAAAATCAGTCCGTTTTCACGTGCTTCGTTGCATATTTATACCGGCTAAAACACAATTCATAATAATTCATACAGAGCTAAAATATAATCATAACATTAGAACGATTTCAAACGTGGTGACGCGAGAGGTTTTACCGTATTTGGCCGTTCAACGTTTTTAAACGATTTGCCGACGTTGCTCATTACGAAAAGAGGTATAGTTAGCGTTCCGATCACGTGGATTATTATAATTAGAGCTAGGATTTTAATGACCTAAAAAATACACAAAAATGACCTAAAAACTATAAAAAATGAACTTAAAAAATGCTTAAAATAAACAAAAATTAGTTAAAACACACAAAATGAATGTAATATTTGTAATATTACGTAAAAATGACCTTAAAAATGCAATAAAATGCATTTAACACAAAAAATGCAAAAAATGCAAAATAAAAATTACATATTCTACATTGTTATATTACGAAACAAATTTAGTTTTTGGTTAGAATTGTTTTTCACTTAAAGAAAAAAAATGCAAAAGTCACCAAAATCCTAGCTCTAATTATAATATATCGAAACGGTTTTCTTTAAACTTGTACGTCGTTCGGTAACAACGTCGTCGTCGTTCCGTCGGTTTTGACGCATGAAAAAGTCAAGATTATCATACGTATACTCCTAACCTGTCGTATATTATTATCATACTACTAATTTTCAAATTGTATTCAATATTTTCGGTATCTATATCTGTGAGTTGAATGTGTTTCCATACACAATGTCATTATTAAATTACATCGACGGGTTCTATTGTGGACGTTTGTTGTATTATCCTATAGCTACGTCGCGGTCGTCGTCGCGCGTCGTGCGCAAGTGAGCAAAATAATAATAAATAAATAAATAGATAAAATACAATCGATTTATTGTTTCTACTCTCGGGCGACATCGCCGTCATTTATCATAAACAGTATCGGAAAACGCCCTTTCCATGTCACGGGGATGTTATATTTTTTTCACGCCAGGCCTCCGTTCGAACGTGTCATTCGGCGACGTAGTAATTTCAAGTTCCGGTTTCGCGAGCATTATATCGCGCAGATCGATAGCTCTCGATTTCCACTTTGCAAAAGAAAATATTTGTCATTATAATATTGACTATTATTATTTTAGGATATACTCTACATTTGAAGGAGTATTATACATCACACGTGTACACACACACACACACTTATCGCCGTAGACAATTCGAAAAGTTCAAAGTTTGTTTTTATACGCAACAAGTCCGGGAAACACAGGACCGTACGTCATTGTTGTAAACGTTCGATTGGAATTGGAAAAAAAATAAATATGTACTTTGAATTTCAATCGGACGGATAAATGTCGACGATTTAGTCTTATTGATGAGAATAATATATTTTTCATAAAATTCGTATAAATTGTATAAATTTTCCGTTTTAATCACGAAACATTTCGCCCGCATAAATGGAAAAACATAGTCTATATACGGATCCATAGTTTTCACGAACGCGTCTCGGTAACGTACGTATATCGCATATTATATTACATCTACTGTTTTTGAAAATTTTCAAACAAAACTAATGAAACTTTAATACGTCGTCGTCGCCATTAAGTATTCGTGTGTACATACACACAAGAATGTGGAGTTAATTAAAATAAATTTGAAAATAAACATCTCTCGCGAGTTGTTTAAGTTGTTTATCTAATTATATTGTTAACGACGACCGATAGATTACCTAACCCGAGTTTATAACGTCATACGGCGCTTTTAATTTGTTCAAAAGAATTTATCAGCGAGTTTTCGCTTTTTAGAATGACCTATATCTATTGTTCAACAAACTCCCGTTATCGCCGTATATATACACAAAAACATCCCGAGAGGATTTACTAATTGAGAGTGAAGTTGTTTATCATCACTCCATCATTTTGAAATAGTTCGACTTTACAAAACACTACCCGTACGGGTAATACGCATGGTATTATTAATATAACGCGTATTTTTCATTGATTATAAAATATGGAAATCATTTTGTCAGCGCGTCATTATTAATACCTAAAGGATAGTCCGGAGATGTTTATGAGCAATACGTCAATCGGCGCTGACCAACCATGCGGTTGAATATTCATTTTTTTTTTTATTATTACTGTTGCGTTTTTATTAGTGTGGTTGACACGGTGGATGATTTTTAGTAATTTTATGGCCGACGTTCTGAGCCAAAACATTAATACGCGATCGCTTGAAATCCTAAATCCGCAATTAAAAACGTTTTATTCGTTCGTAACGTTTCCATAAATCATATTTTGACAGAAACCTTATCGGCAATAATAATTATTATTGGTGATGTTTTTTATTTTATTTATATATGCGATTGATTTTTTTTTTTTAATGTATTTTTCTTTTTTTACATTTTTTTTTTTTTTTTTTGCCCGGATGACGATAATATTTTAATAACTACCGACTGTTTTTATAAAATGTCATATTGATCGTATTGATATTAAATATTAGATAGAATATCTCACGAATATAATAATATTGTTCCGTGTCTCAATTCGAACGCACCGTGTTATCACGTTATTCACGTTTTCTGTTTGTCCAGAGTACTGATTAAAGGATCGGCTGAGATTTATAGTTAGAAGAAAGTAGTCTTTAGAAGAAATGAAAACGTATCGCAATCTCTCAGGTCATAATTTCGACTTAGTTTTACGGTCAATAAACTGTCTCGGCGTTAAATAGTCAATGAACATCGGGCAACTATTTCTGTACCAAACGAAATGTGTTCCGATGGTTTTAATTTTGATTTGATAGTCGTCTTCGAGGATAGTATTACTTTTATGATCAATGATTTACGTATTTCGAACGTTTATAATGATTTATTTGTTTTTTGGTTTTCATTTTATGAAATTCCTTTGGAATATATTAACAAATAATGGTCAAAAAGTGTGATAACAATGTCATGTCGACATAAGTATATAATTATGTTTATATTTTAGAAACGATTTATGTTAAAATTTAAATCTCTAATATAAAAATAATTATTTTGAAATCAACGCGATAACTGTATTAGATAATATAATCTCATTTCAATATAAATATGATTATAATATTTTTATTTTTATAAAAAATGTTAACTAATGATATTTATTTTGTCTAAATAGGTTAATAATAATTATTTAGTATTTATCTCATGCGAATTTTCTTAATTATTTCTGAATCAATAAAATATATTGTTATAAAATCTTTAAAAATGTTTTCGGCGTTTAGGTCTTCTAACTTAAAATTTGTTTTTTTATATAGTATAGTTACATATTATTATTACCGATTGCTCGATAGTATTTTATGAAATGTTTAAAACATTAAAACCATAAAATCTATAAAATTATTTCAATATATCCGATTTAGGTACCTTTATGATAAACCTTCACTTAAAATGTGTTCGAAAAACAAAGAAATGTACAAATATTTTTTATCTCGCCTACTAATAACCGTCAGGCAGCGTCGGGAAATGATCGATGCATTTAAATAGAAAGCATTGCAGTGAGAAGCTTTCAATTATTTCAGTTCAATAAAGCGTTTAATTGAATTTCGGGTGTTCAACAAACGTAGATAAAATATTGCACAGTTTCTTATCGCGTTATACTGGTTATAAGTAAAGACCATTAAAAAAAAAAGAAATAAAGCGACAAGTAAACGGCTAGACCGGAACTTCGGCTTTTGTCAGGTAGAAGACTATTTTCTTGTCGATTACGTATAGGACGAGTACCTACGTACTGGCATCCATTTCGAATAGGTATATTTCGTAATTTTTTTAATTGGATTTTTTATCGTTCATCTCTCGGACGTTCATTTGACGTATAATGAAATCGATTAATTTAAAAAAATATATATATGCCAATAATTCATTCAATACGCGAATCAGTGGACAATCTATTACGCATTTCCATTAATACTAATAGTATGTTATTATCAGTGTGTAAATCGGAATAACTTGAACATTTTTTTTACAGGATGGGATGAGAGAGGTAACTAACACTGTCTCATACGTATGTGATATTTCACATTCCGTCAACAACTTGAAACAAAATAATCGGTGGAGGCAAAGGAGGCAAAGGTATATCTCATCTAAAATGTCGGAGTGTAAAAAAAAAACCTCGAAAAGTATTCTTAACTTGTCGATAACCCGAAGCTTTTGTCTGTTGGTATTTTTATTTTTTTTCTATTCTATTTAGAGTGTATCGTTGAATAAAGCGATGTGACATTTAAGGAATAATAATTATGTTAAGTTCGTGTGGTGTTGTGAAATAGCTACGGTGAGGTTCAAAGTTAATAATATGTGCAAACAAATGAATCAGATTGTTATTGTTACACCGCCCGTTACACCTGGCAATACTATGGCGAGCCCAGAAATAGAAATAACGAGATGAAATCGAAAATCGCCGGCTTTCTCTTATCGACCCTATAATAGTTTCGGTATTGTTCGATTCATCGTGTCCGTTATTGTCGTCGTTGGAAATAATTTGACAATTTATTTGCCGCCACGTGTGCGAACTTTAATTGTTTTATTTTTTAAGCTTTTAGCGGTCCATTTCGTTTGTTGTTTTTTTCGAAGGTTAAAAATCCGAATTTAAATTGTCATTTACGAGCCCAGTTTTGACGGACCTGATATAGTTGTATTTTTGCGCGAAAGTCGTCTCGACACATTGAAAGTCCGGCGATACAAACAAATGACCTCACGCAGTAATAGTAAACCCAATCCCATTTCGTTATTTTACCATGTTAACATTTCGCATTCATTCCAGCTTGAATTCACCGAGAACAGACGTTATTTGCATCGACGATATTTTTTTCTTACACTCCATTTATTTTGACGTGTAATTTTTACTGAAATAAGTCACTCCGTCCGAAAAATACAACCGCCGAAAATGCCATTGAATACTACTATACGAGTACGTATTATAATAGTTTGTTACGATTGAACTATATGTTAAATAATCAAGTTTTTTTCGATACAAATTTTTTCGACCATCGGTATATTGATTTGAGAACGTTTTATTAGGCGAAATAAATACATTTTATAATACGTATAATTTTAATACGTAGGACTTACAATAACATATTCGTAGAAAAGTAGTAGTTTACAACCCTTCGATTCTCTTCGTCTCGCATTACCGGCCGACGACGGTATTAAATTATCGACCGTTTGCTATTTATAGGAACAATATTAATCCATCAATATTAATATTTCATAATGGGGTTTTAAACTGTATTTTATCTGGATTTGGTATCTCATTCGTTTTTGAAATTCTAAAATATTACCTAATTATGAGCACATAATAATCCGTCGTCGTTTCGAACTGTTTTTTCGCATTATAGACTCTAACAAAAAGAACACGTATGTACCCCGTGTTTTTGTTTTACCGGCGTTACACGAAATACAGATCTGTTTTCGATCTTAGTAGCCACTCTCACAGCCTAATTGGATATTCGCAGCGGTCCTTAACGGACCGGAGGCATTTTTTACTAATGACGTCGTCGGCCGACGGATCGGTCGCCATCGACCTATCAGGTAATATTATCCAACTCGACCAGAAAAGTTTCCTCGCATAAGCCGAAAAAAAAAAAAAAAAAGGTTTCAGAGGAAAGCGAAACACTCTCGCCGCAACACCGGACTGCAGGCCTAACGGCGAGCTTATCGTTAAAATTGACGTAAAAACACAGTTAATCATCAAACATATCAAAGGAAAAACGCGAAGAACGAAAATTATGTTTTATTAAATATTAGGGCCATGTGTTGGCGCACACAAATGTATTCCAATGGGATTTTCAAATTATATATTAAGATCGATCACGTGAAAGTAACGCGTTTTTTTCAATACGAAATCATTTTTACATATTTTATAGTTTATATCGTAATAAATACGAAGCCTCGGGCCCTCGGATTAAGTATATTCTCTTTAATATGATGTATCGGGTTAAGAATGATGGATGTAAATAATCGCTTTTATCCGAGGAGAAAAAATAAAACATCTTTTCGAAAAGCGACGTTTTCGATTAGAGACGAAAACTTCGGATCAACAAGTCACGAGTAACGGATACCGAACGCGCGTTCGCCATTCTCGCGTATTATATCGATTCGCCGAGTAAACCGATAACGTCGAATGTGTTATTATTACGATTGTGCCGGCAACTCGGCTCATTAAGTATATTTCGCATTCTGCGGTACATTATAGAAAATATGCTCGCGATCGTAATAATAGTTTTTAGCGGGTCGGGCAACCTCCTCTGTTTCGCGCGTACAGTGCAACCACGCGCGCACGTCCCGGGCAACTCGATTCGACCATTTAAGTGTAATCGCGGAACAAAGCGATATGCTATCTCGGCGAATAATAATCGCGAAAACTCTCGATGACGAAATAACACATGTTCGAAGTTTAAACAAACAAACAAAACGAATCCTGCAGCTGTTATCGTTACGCGCCCGCGTCGTCGGCAAGACAATGGTACTACCTGGGGGCGTGTTGAAATCGATTCGGACGAGTTTCGTCGGCTTTGTCCGTCGTCTCAGTATTGTTCGCGCCGTCGTCGTCGTCGTCGTCGTCGTCGGATGTCCTCGTCGCGTATATCGGTCGTCGAACTCGTCAGGTCCGAAACGTACGATCATATTTTATTGAACGTCTGCCTCCCCCGAAAACGCCGCGGACACGGGTATCAGTTCGACCGGCGCGGCGCTGATCCGGAAACGCGATCGCAATGATTTATTTATTTAGTTTTCTTTCGCCCGGATCGGAGGCGGTTCGCGGTTTCCCGTCGAGAAAATCCCCAAAGGCCTCGACGAGCGCTCGTCAGCGTTTGAAACGCGCGCGGGAGGGCGGCGGTTTGTTTGCCGGCGATTATTATTTATACATTTCGTGGTTTCCGGCCGTGGTGTGACAAGAGAACTTTTAAATCGCCGTTATTCGCGCGCAAAACTATTATACACGGACGCGGCAATCCCGTCCGTCGCTCTGGCCCCGCCGGGCACGGCTGTCAAGCGCCAATCACCGCGCCGGGGGCGAGCCGACCCGTTGTTAGTTGTTACCAATACCTGGGAGATACACCCGGCAGTAATGGTTTCGCACTGATTGATATTGTATGCGACGACGAGTTTCTGTTGTGTTATTATTTATTCTCTCTTTCTCTTTAGACCGATCGATTCGAGCGATAATAATAATAATAATAATAATAATTCGTCGTAAAATATTCGAACACAATATCCGCTCGCATGTCGGATATGTCGAGATTAAATACGATGAGGAGGTAAATTACTGTCGAGGTCGATTAGACCTAATCATATTTCATAGTATTTATTCTTTACAGTGTCGAGAATTTTTCACCGTCGTCGCCGTCAGTGCCGCCTCCGACAAAACCAACAAACGAAGCCGGTAAAATCTCATTTAATTGAGCGAATAATTTTCCCGAGTGCGGTTTTAAAATTAAATAATCTAGAAAATGAATAACAGTAGCAATGAATCTACCGAACAATAAATCGCGTCGTTATAATATTATCATTCTCGCGAGAAAAACGATAAAATAAAAACGTTTATTTCGTCCGGGTGTTATTTAACTAACCTCCGCATACATCGGTCCGACCTAACCTAACTGGAACTCGTTTACGTTTTGAGCCCGAGAAATGTAGATTAACTCTGTAGGACTATTCGCTTCTTCCTCGGAAATTTCAATTTCTAATCATTTACAAGACGTGCCATTATTTTCCGAATTAAAACAGTAAAAACGCACTGCTCAAACACCACTTGGATACAGACACAAGAGTGAAACAAAACAACAACTGAAACGTTCGCTCGTGTTACTCAATAAAAGTGGTATTACATTACAGCTACTACCGGGTAATAGGTAAGGGTAATATTATACACGAGCAGAGCATTTTAGTAAGCCGTGAGTTTTGATAATCGTATAAAGTAGAAAACTATTTATTTTTTTTTTACAGAAAAACAATGCAGAGGCGGTAAATAATTTTGTGTAAATGTATGCAAAGAATTTTAAGACGAGTGCCAAGACGACGACGGAGATAGTGGTGGTGGTAACGACAACGCGTAAGTATTTCCGGTGCACCGTCTCCATCGTCACCGTGAACCCGACGAATATTAATAATAATATACAGTAAACACCGTTAATTTGGTTCCGGCTTAAAAGGTTTTTTTTTTATTTTAAAAAAACTATTTTACTCTTTCCGAATTTAATCCCACGGTATTTATTAATAATAATTATCAAACAGAAATTCTTCCATTAAACTTTTTATACAGTCAAACATTTTTAATATCAAAATATAATAACTGCCACTATAGTATCATAATGTTTCGCGAGGTGTATTGAGTTCAGTTTCCGCTGTCGGTGTTTCCTTCGTCTCTGTTTCCTTTCTGAGCTATCTTGCCTTTCCGCCTCCTCTCTTTTGGTCTCTCCGTCTCCCTCTCTCTTTTATCCCTCACCTCATTATTTCTCTCTCGATATTCTAAAAATTTCTCGGAATTGCTATCAATAAAATGAACGTAAGTGCAGGAAAAATAAAAAATGATTAAAGTGAAAAAAGTACAGCCTTTTACAAGGTAAAGAAAAAAAAAAATGTTTACCATTAGAAATCAGACGAAATGATAAATTTACATTGTAATACTTTATCTGAAATGTAAAAATAAAACTTGTTATATAATAGTGCCATTTCTTCACAAAAAAAAAAAAATAAATAAAAGATAAATCTCTAATATAATAACAATAATTATTGATATGTTTTCCTGTATAATATCGTAATGATTTATTTTATCATAAATTGTTGAGTGATTTTAACATGACACGTGGTACCTATATCTATTAAAATCGTATTATTCAAAATATTGTTTTATTCAATTTCTTATGTATTTGGTTTTTAATTAAATTCTATTCGAGTTTTATGGATAGTGAAATAATAATAATAATAATAAAAATAATATAGGGAACTAATTAAATTTTGATTAAACCAGGAGACCACCTGGGATTTATAAAGCTGTTCATTACTACCCTTCGTTGGACTCAAGGTTTGTGCAACAGGGATTTAAAAAAAAAAAAAAAAGAGAAGAAAGAAAAAGTCTGAAACAGTAAAACTATTGCGTCTAAACTTTATTATTCATTTGATTTTCGAACGATCTAAGTGAAAATTTAGACATTTTTATGATATAATTCGAATCGGAGATTAGAGTGATTTATTTTACATTCTTCGACGCAAACAACCCTCGGCTCAATAATTACATATAAACAGATGAAATCACACTGAAATAAATGTAATTCGACTGTTTATAAACAATTACATAAGAGTACAATGAACTATCGAATGAAAGATAAAAGATAGGTAGTGACGAAATGATAGATGTTTTACTTTTATGACGCGTGTTTATCCGTAAAATAAAGGTTTTAATAATTCGCCAATATTTAAAGACGATTGGAGATTGTCATTGTGACGGCCGAAAGTCACGTTTTCGCCGGACGGGGATTACGTTCGTTTGGAAGTAAACGAGTATTTATTTTACATAAATAGGGTCGGCAAAATTACGCCGAAAACTTCTAATATCGTTCCGAGGTACAAGTTTTTTTGTACTATGCGGGGCGACCTTTATACGGAGTTGGCCTTTATGTCGTTTATTCAATACACGCATGGCAAGGGAATCTCGCGGTTTCCAGTAGAAATCCGAGTGCAACAGTTTTCACCACATCAAATACGGCGTGGGTCATCCGACTTGATTTAAGTTCGTTATATGGCGAAATTACACTCCGGCGGCGTTGTGACGAACACCACGGTCTGAAATGGAGAATCGGTCGAAATAGAAAACAATCGTCGATGGAAAAAAAAATGCACGTTGAAGTCATCGGCTGGGGGGCGAACATACCGCGGAACTGGATTGATGCACTTTGGCGATCGAAAACATCGCACAACACTCGACGCGATTGTCCCTTATCCCGTGTTATACGTAAGAACCTTCGGCCGGGCTCGAAGGGAACGGCCGAGAATTAAATAACATTTTCACGGCGTGCGATGGAAAATATTATCGCTTCGAATTTATATGTAAAACAGATAGCTTTGATCTTTTTTGTTTTTCAAAACAGGTTTTATACGCTAACCCACACGTGATCGGCGAGTCATCCCCATGGCAACCCGTTGGCTGAAAAGCAACAGATATTTTATCATACGGTGTAGGGGTGTGTGTAATGGAATTTTGTTCTTTTGTCCGGACAACAAATTGAAATCGTACGATTTCCATTCGCTAAACGTGGTTGTTTTTATTTTTTATGGACGCCGAATTTCTATTTTTTCGCGTCCGAATAGGTCCATCTAATGGAAAGGAAGTCGTATATTATTAGCTAATAAAGCAGATATTTCTATGAATAACACATCCCGAGTAGTAGTCGTGGCGACGAGCGATGATTGATTGTACCTCATATGTTTTTATTTTTATCTCGAAATCGAACGAAACGCATACACGAGAAGTCGACGAAACGATTGATTTTTATTATTTATTTTTTTTTAAATATCAGTTTCACTTGTATTTATGAATATGGATATAAATAGAAGAGTATAGAAATGTCGTTTATAAAAACGAAGCGACGACAGCGGGATTGGAAAATGTTTTAGACGAAAAATAAAATCAACCTAGAGCGCGTTAAAGAACGTCATTAATATTTAAATTCCTCGTGATATTTTTGACGGCGGCTACTACATGACGCTGCGCGGAAAACGTCAAGCACTATCTATTCCAACAGTGCTTTTTGTGCGTTTATAAAATACTGACGTGTCAGCTTATCTGATTAACGGGTAATGTTAGCGATTTATTTTGACGACGTCATCTATAGCTGCGACTATAATCATCGAACAATAAAGACCGAAGTAAAGAGGAAATAATGAAAACAAACGCGACGTGTGTACGAGATATTATTATTTATAGGTCGAAAAATTATATATTAATTAATTTCGTTGTAGTTGACAAAAAAAAAAAAAAAACAAAACAAAACCCGAACGTTGATTAGTTGAGAAATGAAAAAACAACAAATCAATCGTTTAAACGTATCAAACGTTTATACAAAATTTGTCGTGCGATTATATTTTGATAATATATTTAAAAACATGGTAAAACGAACTTGAAATAATTCAATGAGTTTTTTCGATTTCATTTCGTGTTCGTGTTACGATCTGAATCCAATCACCATATAAAATATAAACAATTTTTGACTCGTACAATTTTCCCAAAGAAATAGATTTAATCGGGTTTCCCCCCCCCCCCCGTTTTACCTCGGTACAAACTACAAAAGACAACGTATAAAGAAAATTCCGAAAAATGTAAATGTATTTTCTTTTCTTTCGTATTCGTTTATGCTAATGTTATAATATCTTCAGACAAATCGTTGCACATTTTGTAAGAGTAACAGTTTCGAAATAAAATGTAAAATTTAATTTACATTCGACTTTTAAAAAGTTTCATCTTACAAATAAAATTAGTTATGACATAGTTTGAGCATTAATTAAATTCAACGAATATTATCTCACGCTAAGTCGAATTAGCTTATAAAAATATTTCGAGAATTAAATACACACCGTCGTCGTTTGTATAATATTTAAAAATATAAAATCGTATTTACGTAATCTAATGTCGTGTTTTTTTTTTATTTTTATTTTATTTTATTTTAGTAGAAAAATTGTTTTCAAAAAGACTATGGTTCGCTGTGCAATAACTTTAAAGAAATTAAATGACTGAAAACGAGAAGGAAATTCAAAATATAGAAGCGAAAATTGTTCAAGTCATAAAATACACTCGATAATCCGACGTGATTTTGAATCCTTGAAATGAAACTACCTTATTTCTGATAAGAAATCAAAAGTTATTTGTTTGACAGGTATTTTATTTTTTTTTTGTTCTTTATTTATAGCTTCCATTCGGTTGTTCATTATTGACTAGTTTATCCGCCGGCCCTAACTTTATGACCACCGAATTTATATATTTTATATGTTTATACAATAATGCTATTGCCTGTTACGAATTCTCTTGGACATAAAAGTTGGTATTATCGTTCCTCGCCGTAGAAATTTAATGATCGAGAACGCACAACACAAACTCACTAAATTTCGACTCGAGGAAACAATTACTCTAAAATAAAAAAAAAAATCTTTTTTATAGATAAGCGAGATAAGTCCGCGGGTCAATTTATTTTAGCCAAAAAATACGTTAATTTTGAAAGGGTGAATTTAATATAACAGGTGTAAATTCAACGGGATGATATGATAAAGTTCGGATAACAAAGTCGCCGGGCTTAAGGTTTGGGTTTAATTTCACATTATGACTTACATCACGTTACGGACCGCATAAATATAAGTAGGTATAGAGTTTGAGGGATTTGAGCGGGATTTCTACATCGCCTCACGTAGTCTTTTATAAGAAATTAGTGAACTTATAGAGAACTTACATATAATATGGTAAAACCAACAAATTGTATTATATACGTTATAAATATTGTTTTGCACGTTATTCGTTTGGATTTTCAGCATAATATAAAAGGAATCGAAACCCATGGGTATGAAAATAAATAGATTTTTTCAATGAAACTTAAATAATAATATAA
The DNA here is from genome assembly GCA_948098885.1 of Drepanosiphum platanoidis. Classification (NCBI taxonomy): domain Eukaryota; kingdom Metazoa; phylum Arthropoda; class Insecta; order Hemiptera; family Aphididae; genus Drepanosiphum; species Drepanosiphum platanoidis. Next base: position 4,167,279 of record OX402529.1, on the reverse strand, counting down.
TTGTAAATAAAAATCTTATATAATTTTCACATATCAAATGGTTTTCATTAGATCGTGTAAGCTATGACATATTCATAATATACGAGTGTCCGCGTTATAAAACACTAATTATTATCAATGTGATTTTCTCAAACGGGTAATTGGGCTAAAAATGATTTATTCCAATAAATGTGTGACAGTGAATTATCGCAATGAAAGAAGAACAAAGACAGTCGCAGAAAAAAATCAAGTAAACTGATAAAATTTAACTCCGCGATTTAATTTCATTAACAATAATAATCAGTTCAGACGATAAACCGTCGGAATCGAAAATTGTAATTTGTTATTTAGGGAAATCAAAATGTAGGATACGACGTACCTAAAACGTTTCTATTACATGTGAATTCCATCGTTATACAAATCATATAAAAGCGAAAACGTAATACGATTGCAGAGAAGTCCACGCATGCATAAACCATACAGTATTTTATTGTTTACAAAGGGAATTCTAAAGGTATACAGTATACATATTAATATGTTTTTGTATTTATATTAGCGCTTTTTTTCTTTTTTTTATGATTAGAAGTTTATTAATATGTAAACATGACGATGATGGCTTTTACTATTTATTTTACGATATTTTGCAATTCTGTATTATTGGATTTTCATTTATGAATACACGGAATGTACCTATAGGTTATTCTACACTCGTACATTGGAAAATATTCGATGTGATTTAAATTTGATTTAAATTTAATTTTTTATGACCACAAATTGAACATTTTTTAACTAAAAACGTTGAAAAAAAGAATAAATTAGAATTTCAGGGTAAATTGTCGCATTAAAAAATCGATACGACTTTAAATCAGTTAACAAATTATATTACTACAATGTAGTTAAATTTTAAAATATAATTTTAAATCGATAAATTAATTCATTGTTGAGTATTAAATATCTATAACTTGTACGAGATAAAACTATAATATTATTATGTTTTATCGCCCGACCAACACAATAGTAAATAATTTATAAAACGTGTTTTTTTTTTTTTGGATTATTATTGTTGTTTTTAACAATATTTAGTCGTTTCCCAGAAAGTAATTGCAGATTTGACAATTCTAACAAACTGGAATAGCATCACATTTGTGTCCAATTTCGAATCGATAGTCGTGTTCTATGAAACTTTAAAAGTACTTTACCATTTGAAAAAAAAAAAAAAAGTGTTTTCTGAAGAAGAAAAAATTCATTTCATCGTAAAACCGATAGCTTTTTCACTGTCGAGCAAAAGAACTAATAAAATCGTTAAATGTAAAAAAAAAAAACAAAACAATAGGTTTTGAATGCTATTAGATAATTATAAATAAATAATAAGTGTGGTTCATTTTATAGTCGTTCGTACATGTATTGATATTGTACAGTTGTCGGTAAAAAAAAAAAAAAACAAATAATAATACAAATAAATAGCTGACTCATAAAATATGAATTGTACTTTGTGAAATTGATATCTCGTATTATTGATTTTACAATACGAGTATATTTAACACATTCGACGACAAAGTTTTAAAACATTTTTTGTTGTGTGTGGAAAAAAAGAAATTTGTTTGAAACTCGGACGAGTGCAGCGCGAAGGCTACGACGAAGTACGAACGACGTAATTCGTGTTGATATTATAGTCATATAATAGAATATAAAATGTAACGAGAGAAGATGAACCGTTACAATTGAATAACCAAATGCCGTCCAAAACCATCGTGAAAACCATTAGTGTAAAACCGCAGAGACAATATTATATTTAAACGTTAAAACTATTTCGAATATACTTTGCGCGCACTCGCATTGTCGCACAGTCGACCTATACCTCCTACTACTCTGCGAATTTGATGAAAACTAAATAGTTTTAGATTAATAATCGATGAACGGAAACATAATTTCACTCGGTCGGAAATTCCAGCGACGACGGTTGTTTGTAAAACGTCGGAATCCCCTCGTCGACCGCTCCTGGTCACGCGGGGATAATTCAAATTGGCTACAGATAACAGCATCTATATGTACGCCCAAACTTTCGAAAGTGTTTCGAATCGATAAAGCGTCCCATATCTACACAACGCCGCCGCATTCGTTATGAACAATTAATAACTAAATTACCGTATCTGATGCGGCCGGAATCGCCTGGAATTTTCGCGACTTGGCCGGAAACCGTGTACTATTTTATTCATAAATTCAAGATCCGTTATTTCATCCGAAAACGAGACGTGTAGATCTGCCTGCGCAGTCTCTCACGGGTACCTACCAATAGTCGTATGATAAAACCGACGATAAACGTAATATAATATTCGAACGAGCAGCTACATTTTCGGGGGAAAAAGTCTCCTCCGGGCGTACCGATTTTAATATTTAAAAATACCAATATCGAATTTACGTTCTACACTCGATCATCGACGGTTCGAATAAAAACGACGCGACGACGTCCGCTGTGGATTCACGGTTTTTCGATTCGCTTCCGGGCGAAAATGTTCCGTTTTTTTTTTTTTTTAGATCGTTGAACGCGTTCTGAAAAACGGCGTGAACGACTCGATCCACAGTTCGCCTCGTTTTTAATTCGACCCGAGGATCGTTCACGCGTTACGACAATGTATCGACCGACTGCGGCGGCGGCGGTACCGCTGACTAATACTACTAGTCTTTAGTAGAACGTCGTGTACCGCGGCGATTCATTCGATTCCGTCTAAAAGCTACGGTGAAATATTATTTCCGAGTAAATCGAGTTGGAAAAAACCACTACTACTACTACTACTAGCGGTGGAATCCCCAGAGGAAAAGTTTACAATCCCTCGGCCCGCCCGAGTAAAAAAAAAATAGAAAGCGCCGCCGTATCGATAGAAAGTTTTCGAGACATATGCGCCGGTCGATGTGAGCGCGTGCCCATGCGAGTGTTGTTCTTTTATTTATTTATTATTTTTTTCTTTCCAGGCTGGCAAGCGGCCCAGAAATGCCTCGCAGCACAGAACGGATAGACGCCTTTTAAAATTAAACCGTCTACGTGAAGAATATCTCGCTATAGCGTATTGGTTAGTCACATGCCATCGCTGACGTCCTAAACGCGTCACATAAAAGGGCCGGCCGAACGGCGCGCAATATAAACGTTCGCGGCGGCGGATTTATAAAACAATAACGCGTGTGGCGTGCGTGTTTCTGTGTATTTTCGTATACGACTTTACGACGGGAATAATAAAATATGATAATCATCAGCGCCGCTGATCAAAACGCACTCTCGTCCGAACGCGCGCCGCGCCGCGCGTGATTAATGTTTGCTTTCCAGTAAGGAACGCTCGACGACTGTGGCGATATTTAAATTTTTTTTTATTTATTATTTCCAACGCGTATTTCGAAAGGGCGCGCGACCGATTTTAAAGGGCGAACAGCGTTATTTACACGCCATAATGTTTACGGTTAAAACCTCTTTGGTAAATAATAATTTTATTATATTTAACGTACACCTACCCGTATCGTGCCGACTCAAACGGTGCCCGCGTTAAATTGATATCGAACGGCGATGAACGCCGCCGCCGCGCGTGCAGTAGTAATCGAATCACTTGGAAATTAGAAGACAACTCAAATCGCGCGGCGATCGATATAACGTTAACGCGACGAGGAGACATCGTGTGACGATCGAGTTCGATATAAAAATGTACGTTATTGATTCTTCGGGTGCTGCATAAATTTCAAATTATCATTTTCATTCACGGCCCCGCGTCACTCGTTTCGCCGAGCGGCACACGGTAGTACTGTGACGAGGATAAAATTGAGACGGATCTCTGGTGTAATATTGTATGTTTTTACGCAAAGCAAAACACGACTGTGATTTTTATGAAAACAAAATTTAATAGTATTACGAGGAGAAGAGGAAGAGAGAAAACGCGATTTTAATGTGTACCGAAGAACGCGGAAGTGTGTGATAAGAAAATGCTCGACGTAGCACAAGTTCAAAACAGATTGAGTTCAGTTAACTTTTTGTTTATAACGTGAAATTAAATTTGATATTTTTCGGGGGGGTAGAGACCATAAAACATCTTGTTACGGATACTTACCATTAAAACTCACTCGTAAAAGTTAAAATATATTTAAATATTCGTTTTATAGCAACAAGTTTTATTAAATCTTAAACAAAAAAAAAACACAGAATTATTTTCAATTTATTATAACGAAACGAAACACGAGAGAAAAATCAAAAACGCGTTATGTCAAGTAAATTATAGCTTTAACGTTAGTTGACTGTCACAGAATTATTGTGTTACGATTTAATTGATTTCAATTAAGTGTATTATATTTCATTTCGAAGTCAATAGTATAGGCGTAGGTATTAAAAACGATATTTCTTTCGGAATAAATAAAAATTTCAAAAATTGATTCAACTTATTCATCCGTCGATTTTCTAGAGATTATTGTTACTAAAATAATCGGATTTACATCGACTATAATTATTATACTACCTCGATGTTATTTCAAATCATAAAACTACTATCACAAATAATTTATTAATTACAGTCGTAATTGGAAAATATTTCTTTTTAGGCTTGCGCAAATTATTCGTCTTGTAAAATACTCAATATGATCCATTTCAAGGAGAAATTATAAACAAAAAATAGATATCAGATTACTAACATTTCGTTTTCATTGTACGTGTAAATTGCAAAAACGTCTCAAAGTTTAGTAACGATTTCAGTTTTTTCTTTTCTTTTTTTTCTACGAGCGCGAATAAATATTCCACTTGTTAATACCGCATTATTTAATGACATAAATGAGATATAAATATATAATCGCACGGATAAAATGAATTCGACGAAGACACTGCAAAATTAAACGAAGACTGAAAGTTTCGAAAAGAAACATAATTGAAGTAGATAAAACCTTGTACCTTTATATTCTAAATGCACTTTGAAAATTATTTTCGAGCTTTTATAAACTTAAAAAAAAAAATTAACCTGAAAGTTCTGTTTTTTGATGTTTGCGAACTTCAATATTCTATCACGATTACAATGATAAAGTAAAAATATATACGTACGATATATGTACGCACCTAAATGAAACAAATATTTACTAAAATTTCAAAAGTATGAATAAGTTTTCCGAATAAAATAATATCGTGAAATTGTTCTAATTTGAATTTCAATAACTTTATAGTATTCAAAAAAAAAAGAAAGAAAAGAAAACAGTATATAAAATTATAATTTTATTTATTTAAACTATAACAGCTCGACATTAAACATGTTTACATTAAACATTATCGATTTTTCCTAAAATATAATTTTATCCAATCGATTATTCCACGTTTCGTTGATGTGATAACGTTCAATGATTTGAACATTTGCTATTTATTGTGATTTTTTATTTTCAAACTTCAGGAAAAAACACATTATTAATTATCTTGGTAAATGGTGATAAACTGATAGCACTTTAATACATGATATTTGTCCGCATTAAATACTATCATCTATTCGATATCATATTGGTTATACACATATTGACAAGGTTAAAATGGCTGTGAAAATATTATATTTAAAATTATATTTTTTGCCCACCAACGCGATACACGTTTACCGTGTGATTTTTTTTTTTCTTTTCGTTCGTTTTTAATCTCTATACATCAGGTGTGAACGATATTTTTTACTCGAATAATAAAAACTCATCTATGCGAGAAGCAAAATGTACTCAATCATACTTGTATAAAATTTGAAAAATCGAAGAAAGTTTTAATAAACTGCATTACTCGGTGGTTTAATACATATATTATGTGTACATAATATAATTAATAGGATGTACGTGTCACCATATAATATGGTACATATTTATATACACGCGCCTATTTACGTATAATATTCTTCGTATACGACAAAATGTCGACGATTGAATCTTATACGATCATTAATTTCTACTGTCATAACTGCTGGCGAAGAATTCTTTTGACACCTTAATACCGTTATGAGACATTAGTGCGTTAAACGTGACAACGTTCTAGAGGCAATGTTTTAGGATGAAATTCATATTTTCGTTTTTTCATCATTCGCGTCACCTGATTTTAAATAGCTCAAAACGATTCGAAAATTGTTCATGTAAACACAACGAATAATCGAAAGTATGCATTATACTCACTACTCGGGAATATAATAAATTGATAACTAATAATAATAATACGATCGATTTTCACGATGCGCGATGGTGTAATAATTGAATACACGTAAATTGGAAAAAAGGGGAAGATGCAAAACTCGGATAATAATACAGGTGACGGGTGATTGATATCGGTGAATAATTGTTCTTATACGTTAGAAACCAACGTGACGTTACTTTAGAAAAACGAAATTCTAATCGAAGGAGGGCTGGGCGGGGTCGGTAGATCAACTTCTTTTTCCAAACCGTTGAATATTTTATCAAATAGAAAAAACAACCTCTGAAGAGTCTTATTACTAAATATTTACCAGCATTAAGTATATTAACATTGAAAATATTATGAGTTTTTAAACTACGGAATTTATTAATATTTTGATGAATTTATCGCGTTTTGTCAACATTTAAAATTCAAACGATTATAAGAAGAAAAGTGAATACGAATTTTCGATACTTTTTACAAAAGTTACAACAATGTTGGTACGTGAAGATTTTAGTTTAAATATTGAATTTTTTACCTAACAAAACTGTTTTAATAGAGAAACTTTGATATAATTTAAGAACTTGGAATTTTTATAAATAGCACACAATAGTCAAAATATTTTGAAAATTTTACAATATATAGAGAATTTGTAAGATACTTGGTCTCTACGATTATTTTTGTTTGAGTTTTAAAGTTTTGAATTTAAATACTAGCCATGTATTCCACATATTTTATCAGTTTTTCTCAAGTATAAGAAACGCTGTAGAGAGAGAATTTTAAAATTGATTTTCCAAAAATATTAGGTAGAAAGCATTTTCTACTAGATACCATTCGTGAAATTAAAAAAAAAAACAGACCAAAAAAAAGAACAACAGCTCAGTAAAACATTTAACGCCATGGTAAAATCAACTGAATCTAAAAGGATTTCAAAGATTGTAAAAATTAAAACAATTGTATTCCGATCGAGTGAATGATTTCGAGAAATTGTATTTGTAATATTTTAAATTACGTATTAAATTAACTTTACGAGGACGAAATATTGTATAACTCAATTTTAAATAATGAAAACGGTTTTTTTTTTTTTTTTAATAAATTTAATATACGAGTACCTACATAACTCGACGATCAAGGAAGAATTCGTTGAATTAATACCGAAAAAATTGCAATATTGAAGGGAAATATTTTAAAATCAATAACAAATTGAATCGATGTATCTTCAGAAGAAGTTCAAGGTATTTTCGTATTAAAATATTAAAGTATTCATTCTATTCATTCTAAGAATTATGTGTTTAATAAAAGTAAATTGTTAGATAATCTACAGGTACTACTTACATATTAAAATAAATTGATCATACATAAAACAAATCAACTAAAATGTAGATTTTTATCAGAATATATTTGTATAATGACAACATCGCTATAAAATATATAAATGGGTTTTTTTTATTTTGTTTATATAAACGTGTGTCGAACAATGGTTCGATAACATATTGAACGACAGTTATTGTTATAATCATATAAAAACACTAATTTTTTGTTATAAACTTAATTTGCAATAATTGTATTGTGCCGAAACAAAATTCATAAATTCATTATTTTCAATAATTCAGTGATCGTTCTAGATAATAATAATAATAAAAGAGACGAATCCTTTGATTTGATAGAAACAATAAGTAAATTTTAAATAAAAATGTGGACAGACAGATTTTTTTTTTTCTAAAAATCGTAAATTGATTTCTCAACAATTATGTTGGAAACGCATCTCAATTGAAATAAAAACAATTTTGAAATTGCTACTGCATATTAAACACGTGTTTATACATAATAATTTAAACACAATACTGTACACAGAGTAAAAACATTACTTAATATAACAGTAAATGTCAATCGGTTAGTAGAATTCGATTTATCAGCACGCGTTTGATTTTATTTCCGTCTCGAGTACGAGCGTGTTTTTTTATTTATGGCGATATATACTCGCCGGACCACTCAATTAATTGCATTGAAACGTTTTTATTTTTACGCTACGAGAAATATTGACGAAAATTTACGTAATTTAAATGCACGTCGAAGAAAATTTAAACTTATTTCCCATGCTCTTATCGTAAAACATAATATTATAAATTGTGTTATGTAAAATCGATTACTATAATATTATACACTCGATAATGTAATTATGATTTCGTAATACATTGCCGCGTGTTCCTATAGAGAGCTATTTAGAGCTACATTTTGATATGAAATAATTTTTATCGTTGATGATGTGATATTGGAAACTCGCGGCGCAAGTGTGCATTACGAGAGCGGTCGGTAATATGAAAAAAAAAAATCGGGGGGAAGAAAGGTCAGTCGCGAACGGGAAGCGCGCTAGGGAAAAATCACGTTTTCAAACGGTCGTTTAGTTTTTTATGGTAAATAATTAAAGACAGATGTCTCTAGCAAGTAAAAAAAATAACCGTCGGAATAAATCCGAATATAACGTTCGGCGCGGCGGCTAGTTAAAAATATGTACAATAATATTCCGTATTACGACGTACGCCGTCGATTCACGTTCACGTCGGCGAATTGCGGCCTAGTATAGAACGTTTTACGAGAGAAACGAATATCCTTTTTGTTTTCGCGATCGTTTGATAAATTACAGACGACGACTCGCGCGCGGTCAGACGCGCGCCGCCGCCGCCGATCGTTTGACGAGCCGCACGTGAATTAATTTCTTCGCTCCCCCCCCCCCCCGGACAATCATCCTGCACCGCGGTCGTTTATTTTTAAACCGTTTTTTATACGCGGCGAGTCGTCGGCGCACACGCCGCCGCGTCGGACCTCTGCTGTGTGCGAGCCGTACGCCTACAACGCGATACGACGACACGCGCTCCTCCGACGCGGACGCGGCGCGCGTAGGAGGCGCTTTTTTTTTTGACGCGAAAAAAACGACGCGTCGTTGGAACGTGTTTTTTTTTTTTTTTTTTTTTTTCATTATTATTATTCGTCCGGCGATCGATCGTCGTCGAGCGCCGCACACCGCGGATAGAGAGTGATTAGAAAAACTGTAATTATTATTAAAATCAAATCGTAACCTTTTTTACTGGCCCGCGCCGACGACGACGGGATCCCGGGAACGGCGGTCGTCTCGGAGCGTTCTCATATCCGCGACGATCCCATATGACGGGGTTTTTTCTCTGTATTTTTATTTTTTTTTCCTCTGCTCTCGTCTCCTCCGTCGGCGGATCGCTATCGCGTTATTATAATATCAATTCCGGTCGGAACTCGCTCGCGCCCACACGAAACACACACGTATAAATATACGCGCACACCGTTCACACCGGATTCGCGGCGCAGCAACCGCGTCCGCGCGATACCGCGTTTGATCGACGACTACCACCGCAGCAGCACACCGTACGATAAAATAATAACATTTACTACTACCTACTACTACTACTACGACGACGACGACGACGCCGACGCCGACGACGACGACTCCGGCGGTCGCAGCTCTCCCGAGGGCCGCCGCCGCCGCCGCCGCCGCCGCGGCGCGCGCGAGACACCGGAGCGCCATACAGCACATCGCAACTCTATTACAATATAATAATAACGATGATAACACCGTATCGACCGACGGCTGTGAATGGTGACGATTATTATAGGTATAGTATCGTTTTATACGAGTTTTTTTCCCCCCTTTTTATATACTCGATTTTTCGATCGATTTAGTCGCGACAATCAGCGAAATCGTGCGAACCGTTTACGCGATAGGTTTAATTACAATTGGGTAACATTTTCGAACCAAATTATACGCGTGCGAGAGTAATTTCTTTTATAGAGATATTACGTATTATAATACTACTCGAGATACGATTAGAATTTAAAATATGCCGTTTTTTCCCCTTTTTTTTACTCGATTTTTCGATCGATGTCGTCGCGAATCCCCGAAATCGTACGATCCGTTTACGCGATAGATTAAATTAACATTAACTATTCGGTAACATTTTTAAACTAAATAATACGTGTGCGAGAGTAATTTTTTTTTTATAGATATTACGTATCATAATACTACTCGAGATACGATTAAAATTAAAAATATGCCGAAATATGCCCTTTTTTTACTCGATTTTTCGATCGATGTCGTCGCGAATCCCCGAAATCGTACGATCCGTTTACGCGATAGATTAAATTAACATTAACTATTTGGTAACATTTTTAAACTAAATAATACGCGTGCGAGAGTAATTTTTTTTTATACAGATATTACGTATTATAATACTACTCGAGACACGAATAAAATTAAAATTATGCCGAAATATGCCGTTTTTCCCCCTTTTTTTACTGGATTTTTCGATCGTTGTCGTCGCGAATCCGCGAAATCCTACGATCCATTTACGCTATAGATTTAATCACTATTGGGTAACATTTTCGAACCAAATTATACGCGTGCGAGAGTATTTCGTTTTGTTTTATATAGATATTACGTATTATAATACTACTCGAGACACGATAAAAATTAAAAATATGCCGGAAAATGTTTTTTTCGACGTGGAAAACGAAATCGTTCAAATCGTTGGACGACAAAATAAAATTGTATATAACTTGTATTTTGCAACGACCGCCTATTGTTTTGAGAAACACGCAACTTTTAACAAACATGTAAAACGTGCACTTTTTTTTTTCATAAAAAGTCATCAAAATATTTGCATACGAAAATAATCATATTTCAACTGGATATTTACCTACTGTAAAAAAAAAAAAAATCATACCGAAAAACATTGAAATCCCACAGCTACCTACCGAATAACAACGTGGTTTTGTGAATAATTTCGGAAAGCTCCCAAGTATATTAGAGGGGGAGAGGGGCGGCCTTCGCCTCCTCGAACGCGCCTCGGCGTAAGGCCGTCGTCGGATCTGTTTGCGAGGCCCAGGGCGATAGAGTTTGCGAGACGTTAACGACAATAGTTTCTATTTACTAGTACGATGGCCGCCTTTTCTTATTTTTTTTCCAACGTCGTCGTCGATATCAATTCTCGAAAATGAATTATTGCTCTTTTCGACACGAGGCCGCCGCGACAAGAGCTGCGACGCGCGCGCGAGTCCCGGGGGCTCGGGGGGGCCCCGACGAGATTCGTCGCGTTTCGCGGGAAACGTCCGATTTCTATCTCGCGACGTCGTCGTCGTCCAAAACGTAACGATGTCGAGCACACACGTTTATACGGACGTCGTCGTCGTCGGCAGAGGAAGAAAAGGTCGCGATAATGACGACGCGCGCGGCGTATCGCGACAACAATAACGCAGTGTGTTGCGAGAGTACGGTGACAACCGCGCTGCAGGAATACCGGCACGCGATACGTAATATTCGTGATAAAACGTTTTATAGTGCGTTCGTCATTGATTCCGTAGTAAAATTGCCAATAGAGGCGCGAAAAAAAAAAAAACAGTTTTACAACAAAAAAAACAACCTCGAATCGTAGCGGAACCTGTGCAGCGATCGTCACCGCACTTGTACACACACAATAACGTTCGCGCGTGACGACGAGCTTTCACGTCATCATTATTATTATTATTATTTTTGTCATCGTCGTCGAAATCATTACGCGTCGTACACAAATCCGTTTTTCATCTCGCCATTATAACACTATTATTTTTATTATCATCATCATCATCATCATCATCATCATCATTATTATCGCCGCTCTGTGCGCGGACTCTGCGTGCGTCATCATACCGTCAGCCGTCGCGTTTCGAGCCGAAACATCTGCGATTTTCGGCCGCCCGACGCCGCCGCCGCCGCCGCCACCGCCGCAATCGACCGCCAACGCCGACGGGCGCCGTGGACGCGCCGTGCAACTATAATTCACTCGGATAAATACGAAACGATCGCGGTGTTCGCGTCGAACGTTTCTCGTTCGCCGCGCTCGAACCCCGTAATTAAATAACACGAATTGACCGGCGGCGGGACGAGACGCGCGATATTCAGATACACACTCGAACGGATCCAAAAGACCGTTCGACGGGCGCAGTCGTCGGAATCGACGTCACCTCGATGACTCGATTCTCGTTTTCCGAACGCCCCAACGAGTCCGAAGAAATGAAATCGGTCGAGAAAAAACACCACTTCTCGGTCTACGGTAACAGTGGATATATTACCGCTTTCTATTGTTTTTAAATCAACCCCACGCCGAATACAGACGCGCAGTCGCGTCCTTGTCCAGTTCAAGGCGGCGCGGCAACAGTTGCTCCGCGGTGCGCAGTCAGTCCGGTATTTATCTATATACGAGTATAAATATCACGTATATATAATAATAATAATACGCGGCCGCGACGTTGTCATCGGAAACACTATGTAATACGGTGTTTTGGCCACGTTTTAAGGGAGCGCGGTTTTCCGTGGTGGGCGTTGGTGACGTCGTCGTCGGCAGAGTGGAAACGAAATCTATTTCCCCCGAATAAGGAGAGCGGCTAGCGGGGGAGAAGGGACCTGTTGGATCGTTCACATTGTTTAACCGTGGCTCTGAAACTCGAGAAGAATTCGATTGATATGTCATTATCTCCACAAGTGGTCGTGAATATAATAATAATATAAACACCGATCGCGTATAATGTAAACATAATTAGATATAATAATATACGTGTTGTTAAAACAAAATATAGTAATTATAAACAGCTGATAATTAATACGCCCGTACGAGTAGCGAGTATTATTTAGGTTTAACCGAAATTATATTATTTTAACTTTGTCAAATCTCTAGTACCGCCCGCCGAAACTGAAACTAGTATTTTATTTTGTATCGTCGGGCGCCGTAAATGGTTTTAATATAATATAATATTAATTTTTTCAAGGAGATTAAAATTTTATGTCATTTACTCGGGCTAAAAATAATAGCGCGTGCTATTTTCTTTCGACGCGGCAATTTGCAATTTGTATTTTGAACTCTATTCCTTACGTTTAACATAACGTTTCTTTAATTGTCAATTAAATCGCGAGTCTTTTAATGATTATAATATTTCAATAGAAATCGAGTACGAATATTATAAAACGACTATTTTTATAAACTATTTGTCCTTTCTTTTTACATTCAATGGCGTTTCTATTATAAAAAAAATTGTTACCTATATTTCAATTAATTTCTACAGTTTTTCATATAGTTTTCGATAAACGTAATGTGGGTCAACTCTGTTTCGAACGAAAAAAAAACTCCCGAAGGCTAAAAGGGTTATTTCTTTTTTCCACACCATAATAAATACTTAACCATACCTAACAATCATGACAACTCGTATGGTATACATATTATTATATTATAAGCGACATTTTGAAAAAATCTAAAAACTTTAACTCGTATCAAAAATATATTTCATCAATTATTGTCGATCGTTTCCGATTTGACAGACCATTTATTAGAATGTTCAACCTTCTTCGCAGTATTTCAGCGTAAGTTCGCGCAAACGACCGACAGAGAATTTTATTATTTTTTTTTTTTTTTTAGTGTCCTGAAAAACCGTCCGAGTCTTGTTTTTAACCAACAGTAGAGCAGCAGCAGCAGTATAAAACTACTTTTGAATCACTGCTCTTTTACTACTCTAAAGTATTTAAGTATTTTCTAGGAATAAAAAACCTCACCGTAAAATCAATAATCTACTACATAATATATATTATACTCGTTCACGAAATCAATGGATTATAACGGAAAAACTTAAATTGAACACGCGCAGTAGGTACACGTAGGTATATTATAATAATGTTGATTCGTGAAAACATTTCTAATTAAAGTATATTTAGAAGCTGTAAAGGTTATACGGTTTTAATAAACCGACACGAGGATTCTGATCTATTTCGGTCATTAGAGATATTAATATAATATATAGATGACAGTCTAAACATTTCTTACATAAATATTAATTAATACGAGGGAAGGTGAAAAGTTCAGGGTTATCCGTCTGAGTAAATTGTTGAGGGTATATGAATTTATATTTAAAAAACACAAGACGCTGCAAGTTTTACCGTGTTAACAAATTACGTCACCCTTTCCCGCGAAGCTGGTGGATATTGTGAGTTGCGTGGAAATTAGTTACCGCAGTAAAACAGATTTTAATACGTATTTTGTTTTCAGAAACTTTATCTCCTAGAGTATATGGTGTTAAAAAAAAAAAAAAAAATTCAAAACCACTGTTCATAGTTTTAATTATATAACTGGAGACGCATTGTTTAAAATTAGTAGCGAACAGTAGTTTGAACTTTACCACACAATGTGTCCATTTTCAATGATATTTTACAGAGCGTTGAAAAAATTAAAAACGAAAAAGTGCTATTATTTTGTATCATTATGATATTATGCATTTGTGCGAGTATAAAAATTCAAAGATACCAGAGTAATGACATAATCTCAAATTCAAGTCTATCAAAAAAAAAAAAAACCAACTAATTAACTTTTCTCTCGTTAATAACGTCCATGAATAGCCAACATTATTACATAATAAATAAAAGTAATTTGTTTCGAGTAGAAGTATACTAGTAGGTATACATCATTAATTGTGCACGAATGAAACACCCAACAATGTAAGATAATATTTTGTGTTTATAATATAAAACCAACAAACAATATTGCTGCTTTAACTTTTATGAAAATTTAAAACACAAATAGTTTGTATAACAGTACAATTGACATTAATACAATAATTTCAAACCAATGTCGTTATTTTAACTAAAAATGAAATATCAACGCTCTATTTTATTGTCTCGTTCGTTGTTATATTAACTCAGGTGTGTTGTACTGCTTTTATAAATTTAATTTAATTGTTTTCAGTGGATTTCACGTGCAAATTGAGATTTATAATTTTAATAGGATAATATAACGTGTATTAAAACTTTTCAACGTAACTCTGAACAATTAAACAGCGCTCCATCACGAATACATAACAATAGGTTTTGCTAGACTTGTTTCGTTTGTTTTGAAATATATTAAATTTCAATACCTCCGGTATGAACAATAAAAACACAAACGAACACGTTTTAGATACCCGTTGATATTATTCAAAATTATCACATCATTACGAATACAACTAACGAACGTAGAACTCGTTAGGAAAATATGATATTGAAGAGGAATGATTATTTCCCGTGAAAAAGTTAAGTTCACTCTAAAGTGCAAAATAATGCGCACACTTGTGGTGTCGAGTTCTGTCTGTCTCGCACTCATTAATGTCGGATAGTTTATATTTCAATACACGTTCTAGTACTCGCTCTACTTAAAAACCATAAATTGCGGTTACTTTATATTAGGTATTTATATTTTACAAATGTACACGCGCGATCTTTAGAGATCTTAAACTTCTACAATTTAGACGAACAATGCCGACGTCTGTTGTCATAGAATAATTATTATTGGCTTAGATTTTGAGTCTAAAATGCAGTGCGATAAAAAATGTAATAATAGCCGAATCGAATTTCAAAACGAAATACAAATTCAACTACCCTTATATTACATATATAATTAACCTGACAAATAAGATGGAAATGTGTGTATAAGGAATTCGATATAGGTATTTTCACTCGGCCAAATTAATTTCGTCGGTAATATTGCTTCCATTCATCGATGATAAAACCTCGCGAGATCTCGTTTTACGTACAAACACATACACACCCGTCGCGCCCCGCGACGCCAATTTAGTTTTGATAACAATATTTTACACGCAACAGATACGTCGTCGTCGTCGTCGAACAATCGAGTGCAATATCACGCGAGCTAATTGTATACATATTATTTTACACTCCATTAACAACAATGAAAACGTGGCATTTGAATGAAAATTATATTACAAATAACAATAATAATTGAAATTGTATTTGGATGCGCCTAATATTTACAAAAGGCTCCGGGGTAAGCTGTCGCGTGTCAATAACGATATTAAAAGTCAATGTTTTTATTCTCCGCGTTCAAACACACGACTAAACGTATCAGCACGATTCAGTAATCGTTTAATTTACTTATTCCGTTCGATAGGAAACGGCATTATTGTATTGATACAATATTAATTATTATTGTTTTAACGTGGAAAACTTTCTTCGAGAATTAATAGTCGCTCCGTTTGATTATCGATCACCCGGGTGCCCGCAAATTATTATAAACGTGTACGCGTGTAAACACGTGAAACGAGCACATTATTTTATTCAATACATTGTATTATTATTATTATTAATCGTCTAGTTGTATGAAACAAGTTATAAGACATGAGCCATCGAAGCAAGTCAACAACGTATTGTTAACATCGTGCGTAGTTATAAGCAAGCGACCAAACTACGTTATCGATTTATAAAAGTTCCGTGGATTCAATGATTTTACGTTCACTGCAATCACTTACCGACATCTCGGGTACTTGTATAATATCGGAAATCGTATCGCGTGAGTATCAATTATTCGATAAATTACACCACGGAGTTACGCGAGGAAAAGAGTAGGTTTTTTTTTTTTTTAGTAAATAAGGCACGATATGTTTACAAAAAATTATTAAACGCACCGATGTAAAACGGCGAAACGTCTATTGAATAAATAATTGTAAAAGGTAAAATAAATTTAATATAAAAGCTATTTCGTGTTAAACGGGAATGCATAGATATCGTTTTTTTATAATGAAATTGCCACATCAAATACAAACATGACGTTTTATTTTTAACGTGTAAGTACCATAGACTCGACTCGACTAAAAACTATTTAATAATGCACGAGAAGAGAAAAAAGAGAGAGAGAGAGGGAGAGAGAGAGAGAGAGAGAGAGAGAGAGAGAGAAAACAAATATTATATACCCATTATAAATATGTGTAATGTGTATCAACATTTTTTGTTTTATTTCTTTAGAATATAAAATAAGGGCAAAATTAAAAACACACATAAAAAATAATAAATGAGTTTACGTAAGAGAATATATGTTTTATTCAAAAATAAAGCACACTTTATAATATACTTTTTAAAAAATATAATATAATAAGAATGAGCGAACTAGAGTTTCCATTAAAAATCGGTCAGGAAAAAAGAAAAGAGCGCATCCGAGTTATCGCGAAACGTAACGAAGTGATACGAGTACCGGCCCTAGACGGTGTTGACAGTAGAGAATGTCAGCGGAGAGGAAAAATGGAGTTCGTTTTCAATTAGTAATTATGGTGAAAAAAAAAAAAACAAAACCCCTATAGATAATCTTTTGAATTTTACAAAAACATTTGTATGTATAATATGTATTTTTTCCACGAACGAAAACCCCCTTCGTCTGACTTTGCGAGTGACGAAAAATCGCTCATCGTGACGAAAATGTTTTCGAATCGTACGTGACAAGTCTAGTGACCGAATCTACGCCGATATTTATCGGTTGATCGAGGTCGCCGTGGTATTTGTCAGGATCAAACGTATCGCAACACGCGTCGCGGTAATCGCGCATGCATTCAAAAGTCCAAGTCAGTGGCGTAGATAGAACTTTTTCTGGACGGGGGAGGGGTGTTTAAGAGTCAATTTATAATCGCATGGTCAATTTAAATAAGTCATTTTATTAATTTTAATTTCTATATAATATAATATTGTTATGTATATATTTTATATTTATAATGAAAATATCATTTTACTATGATATGTAGTGTACATAGTGATTAAAAAAATAAATAATATCTGGGGGATGGAAACCCCTTACACCCCACCCCCCCCCCGTAACTACGCCACTGGTCCAAGTTATATGTAAGCCTTAGTATGAGAACCACACGCAAGATATATAATATATTATCATCGTATCTAACCTAATACCTACCGCCGCGCGACGATTTAAGTTTAATTATCGTTTAATTCAACTTGTCGGGGGTAGGAGAGGTGGAAACGTTGTTGTTGTTGTCTTTTATCGCATTCGATCCACACGACAAACTTGGGGTTTCCAAAACGGGCCGAACACACCTCGTGCTAGACGCGTTGTGTGGGAGGCAGTCAATGGACGCGCGGCCTTTAAACAATGTACACTCGCTCTGATAATTACGGCCACCGCGGGTCGTCTAGTCGACGCAGATAGTCGGGGGGCGCGATGTCAGTTGAAATCTCGACCAAAGGTATACGTTTTTTTTTTTTTTTTTTTGGAACATTACGATTTAATAGACATATAATTTTATACTCCGTACTAATCACGCCGACGATACAAAACAATGATATTCGATTTGACATTTTTTTTCTTTTCCCCGATTTGTCATAGGATAATATTAACTACTACTTTTTAACGTCGTTCGTATAGAAAGTATTTCAAATCGACGCGTTTTTGGCCAGTCTACTTTTTAGGAAAATCCTTCGATCGAACCTGCACACAACAACGGTCGACGATTTTCGCAGCATCTTCCGTAGATATTTAAATCGGGTCTACCTACTATATATTTCGAATAATACTAAAACTAATTATCGTTACTACTTCGACGTACACAATAGGAGCTTATAAACGATATATTATTATTTATTTAGTTCTGTGCCGATTAAAATAATCTCATTTGAAATCGCACGTCGCCGTCGGCTTAAAGTTATCGAATACATATTATGTGTTTACGATGTGTTTACTAAATTATTATAGTTTAAAGAGACCTATAAACATACCTTCAGATATTAAACAAATAAAATTACATTGACGTTTCGACACTCGGCGTTAAAGCAAATAACCATGATAATTAAACTGCAAAGCCTGCACGATTACCGATCGACTTCGACTTGTATTTATGGTATTTCACGATAAAATAAAAAATATGTTTTATGAATACACGTGTCATAATTACTATTCTTTAGTAAAACATACGATATATTTGAGCAGCTTTACCGAAATGTTTTGCATCTATTCGTTTTTATTGTGCACTTTTGTTTTAATATTACGTCCATAGAGATCGATGTAATAATAATTGATCCTGTAAACATTATTATTCAATTGTTTTATTCATTATGTCATCGATAAAAGTGTCCATAAACTAACGTTTGTATTAATTAGGTACAAGTTTTTATATTGAAGCGTATTATGGCGGTTTTTTTTTCAAAACAAAAAATATATGAATGGTATTCAATAGTTAATAAATAAGACTATAAATTTTTATTTTCAGACGATCGCACCTACAATCGACTGCAGTAAACAAACAACAACCGACTACGACGGTTTATACATATAATATTCTAGAAACAAATATTACAGATACTGTCCAATAATACCTGAATTGAACATATTATTCAATATTATATTGTAAACTTTAGTGTGTCTTCATTTTCTAGACACAAAATTGAAGCTATAGCTAAACATTTAACGTGGGTGTATTATTTTCAAAATGCGATTTTAACGAGACGATTCGCATACGAAAAATTATCCGAGGATAGAACGCCGAATAAATATAAAATTCAGAAAAATAGACTGTTGACTAAAATTACACAATCAATCAAACACAATATTACAATACACCGAGTTAATATTTCTTAACCATTATCATATACAAGTGGTGTCAAATGCATGCTAAATGGTTGTTACTGAATATTTCAACATTTCAATTCGTACGTTACTCCACTATGCAGTAAATATCGATTAAAACCCTTACTGGACAGTTTTACATTTCATCATACAACATATTAAGTATCCATTAAATTTGACTTCCTGTCATTTAAGTATTTTTATTTTTTTTTACTCTCAACTCAAATTGAGTTTATATTTACATACATACATACATACACAGAACACATAAAACAGTATTCGATTTATTGTGTCAATTTGGTAAAACGTAATTATATATTTTATATGTAGGTACCTGTTTGTACTCGATATGTGTTAATTACTTTTATCGAGTTCTATTCTAAAATTTAACAAAGTACTTACGTAATCTATCACAGAGAGAAATAACATGTTAGCGTAAGCTCACTCACCTGAAACAAGCAAACAAAAAAAGTTTTAGTAAACATATAAAAACAAACAAAAAAAATACATAAATAATGTAAAAGCGGTGACGCAAAGTGTAATTAACGGGAAAATAAAAACGTTGATGAATTAATGATGATGAAAGGAATACAAACGAATTATGAATTTACGATTCAACTCCATAACTCTATTAAAAGTTTGCGTATTAAAAAAACGTGCGTTTTTGTTTTCATCGACGGGGAAAAAATCTACAGCCGAGCTGCGAAGACATTACAAAACAGTTTTACATTCGTTCGGGAAAAAGTGTTCCAATAAAACACTTCGATTAAACGAGTTATTTCACGAGTTCGTCGACACCGTTGAAATTTCCACAACTAATTATATTGCGATCGGACGTCGTTTTTCACCTCGGTGATTCGCTCGCAGCCAATCGTGCGGTGTACTCGAATTAAATACCGAACGGTTTCGAAAACGACAGGTGTGTGTGTGTGTGTGTACGCGCGGTTCAACAAAATATCGTCTCTATCCTCTCCCCTCCCCCCCCCCCTCTCTAGGGGCAAATAGCGACTTGACCGTCGTCGTCGCGAGAATAACGACGTCCGTCGTTTGAATTTTAAATCAGCGTCGTGTTTTCCGAACCGCGCGGTAAACGTGCCCCGATAAAGGCTCTATCGCGACGCGTATTCGTATAATATGGGTTTCTCTTTTGCGCAAAGTCAAAGCGTATGTAACGACCCGAGTTCCAAGAGTGCCCGCGGGAGAAGTCTTATTGCGCCGAAATAGAAACAAGGGCAACGATATAATAGCGCGTAAACGATCGGACGTGTGAAACCATCGCCATGAACGATATATTATACGCGCGTACACACGAAGACGAC
The DNA here is from genome assembly GCA_948098885.1 of Drepanosiphum platanoidis. Lineage (NCBI taxonomy): Eukaryota > Metazoa > Arthropoda > Insecta > Hemiptera > Aphididae > Drepanosiphum > Drepanosiphum platanoidis. The sequence continues at coordinate 4,146,400 of OX402529.1, read as the reverse complement.
GACGACGAAACGCCTCTCGGAAACCTGGAAAACGCCGTTTATCGGTACGTCGTTTTGTCGTCGGTCTTTGAATACGACGAAATCGATACACGCGTCGCGGTCACGATATCGGCGAGCAGCGTAACGACGAGCTTTTTTCCACGTGCACAATCGTCGCGATCTCTAAGGCTCGCGCGTTGTGCTCGCGCTATATACTTTTACTATGATTATTGAAATTGACAATATATGCCTACAGAGTTTGGTGCGAGAAGAAAGAAAAGGCAACAATCGGCTCTTGTCGGAGTGTGTGTGTGTATCGTTACGTCGAGCTTACCAATACCGATGTGAACGATATAAAATGTAAGTAAAGGTACACTCCGTGTGCGGCGTAAAAAACAACAACAAAAACTACTGGTATTACATGTTTTCAAGTCGGAAAATAGACAAAATAAAACATATTCACTTCATACGCGACGTGTGTTGAACACTATTTAAAAACGAGCGTTCGATTCGCGTTATACTATGCGTTTCCTGTAAAACGGTTTTCGACGAATACAAATTTCAAAAGCACTATTGAACGCGTACAACGAAACACTGGTACGAAACACAGTTCGCTTAATTTATTAACAAATAGTTTGTGTTTGGTTTTCGTGTTTCATTTGATGATCCTGTTCCCTGAATTCGATATGACATATAACTTGATAATAAATTAATCGAAATTTCTTTTAGAAAATAATTCAATTTAAAACGCCAAGAACAGGCGATAGACGAGAGATGTTTAGTATAGTACCTTAGCTATTATAATAGAAGATTAAATAACGTAATACAAAAGCCCTGTAAATAGGAACATCTTTGAGTATTCGACGGAAGTTCATAATACTATTTCACTCGTTTTTTACAGTTAGTAACGTATAATGCGAAAATAACTACACTTCAATAACTCTACCTCGACAAATCAGCTAACGCGACCGTCCTAATGCTAACGCCAACTATAGAAATCTATCAAAGGCAAATGCTTACAACTATGAGCTGATGATAAAATTCTCATGACAAATAATACGAAGAAATAATCCTATTACTGGAGTTTGAATCTTTCGGGGCTTTAAATTATAATTAAAACGATTTTTTAATCCGGATCCGAGTTCTGTTAATTAATATTGAAAACGCCAAAACATCATAAAACAATGTCTGTCTCATTAGAAAACTCGAAGACTTGGACATTTTGTACAAACAAACACCTCGGGGACTATAACTATTTTCGATCTAAAATCCCGTTCGACTCGTCAAACGTCAAAGATATTCATATGATACGTGATATTAATGTGCGTCGTAAGAATATGAGTTGGTAGATTGTCTTGCGTTTATGTCGAGCGCCGTCCCAAAAGGAATAATAATATGGAAATATATGAAAGAAAAAATTGAAATTCGACGACTTAACGCATTTCGTAACGCGTGCCCGGAGTTTTGCGGAAAAAATTGACGATGAAAAACCACATTAACGGCGCGCGGCGGTGAGTTTTACATAATATGAATATTGGCGCTCGTCCGACTAGTCTCCGATCGTTAAACACTGGCTTCGATCGATGAGCCGGGCTCGTGTCGGAGCGTTGCCTCCTGTCGCGTCTTAATTGTAAGTCCCGATATCTTTTACACGGTGTCGACTTTAAACTATACGCGTATGTCACATTGAAAACCGTACTTACTCCCCACATGACCGATAACGATAAATATCAGTCCCCGTTATCGCGCTAATTAATTAAGGATTTAAAATCCTTAAACTACGCGAAACACTTGCGCGCGCGTGCGGGCGCGCGTGATTTCAAATGCAGTGAAATCGTTCCATTTCCATTTTGTATTCGTGAACAAACCGAATAATAACGAGACTACGGGCCGGAGATAAAAATCTGTTAACCCAAACAACAATTATTATAACATTTAATTTACACGACCACGATTTTGTACGGCTTTATATTCTCTACATGTGCCACACCGACCACGTAACCACTCCTCTTACCCCTAAATACACTCCTTAATTGCGTACGCTACGTTCAGACAAAAGCAGTTGTATAGTATACAGTGATAATAATTATCGTGTTTTTCTTCATTTATTTACATGCGAACGATTCGAGCGTATGATTATTGGGTAGGGGTTTGTTTTTTGTTTTTTTTTTCTAACCGTTTCGTCAAAACAAATACTTGATCGATACCATTACTACACTCTTATGATTTTTTTTTTCAATCAAACAAATAATGATGAAAAAAAAATTTAATTCAGTACGGTAATTTGTCCGTTTCATTCAATGGATAAATAAATAAACAATCATAATAGCCATTTGCGAGTTAAAATGTTTATATTATATACTACTATTCGCATAATACGCATATTATCATGAGAATAAAAAATAAAACTAAAATTGAAATGAAATAACCATAGTTATGAATAATAAATTACAATATTTCCATTTAATATTTTTGATATCCAAAACATTTCTTTCCGTTCATTTTAAATGCGTTCAATATTATTGTTATTATGATAAAAGTAAAATATGCTTTGATAAAGCGAAGAACTCGTGATCGTAATAACGTACGTCCGACGACATTGTGTGTAATAGAAATTTATTTCATAACGAATGATATGATAATAAAATAACGAATTATGTGAAATATTACGTATTTCTTATTTATCTTTTTTTCAAAACAAAGGCTCGATAAAAACCTTATAATGCACCGAATACCGTACTTATACGTGCGGATTTATTTTTACACGGCAAACGCGATACATCGGAAGATTAAGGTTTTAAATATAAGTATAGTAATTTTTTTATTTCTTTTCCACCAGGAGTTATAACCGTAAAACATAAATCATGAAAAGAACACTTCTCGGGACGAGTAGTCGAACATATTTTGTTCGGTAACTTTTTTTTTCAAATTAATACTGCAAAACATAAGAAAAATGAATACGTCGTTCTGTGTAATTCAACCTATGTACCAACTTTTTATACATGATACGTGACATGATTTCAACATCCGATATTCGTCAACTCCGTTTTAGCGACCCAAGTATATGAACCTATGTCTTTGTCAACAATTCGCGGACTGTTTTTTTTTTTTTTTTTCAATCGATGGAAATAGCTCGAAACATTCCACTGTAAGGTTCGCTATGTAAAAATATAGAAAAAAGTCTGAGTGAAACGAGGTATCGATAAGTTTGACTAATAAGTGGACTAAAAACGACAACGATTTCAGAACACGATCGAGATGTACCAGTGTCCAGTTCGATACGTATATCGAAATAATATTACTGTTGGTCGTAAAATATTTACAAAACGGCCGACAAAACACGACTGTTGAAGCGTGAATCTCGTGTTCGACGATTATCTCGCCGTTTTTTTGTTTTTTTTTTTTTGTTCCCGAAAAGAAGAGGCCTCGATCACTTATTGTCACGTGAACGAATCGCAAAACAACGTCTACCACGGGAATTTGTAAATTTCGTCGTGTCGTCTAGTCGATTTACACACGACAACCGGAGTGGTTTAATACGTATTGACACAAACAAGCGCCGAGCCCAAAACGCGCGCGCACGGGTCACTAGAAACAGAATCAAAACCAGAGAACAATCGGCAACACACACTTTTGTTATTTCGCGCAGACATTTAATGATATCAGTCGAGCCAGATAGTATAATGTAGTCGGGGCACAAAACGCGCACACACAAACTCGAGCGTGCTGCGGGATAAGGAGTTACACACGTATGTAGTCCGGTCGCCATGGCAATCGAAAGCGCTGACGTCACATCTGTCGAAAGTCACCTTCCCCTTAGTTCTCCTCCCCGTCACACCATCGTCGCCCACTCGTCTCTGTCTCTCTCTCTCTCTCTCTGGTTCTGTCTCTGTTTCTCTCACGCCCGCGCGCGGTACACCGCCGTTATAACAACACGATTTCTAATTTAAGCCCAAAGTACACTTGTTATGCTTTAAATTCTGAATGAACCAGCAATATGGTTCTTAATGAATCCACAATGCTATTCGCACGCGGAGACGGACGATTTTCAGACAGCTACCTATGACATTTTTCAATACGGCGAACGTGCGTGCGTGCGTGCGTGCGTGCGTGTGCGTGTGTGCGTAGTTGTCAACGAAATCTATAAAACTTACGGTCATCGCCCCATCGGCCTTCGCTATAATTTCACCTTTAAGTCAACGCGGGGCGACATAGGACCAATTCCATTTCGCCCGTGTCAGTCATTCCGACCGACAAATCCCATAAATAATCAAAACTCGTGACGTTTTTAAAGGCTACTCGGGGCTAAAAGTCGAAAATCCAGACCAGTCAACCATACACGACGACGACGACGCCAATTTCATCAAAGCGATATAAAATAAATATATCATGTGATTCCGGCGTGATTCGACACATTTTGAGAACAATAGCTTTTGGATTTATTTTCTCTCTTCCAGAAGTAATTCGTATAAAACATCAAATCCGAGTTTTACCGACGAAACAGGAGGCACTGTTAATTGCACCTATGTATTAATATCCGTTATTTATGAAAATCTTATTCCGTTAGGAAAAATGTCAAACATTAAGAGTACAATGAAACAACGCGAAAATAAATTCAGATCAAACGAATAAAGACTGAAAATAATATTGTCTTTAACGTATGAATTCCAAAAGAACGAGTACGATTGAATTAATTACATCGTTTATTTTATCACACGATAATAACTTCCATTTATTTATAAATAATTTTATAATTTCATAATAAAAGTGTTATAATTGTTCGATTTTTCTTTTTTTATGCGAATTTCACTATTTTCAAGAGCTTAATCTGTACTCACACATGTGAGTTTCTAGAAAATGTAATTCAAACATTTTGAATAAAACAATATTATCCGAATATAAATATAAAAAGTAAATTAATTATAAATTTAGTCGCGTTGTACGTATAGAAATAGTATCTATTATAGTTTTAACGAAATAATCCATTTATTAAATTAAAACGAAAGATCGTTTGAAATAACTATTAAACACATTATTATAAATCTTTTTACCATCTAAGGAGCTGTATAAAAGCTTTTTATTTTACTTTTTCAATTTAAGAGCCAGACCCTTGTTTCCGGTTACCTGACTGTAAAGCTCTCTTGCGATTTTATTAGAAAATAACCCAAAAAAGATTTAAATTGGACGACCTCGTCTATTATAACGAGTCACAGAAACCAAGTTGAGCTAATTATATATACGTATATAATACATCTAAATATCTTTAAATATGAATACAGATTACTCGACGTTATTTATATTTTAATTAATTTCGAGTTTGATAAAATAAGTAATTGATTTATAAAGTTTTTAATAAAAAAATATAACAGGTACCAAAATCAAATTACAATTCTTACGAACGACGCGGATAAATTTCATATAGTAAAACATAATTTAAACACTTAAGATCGGCGAACTAATTGCAATACAAATAATAATTTATACTGTTTGTAATTGTACAAGCGAATAACATTGATAATTTAATTGATACAGGTTTAAATTATTTCAAACGTAAAATCTACAATACGTATATTTGTTTGTTAATAAATACAAATCCAAAGAAGAGAAAAAAAGAGCATTGGCCAGATAATTATAATATGAAAACAGCCGTTCGAAAAAGCATATCGACGTGTGTATATTATATACGAACCATATCGATTGTTTGGTTTAAAATAAAAAAATACAGAGTCGTCGTTGGCGCGACGAATCGAGTAAATCGGAAAAGAATTAAAAACAAATAATATAAGACGAGAAGAAAGAAATATGAAAATCAGCAAGGAAACGAGTTGTGCGTGAAATAGGCTTGAAATTAACTTCAGCCGGCGCGGAAGAAAAATCAGTCGAGTTGGAAATAAGTTTAGAGAGGAATATTTAATTTTACACACGTCGGGGCGGCGATCATCGAGACTAAACAAGGAAAGCTCCTAACTGACAAGTGAATAGTCATGTAAAGGGTGCGCGAAACGTTCAGTTTAAAGATAGCGAAATTCAAAACTTGTCTTCGCGCGCGTTCGGTTGACAGAAGAATGAGGGTTTCCGATCGCAGATTCATATTCTAATATTATAGGTCAAACAAAACTACAAATAAAGTGATTTCACAGGTACTGCTTCGAGAATATATATCTTTTGAAATAGACGCATTAGATTGTAAAATTAATATATCGTGTACAAAAAGTATTTGTATTTTTTTTAAATTAGCGAGCATTTTATATCCGACAATTCGATTAACTATTATAGAATAAAGTTTTTAAAGTAAGCGTTTATTACCTTATTAAAACACGAGTTCCTTTAACGATCGAGGATAAAAATGGACCTATGAATATACGTAAATGTATTTTTATCGAGTTTAATTTCATATTACAAAGAAAACGTATAGGTCAAACCCGTATGAGACAACCTGTATTAGACACTCGGACTGGAAATTACATTTACCGTGCGGTTTTTAGAAATTTTTTTCAAACGAACTTAGCGATGGAAAAATAACGAACAAATAGATAAAATCTTAAACTCGGAATTAGAAATAGACGTCGTCGGTGATTGAATACTCGGGCCTGCGCTACCCCAACGTCGTCGCCTCGACAAAGTGTTAATACCATATAATATTCTATCGATTTGAAATACATTTCGAACATCGAAATACTACACTGCCTTAAGTATTATAACACGGCACAAATTCTTATTGCGGTATGATGTTGAGTGCCGCGATCATTAAACTTAATGGAATTTCGATAGAAGCGTCGCAACCAATTCGCATAATATTACACACAGGCGGCGCGCCGTAGTAATAATATCGAGAAAATATCTTTGTTCCGATAACAATTTGAAAACGAACAAACGTCACATTGACGAAATACACCTAACCATGATATGTACTCGCGTGTATATTACATAATGTCGTATACGTATGGGGATGCGTGTATAAGCGTGGTCGTTTGAAACGGTTTTCAATTTTATTGTATAAAGAGTGAAAAAATGGTCACAGTCCATGGGCGTAATAGGCGCAAAACACAATAAACTATCAAACTTTACTGGACGCCATTATTGTATTGTTCCGGGGACGATATTTAAAAGGCTCGGTGAAATCGAGATACTACTGTGGGAATTGTAGTCGTGAGGCCTGAAAGATGATTTAAATATTCGCTACCGTCTCGCTGACGGGATTAAGGGCGGCGCGGATGATTCGGTTCACTCGCTCCCCTCCTTAAAAAAAAAAAAAATACTAGGAAGAAAGTATTGTTTTACACTTTCCGAAAGCTGAAAATAAGAATATCATTCGTACAGAACGATAACGTTCCCAATTTGTATGGAACAATTTTTTTTTTGTAAACTTGAAAAGTCTATTTCATTACTGATATTTGATATTGAATGTACAATAATTTGAATACATCAAATACGAGTTTAAAATGTTCAAACAATAGAGCATTAATAAAAAATTATAGTCATTTGTACGACGTCAAACTCAGTTATATAGTATATTAACATAATATGCGCATAGTATTAAATTTTGTATTCGTGGAAGACAAATCAGTCGGTATCATAAATTATATGTGAGAAACGAAAAATGTTTCCATACACTACAACAATTGTATATTTTATCAACCAAACGATATTCAAGCATTTATCAATAATCGTATTAAGTTTAGTTTGTGCAAATGGTGAAATTATAAGGTAAGGATCAATAAAAATAAAAGAGTTGTAGGTACCTATTTGAAGAGTGCAATGGCCCCTTTGAACGTATGCACTGTACTCCGTTTAAATTTCTATCGAATGCTTTACGTTTTTGACTTGTGATGGATTTGAAGACTCCGAGTGTGCGTACAACAATTATAAGTAGGCTGCACTATACTGCGAAACGATGAGCGACTTTACGCTTTATATTCAAGTAAACTTTGTACCGAGTTATACGATATGCATATTCGATTAAGCAGTCAAATGCCGATGACTATTTTAAGTGATTTCAAAATAAAGAGTGAAATCCGATCGGAATCTAGTAGTATAACGCGTAACGATAGGTTTAAAAACGTAAAATCAACGCGCAAATCATATAATAAATCGTAAAATATTATCTAGTGATGAACCGAACGATTTCAAAAGTATATAAAGTACGTGCGCGTGATTTTCAAATTGAATTTATTTACAACGAGTTCGACCGTCCGCGTGGTAGGAACGTCAAACGTATTTGTTGAGACGCAGAGAGTCGTTATCTCATAGAGTGCCTCGGGGTAGATTTCCGCGGGACAGTATAGCTATAATCCAACAACGGCGTACAGTACGAGTGTGCACTGCACGTGGACGCAGTATGGATTGTCGTACAATGTAAATACACAAAGTAATATTACAAAATAAACAAAATGTTTGTTACAGGCAACCCGAGAAGACTTAATAGTTATAGAAATTATAAAGGCGGTGTCGTCCCCGTTTTGTTTTTTATGAACAATCGTTTAACAAACAGAACAGTACAACATAATAGTAGTTTACGTAAGAAGCCTTAGGGAGATTCGAACCCCCGCCATCGCATTGATATCCACTACAAGTAATTACACGACCGTGTAAAAATTTGACGTTTAAAATTCGAGTTTTCTTGGTTTTTTTTTTTTTTAATTACAAGAAAAACGATTTTGGTCGAACGAAAAGAAATTAAAACATATTTTAATAGATTGAAAATCACTCTCGGCGTGAGTTCCCACTTGTATTGACAAAAATTGATCGAAAATTCGTTGACGATAATATTATTTTTTAACAAGTGCTTCTATAATATAATATCTTTGCAGTTATAAATTCGTCGATTTTCATACTTAAATTTCAATCACGAGGGTTTTCACTGTTTTAAGCAGTGGTTATTTCTATCAAATGAAAAAAAAGAAAAAAAAAAGGTGTTTAGAGTGAGTCATACAGCACATAAACAATATTCGTATACTATGCCATCGCATACATTGCGTTATAATAAATGATTATATTAACGACTACCTACGAATATTTAAAAATCGACGATAACGTCGTAGTGTTGTTTCGCGGTAGTTCGTTTTAAACTCAAACGAATCTCTGACGCAATTTCAAACTGGAAATTTGAATCTGCGAAATAAACGGGAAAAATCAAACGAAACGAATCGAAAAGACGGTCTTGACGTTCGTATCCTGGCCGTAACAACTTTTTAAAACGCATATACACGTATTGTTTGAAATAGGCATTGAACAAGCAAGCGAAGACCCGCGATGTTTTGCGTCGGAAATCGGGATAAATATCGATAACGATCGATGGAAGTCGTCGGCGTACGCGTTAACGCGTCCATTAGTTTTAGTTTAGAGAAAAACGTCAACGCCGACATAACCCTGTGATGTTTATCTCCCCTCCCCCCCATATGTCGATGCATATGCGTAACGAACTTCATAACACGTTTCGCACGGAGCCCGTTTTGACTTTTGATGTAATCGCAGTACCTACGTCATTCAAACATCGGTCGGATTTACTTTGAACACGCGAAACGTTTCGTCAGAGCCGGCGTAGGTGGAATAACCACAAGTGGTGACTAAAGGGCGAGTCTTGGAGAACTCCACCTTTACTTTTCGAGGCCCTCGCAAAGCTACCCTTGTGTGTTGGCACGACTTTTCTTTTACCTCCGGAGAAAAAGAAAAAATGTTTTCGAAAAGGAATGTGTGCCCCCGTTGTCCAACGAACTGTGCATTTTCCCTATTTAATTTAGTATGTAAAAAAAACCAAATCACGTCATTGAGGCGTATGCAAATTGAAAAATGGTGAGAAATCGAAAAGTTTAAATACGGCGGTGTTGGGGCTTGTTTTCCTCCGAAAAATATTGCCGTCGCCCTGACTTTCCAATTCGAATATTCGCGCGGTATAGTATGGAAATAATCGTAATAACAATAATATTGTTACAGAGACAATCGAGTCTGTTAATTAACACTGTACGGTATATATTATACTGTGCAGTATACGTGTTCGCGGTGGGACATTACCGGCGCACTAAGGCCGGTGGCAGCAAATAATGCAGTCAATAACAGTTATACAGTTACACACACACCGATATAAAATTATACAGTTGGACAAGGATCGAAGGGGTGGAAGTGGCAACGGCAGAACGTCTCGTGTCTATTAATCACATTAACTACTCGTACTTTGAAAACGCCACCGTGGCTTATTGTATTTGAGCCTGTTGGCGCGCGTATACAATGGCTTTGGACGAACAATCGCTATGGTTTTTAAAATCGCGATCAGTAAGGTCGATTTTCAAAACTAATCTCATAGTCAGTGATATTCCGACGGAGCAATATTTGTAATCTTATTAGTGCTCGATCGATCGAGACCTGCGCGTTACAACTATACAGTACTTGTTAAAAGTCAGTTTCCCGGGTCTTATCGTGTCTTTATAAGCAAATATAAAATATCGAAAAATAACAATGGGTTTTGTCGAAACCGCGGTAAACATTGTCACGTTTTATAAAATTTTATTATAATATTTGGCATCAAAAAGCCACGTTCTTGAAAACACTGTATACGAACGCATATTTTTTTAATACACTTTGGAGTTCTATAACAGCTATATGTACTAGTATGATGCTCGTAAATTGTCATAAAAAAAATATAGCCAGGTGCTTAAGAACCATCTAGTTTTTTATTATTTTTTCTATTTCAAATACAAGACATACAATAATTGTTTATATTTGGCACTTTAAAGCTAAAAGTGTTCTCTGAATATTTACATAATATATACACACCCTCTCGCCACACTTCGCGCACGCGACCGAGTCGCCGTAAAAAAAAAAATCAAGTCGTCGAATCGGTCAGTGAGTTGCCTAAAACAGTAAAAAATAAACTGAAATGACGCTGCCAAAGCTGTATAATAAACTATAAACCCCCTTCCCTCGGAATTGGACTTATTCTACGACACAGATTAAAAACACCAATTTGGTATTTTTTTTTTTAAAAAAATTTCATTCCGACAAATGCGAGTGTCTCGACGAAAACGAATTTCTCTTCTTTCCAAGCCGTGTAAATTATATTTTATAATATAACGAAAACGTCATTCGTCGCGCTGTCCGACACGGTGGCGGAGTTTCGTTCTTTTCTCTCGGTAAACTCGAACGCACGACGGCGCGCGGCGGCCGCCGATATTAGCGATTTCCCGTCGTCTGCGACAATAATGGATATCGACGATTTAACCGCCGCCGTAATATATTATGTTAAATGTACGTAGTCGGAATTATTATTACGTTGTTTACGAGAAGTATTCGGCGTCTCTCGACTGTCCCGATTTCAGGGCGTAACGACCGAAATATTATTCGCGTTTATGTACGTAAATCCGTCGTGAATTATAACGTCTAGACCGCCGTCTCCGATGATGGCCAATAAGATACGTGTGTGTGCGCGCGCGTGCGCGTGTGTGTGTGTGTACGAATGGCAAAGTTTTTGTTCACTCGGATTTCACCCCAGAAACCGAAAACGCGATCTGAAGGTCCGTCCCGCTCGGCGGGAAATATTATTAATTATACGCGGGGTACGTCGATCGCAATGACGTTTTAACGTGATTAAACACTTTTAATTAAATTTATGGATTCGGACCTCACGTGTCGGGTAGGTATATAATTATAAATATACCGAACGATATATCTATTATGTATATTCGCCTCGTCCGTCGTGTATACCTCGACGAAAAGTCTTTTTACAAACGTCGAGTGGTTGGTTGGTTGGTTGGTTGGTTGGGGAGGGTGGGGACAGAGAACATGCCCGCGGCGTTTTTAATTCGCCTGGGATAAACGCCCGGGGCGAAAAAATGTAATATAATATAATATACTTTGCATACGGTTAGCAAACAAATTCAATATGTCAATGTTGATTCGAGTGTTGATGTCGAGCTTTATTTGTTGCATTAATTAACTATATGTCGGTGGCGCTCGCACGGCCGAATAAAGCTTGTCGATGAAAAATGTAATATTTCAAACATTAGAGACTCTCTCACTATTTACGACGAAAAATAGAAAACAATTTAGTGACGACGTGATTTCCGATTTCAAGGTAAATACGAGTATATTATTTCGTCGCATTAGATCGATTAAAGTGGAAATTGATAAGAAGAAAAATAGCACATCTGTTGTTAAGATTATTACTGTTTTTTTTTATTTGTCTAACTAGACGACGTGCGTGAAAGCGAGCTTATACTTACATAAAGCTGGACTTTTGCGAAACGAATACATTCCGGCAGTTTTTTTAAAGCCATTTCTAATCCACGAACGCTGTTATGAGCTTCAGTTTAAAAACTGTTTAATCAAATGTTTATTTTCAGCTCTAAAACGTATAAAATCACACCCGAGGTTAGACAAAGGAAAACTATTAGCGTTGAAATATATCACGAAGCTGATTCGACTACAACGATAAACTATGATATTATCTAGAAATTAGCACAGGTCAGTGTAAACTAAAAAAAAATTATAAAAGCATTTATTAACGTTTTTCTTATTGTTTACGTGTTTTAAGAAAATGTGTGCGTTATAATTATTTTTCTTCGAATATCAGAATTTTTAACGCGTTCTTATTCGATTTCTTTATGATAAATAAATAATGTTATATCATAACAAAATACTACAAAATTATTCGGGTATAAAATAACGGTATGGAGTTATAGACGAAAGTGCAATTCATTAATCTAATCTGAAGTTAATTTTCACCCTATTCCTCGCGGAGGATACAATCGTTTGTAATTATTTAAAATAAACTGCGCAAGAGTTATCCCTCTCCGACAAAAGTGATATGATTCATTGAAATTTCCGGGAAAATTTTGTCCCAGTAAAATGTCTAAATGCGACACTGATAAACACATGCGCAGTGAGTTTCGCATAACACAAAACCCTCTTACATAAAATACACTTTAAGTGTCTTACGAATGAACCACCCCGTACAATAATAATAAAGCTCCGACCTAACCTACATTATAAATTACAGTATACTCGTCGCGTCAACATTCGTCGACGAAATAGATGTCGTACGGTTTTTCTCTCTCACGCGTTATGTTATATTAATTATTTCGGTACTTAAAACATTTTTCTACAACGATAATTGCGAAACGCGCGCAAACTGAAAAATTTATGTATTTTTTTAATTCGTCCTGCCAGTAGTCGCCATTCATAAAACGTCCGTAACATTCAAACGTAAACGGCAAAAACAGTTGACGAATAAAATTACGTCCCTCGAGATTATTCTAAAAGTTTTGTTCAAACTTCGTACTTAAGAATGCCACGCATTGTCGGGCAGGATAATTATTAAAATGTTTCGACTTATTGTTAAAAGCGAGTATATTAAAACGGAAAATTATCTTCTTTAAATAAACACTTTCGACCTGCATAGTGCGATAATAATATTTTACAGTTTAAATTCTGAACGGTTTTTTCGGTCGGCAAAAACATTTCACGCCGATTTAAATGGAATAAAACGATTTTCTTTTAGATTCCGAGTGAAACGAGGAATCTATTGATTTTAACGTGAAGTGGGTTTTTTTTTTTTTTTTTTTTGCTTTGTAACACGATAAGTACGCGAAAAAATGGTCCGATTTTCAACTTCAGTATTGAAGTAGTTTTTCGAATTTTACAACGTTTTAAAACAGTTGTAAAACAGATGAAAAACTGCCGAAAATCGGCAACATTTATGGAACACCGAATTTGAATTTTTATTTTCATCGTAACTCAAAAAGTATTGATCGCGAGGACTTGAAATTTTCACCGAATACTTATACGGCTATTCTCTAGGGTCGATATAGATGTCAAAAGGTTTTGACTACTTTGCGATATTTATAGATATTTGAAATTTTCGAGTTTTCTTAGTTTCTCGTTAAATGTCAATAATTTTGGAAAACTCTCGAGAATTATATAAAAAGTTCCTTTTAAGATGATGATTTTACGAGAGCATTTGAATAATGAAATTTTACAGACATTTTTTTAAAAATACGAAAATCTGCGACATCAATCAGAATCGTTTTTAGAGAGCAATAATTGGTCTCAAATTAAAATTCACCGATATCGACAACTGTAACTTGTATCTCACATTTTTTTTTTTCCTACACTATTCTATAAAACCACAATATTATTATTATTTTATACTTTGTGGATGAAGAGCTAAACCGGAGAAAACTACGGTACGAAGAACTACCAGATTTTGAAAAAACTTTAATTACTGAAACTTTTTCCTTTTACAAAGATTTTTTATTTTTTTTAATACGAAAAACAAACAATATTTACATTTAAAAGTTTTATAGAGGTGTATATTGTATACGCATACTTATAAAGTATTAAACATATTTTAAAATTTTAAATTACATCCAAACGGTATTTATTTTTTTGTTTTTCAAACCATGAAAATTAATGATTTCAGTTGGTATTGAATATACATAGGTATACGTTTTGTTCTTACGGTTTTCCATTTCTGACGATAGTAAAAGTAACGTTAAACTTACATATATAACGTTTTAGTTTTATAAACGTAAAAACCAATTAAACTTTAAGAGATGTTTTTGTAGTTATTTTGGATTCTCAGAATATTGTATTGGTTTACAATGATGATTTTAAATTATTTCTCCTTTCTTTCATTGCGATCAAACAATTGGGTTTGAAATCTGTACTCAAAGTTCTACGCAGTTGTACACTACTCCCGAGTTATAAAACCGGTCAAGACACATTGTTGTAAAAATTGATATTTTCCGTTTTCTCGGTTGTTTTTTTAGCCTCGATTCGTAGGAAAAAATTTTGGAAATAGAGCTTAATTATTTCACGAGTTACGGTTTTTTTTTTTATTTTACATGTCCTCAGTTTTATACAATTGATTTCACTCGGTTAATTTGAGCTCATGTAAATATTTTAAAGTTAATTAATTATTTTCATTCGTTTTTTTTTTTTTTTTTTTAATCGACTTATTCAAATACGATCTGATAAAACAAATAGAGGATTTTGTGTTTGCACACTCGAGTTCAATTGTATCAAACGAGATATATATATTCATTTTCATATACGATTATACTCATCGAAGCTCTTAAATTAATACGTCTTAACCATAATCGAATGTAAAATAAAATACAATCGCTATGAAAATTCTTAATTTTTCCACCAGAGAACATATTTTATAATTTAATTTATCATAAGCCGTATTCGAAATAAAAATTACATATATTAATATTAGCACACTGAATCACTACACGTTGTGACTTTAAAGGATAAAAAAAAAACTAGTGAGATAAATTTAACGAAAAATACGTATAAATGTATTTTCCAACGACGACGGATTATCAATAATTAATAAGTACGCTTATACAAGGGGGGGGGGGGGGGGGGGAAACTCTACAGACTATAAACCGAATATTCGTTTGCGCTAATTTAGACGAGTGAAATCGCATCGAATCTCACAGCAGTGGACGTTATAATAATTATTGGAAACCGTGTTGTTCGTATTGTTTTCAAAAACGACAGATATATAAAATTATTATTAATAAACACGAATCGCTTGTGTTTTTTTTTTCTCTCTCCCGCGAGGACTAATGATTTGTACAACGAAAAAAAAAAAACGCACCGCTCGTAAGACGTGAAATTAATCGCGTGCCGACGACGATTCGCAAATTTCCAGTAAATAATTCAAAATGTTTTATTTATCGGGCCGCAGTCGATTGGTTTTGGGATTATGCAGGGCGGGCGACAAAAACCGCAGGGCGATTTCCCTGGGGGGTAACGAAAAAGAGGTAGTGAAACGTTGGATTGGGGGGGGAAAATCGCGGAGAAAAGCGTGCTCGAACGGGCGTAGTACTCGAACTGCGGCCGTAGAAATTAGATTTATACACGGCGGAGTGATAATATGTGAAGGACTCGGGAACGGCGTGTATTTATTTACCCGTCTGGAGGCATCCCTGCGCTTGCCGAAGATCCCAGCTTGACCAACGGCGTCCGAAAAAAGTTAAATAAGATTGAAACGAAATGAAATGGGAAAAAATGAAAGCCGACGCGACGACGAAAACGATTGACGACGAAAGGCTACGGGGACACGACTGGTTCCACCCCGGAACACGTACTACCGAACCGCCGGGACGAATCCTTACACGTTCTTTTTCCTTATTGGATTATAATGCATAACCTATCAAAGCCCTAGAAATGTCTAAGTGTTTCCAACGACGACAGCCGGCGGCGGCGGGTTCGATGATTTCCAGAGCAATGTATGGCATTACAGCGTGTGTATAATATATATATATATATAAATGTGTGTGTGTGTGTTCATTTTACGCGCGCGCGCGCGCGTGTGCGAGTCACTAGCCTTAGAACTATAAAAGGAATATTTTTATTTTTTTTTAATACGTACTAACGAGGCCACGGCGACACAGACGACGGCAGTTTATACGATAGGTTTTTTCGTCGTTAAACGACATCTCGCAATACCGTAAAACTTATATTTTCACCGACAACTTGTAAAATAATATTATATGTAACAGAGCGACGCGATTTTTCGGAATAATTAATTATCGTGTAAACTTATTATATGAGCTGAACAGACTCGATACGACACAAAATGTAGAACGCGAAAAAACAAGGTTTTAAAATCCGTATGCCACATAAGAAAACAAACGTGCAAAATATTATATTATACCCTCGCCCGGATTCAAATCACATTATTAAACTAAATAAATTTAAATTAACTCGTATGCTTTTGTGCGCTTTTTCACATTCCCCGAAGTATTATGTTTATTTCGAAATGAAACAACAAAATGATATACTTACGTATATATATAAATTTAAAAATTTAAACGTTACTTCAAAATATTTGATGTAGGTATTTCCTTTGTAACTATGATCTCGTGAAATAACTCTGCAGAGCATTATACACGTCAAGTATGTGCATGTACAACGTTTGTATTTAACCGAACAATTACGAGTATAAACAATTTTTCGCTCGGTTATAACGTATATATATAATCATGACATTTCACGTTGAAATTTAATACCATTATTTAACGTTGAATTCCCCTCGGAGTTTCATAAACAAATCGTAAATTAATAAAAATATCAAACGCGTTGTTCGACGTCCGACGAAAACAAATGTGCAATTAACAACAACGTTTAATACACCACGAGGTGTGATTTCGGAAAATAAATCACGTCCAAAACTCTTGGTATAAATGGTATAACGCTTTCAAACTCTATATATATAATATACTAGCCACATTCCGGACGTTAACTTATCGATGGCGTTGCTAATAGAATAACAATTCTATTAGCAACACTGCCAATACGTTATAATCGAGTTTATATGCGTTGGATTTCGTTTCGTACTCGAGGCGTTTTTTTCCTTCCCGCGGGAACGTCCGAATTTATCGATCGATCTAGAAACGTACGGAAATTGCTTAATATATGTGTGTGTGTGTGTGTGTGTGTGTGTGTGTGTGTGTGTGTGTTTGTGACGCCGCAACATCCCAGAATTAAACAAACGAAAAACGAAAATGTTTTCGTAATAATTCTCGTGTAAGACTTTAATAACCGGTCATCGTCAAAGACGTTTCGACAGATTTTAGATGAAAAAATACGTCGTTTTAAAAATATCAATTAACGTCGTACAAGAGAGTTGTTTATCATATTACGATGATTATCTGGAATGACAAAACAATAGCGATTCCCTCTTATGATTCAAACTTGCAAATATTAGTATAGCTTCAACAAGAACGCATTAGTAATAAACTAATAAGTGTATTCGAATCGAAAGAAAAATCGAAAAACCCAATTAGTTAAAAACAATTCGATTTTCAAACGGGGGTTCATTCGATTAAAATTCAATTCCATTCGGTCTCGATCAACATCACAAAATAATACGAAAATAAAAAATAAATAAATGTTCCATGCCGATAACAATTCATAATACGGACATTTTATAGATATTCGACAATTTAGGTTCGAAAATTTAAATACGAGTAAGTGAAATATTTTAGATCTATACTCGTTTGACAGGCAAACTATATTATTATTTCATCTTTTACGAATTTTCAGTCCGAGGATATTTAATTTTGTTGACATTTAAAATTTAACTAATATTAGCGAGTAATTTTATAATAAGAGGAGTTAACGATATAATTTCATAAAACATTTTTGAAATAGGAGCCCGTTCGGCGTGCGAAACTCTCGTATGCTATCGGAATCGAGAATAAAATAAACATTATATGTTGCACCATCTGGTGGATAAGTTTTCGTTCGACTTTGTTGAGCGCAACGTTTGTCTGGTCGAATGCGCTCGGCAAGTAAAACGACGTTTAAAAATTAAAATCGATTTACGCGAGTACGTAATTTCATTTTGAAATAGTTGTATTTCATGATAATAATCGATCTCTTGGCTATATCGATCGATTCGTCTGTCCGCGTTCGCACTGATGGGAAATTATAAATCAATAATTATAATATAATAATTTTATGTACGAATTGTTTAATTTAATTAAATGTCGAACGTTTTGTGCTCGGAAAATTCGTGTCGTCCAATACGTAAAAAACGCGCAGTCCTATCGAGCGGCAAGTAGTACTCGATTACAAAATCGAAATAGTATTTGAATGCTTTTGATAAAAACCGTATATGTTAGTCAAATACTTTACACAATCTATTATAAATAATACGTAACGTTTAAAGCGTTGTTTTTTTTTTCTCTCTTAATTTTTCTTCATCTATAATTCTAATCTAATCTGATACTACAGCAATAAAATAAATGAAAATTTTACCGAAATTTAATCGTAGGAAAAAAAAAACGGTTAAAAAATTTATTTATACTATTAGTACTTGGCCAAATATTAATCGTCGGCCTGAAGTGATGAAAGTTAACATCGATGACATTTTTAAATATTTGTGGACACAATTATCTATTATTATCAGCGAAATTTAATCATCGGTAATAGGCATCGATTATTTTTAATTTAAATCGAAAACTGCGAAAACACGTTGAAAACGCCATTTCGTTCCGACAAAGGTCAATCGGTCTCGCGCGTTTTAATTTGCTCGTATTAATGTCCACACACCGAAGGACATTATACAATCCGTCTATTATAATATATGTAATCAGTGTGTCTATAAAGTATGCATTATATAAGACGGGCGCGTGCCATTGTCACAATTTATCTGTGACCGATAAATTATAGATTTGTTGCAATTATTAAGAAAGAGAAAAAAAAAATGATAAATTCGCTACTAATGTAATAAATATAATAATATGTAAATCGAAAACAAAAAAAAAACCATTTCAAAAGATTTTTTTGTGGTCGCCGTCGACAGTTATTATTATTTACGTAAATATGACAGCAAATCAACCATTTTACCGGTCGCTTTCGGTAAAGACCTCGAGAAAATAAGTTTCGATAGAGAAGTTTTTTTTTCAATATTGCATTTTATTTTTTTCGTATAAATTAATATTATAATACGTATAGTGTATATTTTTGCTTTCGTTTTACTATGATTCTCGCGTCCCCTAACTATACTGCTGTTATCGGAAACGATTACTCCACAATACATATTTTCCAAATAAATGTATAAAGTTTGTGCTGTTTGTGCATTACTTCGCCAACGTGTATTATACTTAATTGGTTTGTATACAACACACGTAACGTCAGTGTCTCCGAATTTAATGATATTTACTTAAAGCCGTATTCGAGACAACGAGGAGCACAATAACCGTCGACATTTCAATACCAATAAGAGACCAGCGTTGCAAAGTATTTCAATCGGAGTGTTCGGCCACGTATTAAAATTAGTTAGTTAGTTAGTTAAAATTCAAACTAATAATCGATCCGTTAGATATCATTTTTTCTTTCGTCTAAGGAATAGTAATGAGTAGGGCGCGGATTTTTATGTAATAAAAAAGTAAAAATATTTAAATATTTACGTTGTTATTTTTGCCAAAATATGTATTAAAAATCACGAAATATTTAACAACTGCTTTAACAACTTTGCTGCATTGTCCGCTATCGTCGGGCTTTCGATTATTGTGATATTCGATGTTTCTAATTTTTTTATGACTTGAACCGAAAAATAAAAATTTGCGGAAATATATGCTAAATTATTATATATTAAGACGTCGATAAAGTCGAAAAACCGATAAAACAAAATGTCCAATAGAATCGGATGGTTATTTTTAACATTTCTGGAAATTTAATATGTAACTAACATTTATAAAATACGAAATATTTGCAAAATATGTGCTTATTAGTGAAATATTTAAAAATATGTATTTACATATCCAAATATGTGAAAATATGTAACATAAAAAAGTGTCATTTTGTTCAGGGTGTTATGAAACGTGCTTATTTTCAATCAGAACGAAGTGCATTCAATAAAAATATGTATTTACATAAAAATCCGCGTCCTAGTAATGAGTTATAATACTCTTACTCCTTTTAGGGAAGCTTTTGTACGATTAATTTACCACCACAGATCAAACTGAATTGATATTTCTCGATAAACACTACCGAAAAGTATCTCATCTGTGATCCTGTGAAAATCCAACACGCGACATGATATGAAATGTAATCATACAATTATTTTACCATCATCACGAAGAAAATTACGCGGTGATCCGCGCACATAACGCGTGGCTAATACGAGTATAATATTTTTTTTCATTCGAATGGCCATAAAAAATCCGCGTTTTACTCGAACGCACGGATGTACATAAAACGTCTGTACAAAACGCCGCGTTACGTGTTTTTTTTTTTTTTTACGACACGAATATAATAACACATTATACGCCTATTATTATATAATAATATTATTATTAACTAACGTTTTACAAAAATATAACACCGTAATAAAAAAAATAATACGAATTGTTTGATGACGAACGTTAAACTTTTTTATACAATTATTACATCGTACGAAGTTAACGCCCGTTTTTGTGTCGTCGTGTACGATATTTTCGAATTTTACCTGACGCGAGCCGACATTGTTTCTCGGGCTATCGCGGATGTGTGGTAATTTAAAACTGCAATCGTCGATAATAATATGCACAAAACTACGAAAACTTTTCACAGGCCGGAACGATTATTTTTTCCTCCGAAGAAATTCTCCCCGACCAGAGTATTTCGGCAACGACGTTGCGCGTTTTATTTTATATTTTGAAAAAGTCATTTCCGAACGAGTCGAAAACGTACGCGAGACAGAAAATACAACGGACATATTATTATTATGTTGGCATAGGACCGGCGAAAGGAAATAGCCGATAGCAACTCACCGCGTGATTTCGTACAACGTTGCGGCGGCGGCGGCGGCGTTTTTAACGACCTACGAACGAATTTGCGGTCGACTACGTGACGAGAGATGAGGAACGAAAAATGCTTTTTTTTTTTTTGTCGTTTACGTGAGTTATGTGAAATGAAAAAGAAAAAAATAACAGCACGCGCGGTCACACGGTTCGAGCGGCGGCGGGTCGGAAATAATAATAAAACGCGCGCGGACAGTCGAAACCGAGAAAAACAAAATTACAACCGCGACGCCGCTACACGCAGGTCGGCACCGTACGTTGAGTATTTTCATAGTTTGTCATGACACACGGACGATATAATACGAGTGCGTTGCACAAACGCGAGAGAATTCGAGTACAGGCGTTACGTTGTGTAACGAGTACGCTTCGTTTCAAAAAACCCGAGCGGATTTTCATATCGCGCGCCTAAAATAACATTCCATTCGCATCGCGAGAAATGCGATAATAAATATAAAATACATAATGAAATAATCGTTGCAAAGGAGTGGTGAGCACGACGAAAAAGTCGACATTTATATCATAACACCGTGGTAAATCACCTCGACGTCTAAATATGACAACCGAAACCGCGAGACGGGTTGAAAAAAGAAAAGTACAAATGCTACGAGCAAGCTTCAGCCTCTTGATCAAGGTGTGATCAAAGTTTTAAAACAGAAATACCGTAAGAAATTAGTTCAACGGTATTTACTAGAAATGGAATCTGTGACCGATGAAGAAATCCCCAAAATCAATGTTTTAGATGCTATTCATTATATCCAGGCTACTTATCCATTGACGACCAATTGATAACGAACGAGGACCTAGAACTTGAAGAAATTATCAATCGGGCTACAGTAAACGATGAACCAGATGAGCCAAATGATGATGAGGAAGAATACATTCCACCACTTCCGTCAATCGCTAGTACTGTACAATCAATATCTACATTGAGACAGGCACTTACTGCAACTGATGGCTCCGAAAACATGCTTCTATATCTAGGTAGGGTGGAAAATTTCTTATTGAATAATTATAAAAATAATGTATTGAAAGAACCAACCATTACCACTTTTTTTAATCCAAAAAAAATAATAATTAAAAAATATGTTCCTAATAATTTTATTGTATGTATATTTGATGGTTTTTTTTATTAATTTTAAATACAACTTATGTTACTGTGTAATACATAACAATACAACGCTTCAAGAGCGTAATAAGCGGGATATCGCCTATAACGCTATCCCGCATATTGCGCGGTTTTACGATTTCCCCTTCGAGAGCGTCTTAACGAGGTTTTACTGTATAACAATTGTGTAAATCGTATAATTCGGTTCTTTTTTATCGTGCGGTTTAGCATTCGTCTTCCATTGAACAATGTCAAGTGAAACTAGTAGTCGCGCGAGACGACGATCGTGGCAACAGATCCGCCTACGTAGAGACCCACAAAATACGACTCTTTAGCTTTTATCACCGAATCTTGGATAACAATGATTCGGAGATCCTTTCCGTGACTCGAACGCAAACGCGTACTCTATCTGGTGGGAATCCTTTCGTAGCGACGGAACGTGCACGGCACGCGCATACAGATGGCGGTGAGCGTATGGCCGCCGCCGCCGCGCCGCCGGTGTAAGGACACTACAACGGTGCTGACGACGTTTTCGCCGTTTCCGCCGCCTCCTTCTCTCGCAGGACGCGAACGGTTTTATCCGCACGATGAAATAAACGTGCGAAATAATACGCGCGGGATAGACGTGAAAATAAATGGGCCCCGCGTCGAAAGTCCGGGCACGATTCGAAAAACGATAAATTACCCGACGACGTCGCATTACTCCCGGGCGTTGATGGTACGACGACGCGCGCGCGCGCGCGCGGGCGGCGAGACAATTGAATGGCTAAATAAATATAGAGGACATTATCGTCGTTGTTTCGAAACCGACGACGAGCGACGTAACCGCCTGTCCGGATCGCTGAAACCGACGCCATTGATTTCCCACGCGAAGAGCAATGTCGTTTTTCGCTCGGTCGACGCGTGAAAAACGTAAAAAAAATATAATGCATACACAACCGTTGTGCGCGCGTTTGAAAACGGGACCGAAAAAATCGCCGGCCGTCCGTCGTCGCGATGGAAAAGACGAGATTTCGCGAAACAGTCGCCGACGATTAACATAATACGTCCATTTAGTGCCGATGTGTGCGGGAAAGTTTTACCGGAAACCGCGAGAGAAGAAATCGTCTTGCGGCTGACGAAAAGAGTATGACGATCTACCGTAAGTACGGAACCGGAACGATGATCGTCCAAATCACACGTGAAAATGATATTATATAATTTAATGGTTTTTATTTTAATTTTTTTTTTTTTGAAATCGAGACGCAAAAAGCAATTACAATTCAATATACAAACTATTGTGATGTCTCTATAATTCAATTACACACACACACTACGCTCTGCGAATTAATAAACAGCGGGCGATTGGATTTTCGCAATGAGTTCTATAATAAATTGTTTATTGGTTTTCACGTTCATCGTTCACATTTAAATGAAATCCATTTCGCAGGTAACCGAAATATACCGAAAATATTTTCAGGATTACGGAGGAATTATGAATAGCTTATAGGATTGACGGCGGCGTCCGGTGAAATGTACGTTCAAGTGTTTTTTTTTTTTTTTCAAATCAATCGATTTGTCCACGAGTTTTACAAAAAGTCTGTAATATTTCGACGGCATTTCCAAACCAGAACGTCCCGAATTCACCCTCGGAGACACCGGTAGTCATCGGACCGACAAGTGTCCCGGCAAATCCGGAACAAGTCTATATTATAATATTCATAAGTAGACGGTCGATTTGATAAAATGACGTGTGCTCTTGTGATTTTTCAGTTTCGCAAAGATACATTTTTTGGCCTTATTGTACAACGGCAAGAACATGGCGTGATTATTTTAACGTGCGTTTTGCTGTATCGACTTTGTTATCCATAAAAACGCGATTAGTTTTATATTTTGATTTAAACCGTGTCGAACACTTTTTAGTTTTTACAATAAACAATTCTATGTTTTGCCAACACGTGAAATATGTACCTCTTCTTAATGAAAAAATTCAACGACTTTTGATTTTCAAATAATGATAAAAGTGCTATTTTTCTAGGTTTTTAGAATCTAAGAGATTATTTTTCTGTTAAAAAAATATCCAACGACAACTACAACAAAAATATATTAACATCGATTCGTTTGACAGTCGATTCAGTATATTAGTCGGCCCGCCTTCAATCGAGCCGTACAACATGTCGAAGTAAGATAAAACTTATTTTATTGTGAAAATAAATAAATAGAAAACCAAACCACACTTACTTGAATAAATTCAACATTCTCCGATTTTTCTTTTAAACTTGAGAAAACTACCAGAAGAATCGACGAATAAACCTCTTTAAATTACTTTCTGTGTCAATAGTTTTCAACTTAAAAAAAAAAAAAAAAAACTCCACACGAAACGTTTGATGCATTATTACCTCTATGTAATAAAGGGTTTGCGAAAAAAACCAAAAATTAAACTTAGTAATGTTGTACTTCTAAAATCAGTCGATTTAACCATGATCGATCTAAAATGGTTTTAATAAAAAAAAATTGTCATCCACTAATATTTTATATTCAAATTATTGTGTCGTATTGAACTTTTAAAACACAAAACTCAAAAAACTAAAAAAAAAAAACTAAAAAAACATCGTAAGCATATTTGAATACACGAACAAGCGCATTTCGTTGAAATTCGGAAATAAAATCTTTATGAATAAATTGCAATTTGTTTTGATTTCTTTTCAAACGTTTCAATATTCGAGCCGGTCGATGCAGCCGTGCGGCCAAAGATTAGCGCTCAGAGGGAATGAAAGTCGATATCGATAACTGTTCGATTTGACATTTGGCACTATTGTAAAAAATAATACTAAACAAGCCATTTCGACGAAACAATGATTACAATAATGTAATTTTATTAAAAGCTATTCATAATAATTATGTGACGTTGTAAAGAGCATAAAATAAGTAAATTTGAATAAAACAATGCAATAATATCACCATTTGTGGTTATAAATAATTATATCGTATAATATGTACACACGTGTTTCGTTTTAATTCGAGCCTTCGAGACTTCTCAGTCGAACCGGTAGATAAATGTTAGCACATCACGAGTTGAATTCATTGGACGTCGTTCACGTTTTGCGAAAAGGAAAACATAATATCTAAGTAATACACGCGGGAGTGGTGGCACACTAATTAATAATTATTGAAATTCATAAAGCACAAGAATTAATGTTAAAAAAATGTAAAACGTTCGGGGTTCGTTTAAACATTACAGTTTGATACAAGTTTTCATGCGCGTCTATTTACGATATAGGTAAATACTACGAAAACCATGTACATTATTATTATTATTATTCGTTGATTTTATTTGTCATCGTGTTAAAAAAAAAAAAGAAAAAAAGTCGTAAAATTGTAAATATTAATATCAACAACAGACGTAGATAATAGCCTACCAGAAACGTCTTATTTTAATAAATCGACGAGAAAAAAACGAAACGAAACGAAAAAAGATATGAGTTTTTTAGATGTGTTTACACATTCGTACACATATTTGTCGCAATAATGATTAACGATACGTAAAATACAGCAGACAGTATTATACTGTCATTGTAATTTGATATCTGTGTGGCTATTATTACTAATAATATATGCTTACACACGCATTATGTAGGTTATGTAAATTTTTCGTTTCTGTCGTGAAACGTTAATGCATTATGACTTAAAAATTTAAACGTAATAAAATGTCGTGCCATTCGATCAATGACAGTCGAGAGTTTTTGTGTAAGGACAGTTTGTCAATAAAATGTTTGTGTTCGGAAGGAGGTTAAGTCATTGTTTTGATACGTCAGTCCGAAAGTCCTCGGTATCGAAAAGTTACTTCGGTGCAGTTTTCATTCGCATTTCGGCTTTTAACGATAGTTCTGGTGGCTACACATTGCTGCCGGTCTCGAGACAAATAAAAAACGAACTCAGCACGAAACTTTGCACCCTAAAACACGTTTTTTTTTTTTTTTTTATTATTTTTCTTCTTAAACTGCGATGCGATTTGTTCAATCAATAAACAAAAAAGGAAGACATGAAAGGGACTGGAGAAATCATGTGAAAAATTGGTCTTTTAAAGGACGTAAAATCTTAGTTCTTTTATTTGTTTCAAGCCGAGCTACTGGATAACTGTCTTTGACAGGCACGAAAAATACTGAAAGTCAGCGGGAAAAAAGAAAGAAAAAAATCAAACATCTAACCGGGTTGTCGATTCCGATTTAAAGTTGAATAAAAAATACGAGAATTTTTTACAGGAACATTCAACTACCGCCGTCGTCGGTACGGGAACTATACGGAGTTTATACTTTATTTACGAACGGAACGAATTGATAAAAACCTTGTAACCAATTGTTGACAGGTCGAATCTAGTTCGCCAACGAAATACGCACAACACCTGAAACAACCTAATGCAGTTTCGATCCCGGTCTACTTGAATGTAAGTAACCTCGGGGAATATGTATTGTATAATACGGTGTGTGCGTTTCATGCGCGCGTATTATTTTATAAACATAATAATAATACTTCCAGAACGCGATAAATCAACGCGATGATGGCCATTGTTTTCGATAATTGTGGCCGCTGTTGCGACGCGCGAACTAAAGAATTGCAAATATGCGGTCTATCCTATATATTGTATACGGCAGTACGCCGCCGTTTCGACAAATAATAATCAACGATATATTATTGTGATATTGTATTAAACGGAGGGGGGGGGGGAAGTAAAAATAATCATATTTTGAAAACTAGCATTTTTTTTTTAAAAAAAATTTGTACGGTTTAACTTTTAAACAAAACGCGCGCCGCACGTTACGCGTTACAAGCGAGAAAATAGGAATATTTCCTTTTCGCCGCGCAGGATAAACAACGGTACGCACAGGAGAGAGGAATAATTCGAATAATCGAATTCAACGCCGCCGCGTGTAATATTATTGATAACTCGCGATATATCGATCGACGTGGTGGTATTGTTTGATTTTTTTTTTTTTTTTTCCGAACACGACAGATTAACAGACGTTTGAAATTAGAAACGCCGCGGCGGCGGATAATGGTAATTATTGGCAATTTTAAATATTGTTTGGCGACTGGTTAATAATACTACCACACGACAATAATATTACAGCGTGACGAAACTCCTCTCCTTTGTGTTCCGTGACGATTCGAACAATGCGATAACGCGTCGCGCTCTCGTCACTCTATAACGTCACATCGGCCGCGACGTCCGAGAACAACGTGAATTTACGGCATTGTGGTCGTCGGAGTCTCTCGGATATACCTAAATGGCGACTAATTATCAGATAAAAACGTACGTATCGTACGCCCTGCCACCGGCGCGTTATATATTTACAACGTGCGTCATAATATTATGCCGCCCCGTTCGCCATAGAGACAGTGGAATCGTTGGATTCGGATCGAAAACGCGGCACGAACGTTATTCGATTCGACGATTGGCGCGCGCCGCCGAGCCAGTGTGTGTAATTACGCTGTATTATCGTGAACCGAAAATGTTTTGTGCCCCGTGCACAAGAGAATTATAGCTCCGACACGCGATGCAATACGTATGTCTGATCGGGCAACGATTATTATTATAATAAACAATAACGACTGGCGAGTGCAAACGCGACATCAGACATACGCGCACAACAAGGCCAGTCGATGACGGAAATACGAAACGAAAAATATAAAACTATATAATATATCATGTGATTCCTCTCTCTTAAATCCTTTGGAATTAATGAATTTTTTACTACACGTCGTCGTCGCACCGATGACACGAACACACAAACGGTATACTCGCCACCAGTCGGAGGTGTGTTGTTATTAAAGATTTCGCCATTTGTTTTTCCAACTGGACGTCTCTCTCTTTTCTCATTTATATATATATACGTATCAAACGGTATCAAACGCGCGCGTGCGTGTGTGTGTGTGTGTGTATAATGCGAGGGTCATCTGCAGTTTCGTTTAAAACGTCGCCAAAGTGTATCCTTTTATCTCCCACAGGGTTGACGTTACACTAACATATTATAGTTTTTTTGTTTTTTTTTTACTTTCGGTGTTTATTTAAACATCTAGCCTTTCACGCGCGAAACAAGACATATACGTTCGTTAAAATTTGTTTTTGTTTGTATTTTTCTACGGCACACATATTACGTATTGTATTTTATAAACATATAACACGCGTGCCCGTCGACTTTTATTTATACGAACAAAATATAGCGCGACACGCGATGCGAATAGAAACGTTTCCGCCGAATTACAGACCAATAGTCAATCGGACGCGTCATATTTTCGGCACACATATTTTACGCGATTTTACGCGAGGCGCTGTCGCGGGTTATTAGCCGCCGGTAAATCGACTTTTCTCGAATCCCCAAAATTCCTACACGAACATCTTTTATCCGCCCAGACGCGTTTTTCAATAAAGGTACAAAAGAAACGAGAAAATCCACCACAGTTTTCGTACTGCCGTATCCTTAAAAACGTTTTTGTTTTTTTTTTTTTCTTAAAATACAATATCCACTCTTTTTATATACCATATCAATGTTATATACTCAAAAACATAAGCGATACACATATAAACGACACGATCTAAATTCATTGAAAGTGTAATGCGACGAATATAATCGAATGACGTGTTTATCGACGATTTATAGTGGAAACAATTATATTTAATGACATTTAGGGAGATTTATACATAACGTTTACGCGAACGTGATATTGTTAATGCAAATAAATATTGTAATATTGATTAAAATCGTATTGTTTTTACTCGGTCTACTTAAAAGCAAAGCTTAATAACGAACAATTACAGAAATACAACGATTCGAAGAAGAATCGTCTGAACTATCATTTATTTCAGATATTTTTTTTCTCTGTTTTTACAGTCTTTTAAAACAGAAAATTCGTGTTTAGTCACGTACTTATGAATTGTGTTATTATTATTTCATTCTGACCGTATCAATTATTATATCGTGTCTTAATTTAAATAAAGAGAAAAGTTTTTGCATATATTATATTTTGTATTACGAATAACATTATTTTTATTTATGTAAAAAAAAAACACAAAAACGTAATTTAATCGAACGTTCGAAATAACAATATAAGTACTTAAAATATAAATGTTTTTGTTAAAAATGTTATTAAAGACGATTGTATATAAGTTTATTTTTTATTATATTTAGCCCAGGGTGTGCCGTTTCTTTTCCCGCTTAAGCTATGAATACAACGTGTTATAATTGCGATTATACCATAATAAATAAAAAAGGAAAAGTTCTTTGGAGAAATTGTACTTTCCGAGTTCTTTAAGTGTCTTGTTTAAAGTTTATATCTAATTTTAATTGATATTGTGTTTCAATGGCCATTTAGTACTTTTCTCACGGTTGGTACAAAACATTTGAACAACAATATTAACATAATATTATTGTCGATTAAAACGATCTGATATAATTAGTATATTATTTCCTATTATAAGTAACATAAACCGTTTTGTTTTACATTTGATATCGTAAGTTGAACGATATGTTTTTTTAACCAAAATTCGTCACACACACACACACACACAAAGTGAATACAAAACACTATGATAAGATCGACCGGATGGATTTGTTCTCACCCAAAGTTGAGCTATTGACAATATATATTAGTAACACGAGGTTGGAAAAATGACAGTTACTTTTGGAACACCGTTGATTATCGCAGTGAAATTTTCAAAGAGTCGTAAAAGAATTTCATTTTTCGTTTTTAGTTTTACAGGTATGATTGGAACAATGAGCAAACATTATTTCCGACTTCTATTTAGGGTTTTGAGAGAAAATCCACGAGTAAATTTCATATATCGTTTCAGACGAGTTTTACTTAAATCCACGAAGTTTCCGCGATTTTTTTTTTCCATTTAAAATCTTTCGAGACGCATTATTCTTGCGCGCTATTAGTAATAAAACTTTTATGAAATCAAATTTAGTTTCAGGCAAAAGCTTGTTTTCTCCGAGAGATTAATAGTAATAGTTGGTTGTTATTTTATCAAGAAATTTACGAGGGAAAAGGTATAGTCGAATACCTTATATTCCGTATTGCCGCACCGCCGCCGCCGGTATATAGCAATCGTTTTTACATAATGGAACTTAATAATATTTGTTTTATAAAATTGTCTCGTTTTTTTCATTATCATTATCATTATTTGCATAATCGTCCTGTTAAATTGTAAATAACGTCTATTAAAATATCAGTAAGGATTCGACTTTCCAAACTTTAACCGCGCGCTTAATAAGGTTACATAAATATTGTAAAAACTGAATACACACAGTTTTGTAAAGGACGCGTACACCGGAACCGAAAATAGATACTCCGCCGCATTAATGAGACGACGGGGATTATAATATAATAACGCGAAATAACGTTCCGGAACGGTTGACATTATTTAGTCGCGGCCTTTGTTCTGCGTTTGAACGTGTTTGTTTTATTTCGTTGAATTTTATTCCCGCGCAGATTTTTCGTCTGGTCGGACGACGACGACGACGTCTCTCGTGTGTGTTTCGCCCGAGAGTTTTGTCAAACAAATATGAAATACGTCCGGTCGAATCCGCAGTATTAATTTCCATTGTGACGACCGCACATTATTTCGCTCCGAGATTATCGTCATTCGATTGGCCCAGAGACCAAACCGGAACAATAGGTTTCGTATTTCTACCAAACGCAGGGCGTGTAACATTTAATCAAAACGACTAACGGCTGCCGCACACTACCGCGATCCCGTTGATCCCGGTTGTCTTTTATATATACAATATAATATAATATAAAGATGGGATTTTTGAAATTTAATTTCCAAACGCAGTCATGTGAAAAATGTCCGCGGATCTTTAGCTTGAGTTAGGTTTATGAAAAAAAAAAAAAAAAAGAAGAAGCGCAACGACACGATATTCCCGATGTCGAATTTGTAACATTTAACACTCGGTTGGATTCGTATTTTCACACAAAGACAAATGTAATTTCTTAGCCGAATCCCGTCACTGTGCATTTTGAATAACAGCGTTAAACTATTGCGTTTCTCTCGGAGAAAAAAAAAAAAAGAAAAGAAAAGAAACGATACGTCTAATAGTAGCGCTGCTCTGCTTTTGAAATTTTCTAGAAAAAGTTTTCGACTTAAAAGTTTTCTTTGACAGTCGCACATTCAATCACTTTATGCACGGTACTTTTGTATGCTAAATCGGAATTAACGTAACTTTATTTCCCCGGGTGCCCAATTTGCTATCACAGTTTGTGTACATAATAGTTTATATACGTATATATATATACGTTACGGGCAATGCAGAATCCCGGGGTAATGTGTTCATTGCCCGGGAAATTCGGTCCTGTCCGAGAAATTCGAACCACAAACACGAACGATTTTATAAACGATTCCGTCGATTATATAATATTATAATAATATATTAGTGTCGATAATCAATGGCGATACGTTCGATTATATTTTTTATTTTACGGTCGAACAAATATGAAATTATTTAGGTACTCGTGATAATTCTATAGTGTTGAGAAGGGAAAGAGAGGAAATCAATCGACATGTTATAATAATACGATTGCCGTTTATCGGCGCCTGTTTTTCTCGTTTTCCCGTTTTTTATAGCCATGTCGGATTGATAAAAAACTAATGAATTTATGTCGATAAAATCGTCCGACGACGAATAATAATTACGATATTTCCGATTGTGCGTATTGTTTCACTCGTCGGGTGTCTAAATTTTATGAAGATTTGTTCGTCGATGACGGCCAACACTTTGCCGGGTAAATGAAAATATTATGAAATAGTTATTCGTTTAAAACTCGGAGCCGGAAAAGATCGAAAATTCGCGACTCCGACACGGTTGCCCGGACTTTCGTCGTGTGAATATATTCTTTTTCACGCGTCTACTAAATACACCATAAGAATCTCGATATTATATAGTGAAATTATTATATTATTCATACAGACGTAAGGCCGCGGCGTCCCGGTAATTGAAACCCGGGTATTCCAAAACAATCGCGGGTACACGCGCGGGCGGGAGATATTATATTATGTACGTTTTATTTTCCGTCAGACCGATTTCATTGAACTCGCGACGGGGGCGGAGGCTTGACGTGCGTGTTTTGCTGCGCGCCCGTGAATGATAAAATTAATTACGCCCCGAAATGAAAAACCTCTCTTAAAGTACTCGCGCCGTTTAAAATTGATCGCTCGCCATCGTTCGCCCGTGTCGTTTCTCTCTTTTCGGTCGTCGTGCCGAATCATCACTCGCGATCAAACAACGAGACCGGTACGGTACACGTGATTTGACGTGTCGCGGTGGACGGCCGTAAACTCGTCGCCACCGAGGTATTATTATTATTTCTCGATTTGTCCTACATTCTCCTGTCTACAGAACTATATCCCGCACGTTGCGAGCGACGACGTAACGCCAGATAACACAATGCTCGTGTTTGTATAGCACGAGTATGTTGGCACAGTTGGCAGCAAGAATACGTTCAATCATCATAAAGCCTACGCGGTTTTCAATTTGTATTATTATCGAGTAGATAGTAATTTCTATGCGATTGCATAGCGTCGTAAGAGGTCTATTACTCTTCTCGATTTTTTTTTGTTATTACCGAAACGTCGTCGTAGAGTGAACAATATTTAGCGCGTTACAGATGAAACCGAGAAAAAAAAAAACCATATCGATAAACTCTCCGATTGCGGTTTAACGCGAGTCCGCGTGATAGTTTTCGCATAGTCACGTGGACGAGAAAAATCGTTTCCAAAAACAACAATACGAAATGTCGCGCGAGATCGTGTAAAAAAAAAAAAAAAAACCTATGAAATCGCGTTGTATTCCCGTGCGTGTTCGAATAAAAAAAATAAATACAAACCGCTATACTCTGATAAAATCATCACGTCTGCGTATTGAATACGAATTCGACATAATAACACGCGCTCGTCAAATTATTTGAAAACAAAAATTTAAGTACATCCTTACAATGAAAAAAAATATATGCGCGTATATTATTATTATATAACCCATTAACGACTAATAAAAATATGTCACTTTTTCCTCAGACTATCTAGTTGGTAAGTAGCTACGTGTCGCCCGCGTGCACTCGGTATGAATTATTATTTTCTCGTTGTATTATTTATGACAAAACGTTAAAGGTTAATTAAAAAAAAAAAAAAAAAACAAATCGTATTGGAACGGAATGACGCGGGAAGGAAATATTACTCTGATAAAACAATCGTCTGGAAACACACCAGCAGCAAACGGTGACCGACGACTTGAATGTCGTTTACACATTTTAATATTTATGACCTCGGCGGCGGCGGCTCGTGGTAATATTCATGAATCGCGCGGCACACATTGACGCGAGTAAACGCTCGCGCGATGAAAACTTTTTTACGCGTTTCGGCGAACAGTAAGTTTTAGCAATAATTATTATTATTCGGATACAACGATAACCGCAAATCTGTCGGTAATTATTCCGCGACGAGCGATTAATAATAATAACAATCCGGTAAATATTTATTCGATTTTTCTCGGATTAATTAAATTAGTGATTCGGGTAGACGCGATTTTCGTTTTGTTTGTAAACATTTATACAGAACCGTTCGACGCTCTTTTGTCCCACATAATCGATAAGTTAAATCAAACAGCGTTTAATTCGAGTACACGCACACACACACACAGAGTATATTCAACGATCGGATAAATTCCTGAAAAGCCATGTGCTAAATATACACGGCGAATAATATATAATAAGTGGTGCCTACGTGATGCCTAGTAGAAAAAACAGCTAAACAGAAAACAGAAATGATAAAACGCTTTTATAACGACACATCGCTATGTATATGTATAATAAATAACGTTACGGTTTTCTATTATTGAAATGGGGTAGAAATGTTCGAAATCGTTGAAACTTTCCATATAAATCACACGCGTAATATGAATTATCTTTAAATGTCACTCGACGCGACTCGTAATAGATTTCGTACTTTTTTTCATTGGTCGTACACATTTATTAGGTATGAATCGTGATAACGAACGTTTTGTTTTGTAAAAAAATACTAACACGTTATTATTCGCGGTTTGCCACGAGCCATTTCCGACCTAATAATCACCGAACTTCAATCGTTACCGTGATAATTAGTCGCCTTGTTGTAATGAAATTGATTTGAAAAAGAGTTTTCAAAACATACGCACGCGCGCGCGCGCGCGCGCGCGAAAATTTATTTTTTAACTTTCGACCAATGTAAATGAAATACGATAGTTTTCGCTACTTTTACAACACGCAGAGCCGCGTTTCGAATAAGACAAATTTCGTTGCCATTATTTATGTTACCAAAAGGCGCTGATGCGTTTATCTCTATCGTTTATAAGACTACATGTGTGTAGTATACGTATAAATGACGTGATCTCAAAAAAACTGCTTTTACAACAAATAAATAAATCGGCAGAAAGAACTTTGAAAGTGTGACGTTCTGCTTTAAAAAACCCGTATCCAACGGAAACGCGCGTATCGGTATCGCGCGCCATGTGAACGCATCGGTACAGTCCGATACGAGTATTATAATATTATAATACATCGTTTAAAAAGTTTATTTAATTACAGTTCGGACGGGCGCGATCTCGGTGTCTTGCGCCTTAATTTACTTGCATTCGCGCGGTTAAGATGATTAATAATACATATCGCGTAATCCATTAGACGCGAATGGGATATGATATAATACGTGGTCGGTTTTCATATTCCCACTGCCCCCATCAATTTTTCAATGTACCCGCCAACAATCGTAAGTGACGTACACTCCAGAGGTTTCGCCCGAAACGCGGTGTAGTGTAATTTCAATGTTAACTAATCTTTGCGTCGTCGTATTTTCTCATTATTTGCGATGATTAAACTAAAATGTGAAAAAAAACAACAACAAAAACCACGTGACGTCGTCGTCGGTTTTAACAATAGTGCCTATCCATATAAATACTATTGTGATTGTTAACTGTTCAAAATATGTTCGTGCATCGACGCCAGTGCTTATATTTTACGTACGTATATATTTTCTCAATAAGCCGTTTATAATTCGGTACTTAAAAACGTATTCTATGGTTCTGATAACTGTATTAATTTTAGATCGCATTATACCCACGTGTATTAGGTGGAATTATTCAAATTGGAAAAGAACCGGCGTTAATGAATTATTCAGTAAATAATGTATATTCCTAAAAGGTTATGTTGTATTCATAAGTATTATGAATATTTTATCAAAGGAGTACCGTCAAAATTACAAATCAATTCATACCACAAAAACCGTACTTTTTTTTCTATTGTTTTCAGAAAAAAAAACCGTCCGATATAATTTATTTAATTTTCGTTTATATTTATGTATATATATATATATATAATATATATATATATATATATATATATATTTACTATACTCCGGTCGATTATTATTTAAAGTTGATAGTTTTTTATTCTTCTCAATTTTTATTTGTCCACATGAATTATTCTCGACAAACGTTAACGCACGACGTTGTATTATTAATGTGTTTGGAAATTAAACCGTATAAAAATTCACGTCGTCGTTTAGGCGTACACCTCTATTCTTCCAACGCAAACGAAGCTTAAATCGTAATTTTAGTTCTCGAGTCGACTACGAGCGAAAATTCTACTCCGTGCAAACGCGTCAACGTCGATTCACGTCGAATATTAGATTGAAATCGACGCGATACCAAAAACAAACTCGAACATTTTTCGTTTCCGTCGGCTTTGCGAGACCGATCGGTCTACGCCGCAATGCAGCTGCTGACCCTTCTTTAAATACGTACGCCGCGCCGCGTAGATCATCGACGCAGTCGGAGGGACACGATTAACATCTGTACAGACCAGGTACACAACGCGACAATCGCTAATTTTCTTCGCTTTGTTATTTGTTTTTATTTATTTTTTTCTCGATAAAATACTCGTAAACGTTCCGCGTGCAGTGTATGGCATTTTGGTTAATGTCTCGAAATCCGTTTGTTTTTACTGTCGCGTATCGCATTACGGCGGCGGCGGCGACCCGGCGGTTAACGTCCCCGAGTGTGTGTGTCCCGGTGTACTTTTAAACCTATAAGTATTTTATTATGAAGATAAAAACAAAGTTATACGACAGTATAATTAGGGGACTGGAGAGTAAACCGTAACAAGTGACACGGGACGATCGTTTAGAATATGGTACGATTATGTCGCGCAGATAACGCAATAACTTTATAAATTCATTGTTTTGATAAGCAAAAAAATTGGCTCGTGCCGAAATTGTTTCCGATTACGCGCGCGGTACTTTATTACGCGTAAACAATGCGTATATATATATTATATTATATATGTATATTCGCGCGCCGAAACCTAATATTTACTCTAATAAAAGATAAACCGTTTCGAGTTTTATTTCACTACCCTCGATGAATTTGGTTAGAAAAAAAAAAACGCGACGGTCATAAATCATTTCCAACAACAATTCCCAGTTTAAAACGGTGAATTTCTCGCGAAACTCAAACAGAAACTTTATTATTATAAGTAAGAGTACGGAATGAGTATAACACGTATAAAATATACGTTTGAACAACGTCTAATGTTCTTGTTTTGCATTGCGGTGGCGGAGCGCAATGATTGTGCGCTCGTATAAATGCAACTGGGGGATTAACGGGAGTCGAGAGATGATAACCTTGATAGTAAAGTTGTACAACTTAAAATTTCTACGAATAAAGTCGTGTGCGCGCATGCACACATACTATTATTATTACATGATATGTACCGTCGTCGTCGTCGTCGTAACGCGGACGCGTCTAGAAATATTATTCGCGAAACGGCAACGAAACGCCGCCACGTCTCGTGTACATTATCATACGCTGTTTGTTCTCGTAACGCGTCTCGAGCTCATAATCATCGTAACGGGGTAATCGACTTTGAAATATTAATCGTCACAACAAATTATACACGCGTCATCCGGCGTCAACTAATGTTTATTTATCATCCGTGCGCGCCGCCGTCGATATTATTTGAATATCTTTTAAGATCGACGATAATCTATATATATATAAAAGTGGAGCCAAAAATGTATAATAATTCATCAATTGAGAACAGCTGGGCCGATTTGGCTCAAATTTTTTTTTTAATTTTTCGCAATTGCCAGGAGAAGGTTTTTACGAAAAAAATTTTTGGAAAAAACCCAATTAGGGGAGGTGCTCAAACGGGGATTTTGTGATGTACTTTTGAAATTTTTGTTTATAAATGGTTGCTATTGGTAATAGGAAAAATTCAGCCCATTTATATGTACGTATACCTATACTGTAACCATAGTATTATATATTATATAAAAGAACAGGCCTTTTTTATGTTCCCGATTTGTGACGACGCTATTTAACTTTTTTCCAATTTTTTTTTTCACAGAGTTGTTCCAGATACCTTTCTGAGTGTCGTCACGTCACCCGATTTTCAAAATTCGACCCCCTAACGGGGGTAAAAGGGGTAAAAATGAAAAAGAAATAAAAAGTTGCACACGGGCGAAGCCGGGTTATTCAGCTAGTATTATATAAAAAATACCGTTGCGAATATTTTTGTCGTACGAAACGTCGCGAGATGAGAACGCACTGTCGTGTGCGAGTTTGTCTGACCTGGGTAAAATTATGGTTTTGCGAAACGCGCGTAGTATAAATTCACAAACACTGAAATTACCTGTCGTTTGTGTGTGTGTGTAATATACGTATATGCGTACAATAGTCGGGTAGGTGTGCTTCCGAATTGAATCTCAAATACTCGGGCGAGCATAGGAGAATAATATTCTCGACGTCTACGTATATTATAATACGAACCCACTGTTGGAAACAGACACTTTAAGGGTGTACGAGTGTTAATTTTACTCAGAAGTAAATGATGCAACGTTATATAATAATTCGTACATAAAACATCTATGTATAATACGCATTATAAATTATGCACGCGTTTATATACATACCGATATATACGTATATATATATATATTATAAATTAGGTACATTTAAACTTTCAGGAAATATATGGGACGTTGAGAGCGTGCGCGCGCAGTGTTAATTTATGATTCCTGCTGCACGGGTACGGCGACGAAACTTTTCGCGGCGTTCTGCGCAGCGAGCAATAAGTCATTTTGAAATTTAAAATTCTAGAAAACTGTTTATATGCCGTTTTATACGGATATACGTACGAGTATACGTATGTGTAACACATTTCGACGCGTGTATTTTTCGATGAACGAATCCGCGTCGAGCGTACGCGCGGAAAATAAAAAAAACAAACCGGATTAGGATCGATTATTATTGTTTGTATTGCTGCTGCGGTTTACGAATATACGAATTACAGTAGGCAGCAGCCGATGTTTTCGTTGCTAATGCGCAGGTGCCCGTGGCCAGGTAAATGCCGGAGAACGCGTTCGCGCGTGTACGTGGATTAACATACGTCGGAGACGAAACGAACACAAAGCGTGTTGGCGGTTAGAGGAGATGAGACGCGACGATGCATAATGCAGCGGCAGGGAGACGGTAGACACGACGACACATAATAACGTGCCCGACGGAAAATATAAATTCCCGAACAAGAAGTTTTCATATTTCTTCGGATTTCATTGACACGTACTCTCGCGGCGCACGTGGCGCACGGGAAAAAAAAATGATTATAATAAGGAGAAGAAGAAGAAGAAGAAGAAGAAGAAGAAGAAGAAGAAAACGAAAAAACCGCCGAGCAGGTGAAAAACCACGGCGCAAAGCTCCATTTCGTGTAATCATATTCGCGGCTGCGAATTCGGTTTTCGGTTCGAAAAATGAGCGTTATTATACGCATAAGCCGATCCTCGGAAAGGACTCCTTTTTTTTTTTTATACATACGTAAACACGATTTTATCGTTAGTCCGCGCGGGAAAACAAGACGCGGCCAAAACGAACAACGGCGTGTAAACAACGGGGGGTTTTTTTTTTTTTCTTCTTTACTTTGACGTCTGTAATGGAAAAAAATAAGAAGAAAAAAAAAAACAACAGAGTACCCAAACACCGCAAACACGGTTGTCGTTTCATTTGCCCGTGTGTATTATGCGAACGGAATTCTCGATTACACGTCGAACAAATAGTGGTACGAGCCAATAAACGGTACCAGAGCGACGCCCGTGTCGAACACTTGCAGCGACGCGATGCGAGTCCGAACCGTGAAAGTCAATCGAAACCCTCGATATCGGTTTAATACACGTTTCTCGTGTGTTTCATAAAGAATAATTTTATACGGGAAAACAAAAACGATGACGTCATTTCGCGGTCGCCGTTAATAATTGAAGATTTTTAAATCGATACCGAAAATGCGGTCAGTGTTATTCGAATTCGTCGTGTGTCGACCGTCACACGCTTTGTACGGAGAACTCGCACGAAAATTATTCGATCGCGTCCGTTTTCCACCGATGAATTTATTTGCTCGCTTCGTTCGAAGCTCCGACTCGCTTCGCTCGGGAGGAGGCGGAGGACAGGATCGGTTAGGTTAGGTCGAATCGGGGGCTCGCCTGACTTCGTAGTCATCGGGAGAAAGATCATTTTGTACCTCGAAAGACTCGAAAACACATAGGACAACGCGCGTTGTCGTCGGAAAACGGATTTTTACACATATATTATTTTCTTAAATACATATTTTCATGTAAATGTGTAGTTTACAAGTCTCCTCCAGCGTACGATTATTCTGGATATGCCATCGGTTTGAAGTGTTTAAAAACGAGCGAATAAATCAATGTTCCCTCCGCTTTACAAGCTGACTTGGGGGCTCTCGACAAAAAATAATGATCGATTTAAACGAAAATTGCGTTTTACTAACTTTAGAATGCGAGTGTGCCCACTATAAATTATTACGTATACAATTTTTTGCAATATTTACGCGAGCGCGCAGTATAAACTCTTTGAATAACGTCAAATTACAATATTTTAATTCACGGTGTTTATCATCGTTACATAATAGTATAATAAATGATTTTTTTTTAATTTCAGACTAAAGTCATACTTTTTACAGCTCTCTTGTATCGATTGATATAAGTATACTATGGTATATAAATTCATAAAAACGAAGAAGAAGAAAGAGGTGTTTTTAAATGTTGTATTCCTTAGAAAAACAAGTGTATTTCTTTTAG
Source organism: Drepanosiphum platanoidis (assembly GCA_948098885.1). NCBI lineage: Eukaryota > Metazoa > Arthropoda > Insecta > Hemiptera > Aphididae > Drepanosiphum > Drepanosiphum platanoidis. The sequence continues at coordinate 4,105,869 of OX402529.1, read as the reverse complement.
AGGTATTATTACGACTACGATATACCCAATCGATGAGATTAAAAATGATAATAGTAATCGATTCGTATTTAACTAAATATTTAGATTTGTCATTTTATTCGATTACTGCTTAACTCATTTTCCATTATTCTCAAGACGAAATAAAAAGTTAAAAAACCCCCTACAAATATTTTAATGAAAATCACGAAACAACGGTGGGATTCAATAAAAACACCAGATAAAATATTTTCCAGAATCCTGTTAGATTTCGAGTGAAGTGAGTAATGTATTGATTTTACTACGATAAGTGTTTTTTTTTTTTCGTTTTATATCACGCTTATCATCAACTTCGGGGTGGTTTTCTGGAAGTAAATTTAATTTGTTAGGGATGTCATTTTTTAAATGTTTTCAGTAGTTTTTCTATTAGTTAAAAAAACGGCAAAATACTGGCGAAAATTACATCACACTGGCTTGAAATGTTCACCTGATACTGTTATAACTTAATTCCAAAAAGTGTATAATTTGCCAACAGTTTTGACTTTTATACTGTTTACTACGGACATTAACCAGTCTTGTGTGTTCCTTATAAGAGTTTTCTATTCGTGTTACGTCGAACGAATAATTTTACTTTGACAAAAAAAGTTTAACATATTAATATAAAGTTTCTTGGAAGCTTTTTTCACTCGTATAGTTGGAATATTCTCGTATTAGATTACGTACACGTGTATTCTAGTCTTCTCTCAGAACGAGGGTTTCAACGTTCATTTCGAATTTACAACACCAATAATACTCTCGCTCGTTTACCGATTTCTCGTCCAAATCCCCGGGTCTTGTATCCTAATCCCGTATCAAACGCGATATACTTTTGAGGTCACACACACACACACACGGAGACACTCTTGCCGCAATTAGATATTGTTAATTAAAAAATTTAACGCTTCGACGTAATTCGTTACGCGTTAATTTGTTCGAACGATCCAATTAACGTCAAATGAAAAATAATAATGTAATCGAACACCGCGCGAGTATTCGTCGTACGTTTACCATACACCGCATCATCGGTTTAAACCAGCCCGGACGGTAGCTAGAAATTATTAAAAAAGTAAATCCGATGTGAAAAAAAACAAAAGTTACGATACGATAAAAGTGTTGGTTTTCTTCGAGCATATAATATTATATAGCGTGAAATGTCGGTGGTGTCGGTTTGGAATCGATCTGCCGGTGCACCGAGTTCGCGTAGATCTCAAACTGTGCTCCGCGAGAGTAGTCTAGGGGCTCCGTGGCTCCCTGGGCATATTTGTAATAATTAAATTCAAATTATTAAATTATTATTATATTTCTTAGGTTACATTTTTAATTTTTATATTTATATTCAATATTACGTATTTGGACCGTACCAATATGACGTATTAATATGTATTATTTTAAACGTTTAAACTATTTATAAATCCACATAATATATATTATTTGGTGTCATAGTCAAAATGAGATTAGATAAAAGTCGGGTTTTTCGTTCATTCGACTTATTGTGCGAAAATTTAGTAAATTTTTTAAACAAAAAGCGATAATCATTTACAATTGACATAATTTTTTATGAATTATTGTTGTCTCAAATAGACATTTCTGATTTTTGGGGCTCCGTAATTTTTTTTAGGAACGTAAGGTCTCGGCGAACAAAAAAGTTTGAGGACCGCTTGGCGTAGATAAATCGTAGAGTTAATTAGTAATGAAGATTCGCTGGTGACGAAAACAATTCGTTCGGTTCTCCACTCGTCGGGATGTACGAGCGACGGGGTAAAACTCAATTTCTAAATCACTTAGCCCTTCGTTACTCTCGGACTTACATCATTGGGTACCAGATAAGTTTCGCCCCGCGGCTGGTAAATAATTTATCCGCGTGATGTTGGTTTAATACTATAACAAACGAAAGCAAAACAAACGGATATACACTGCGGGGCCGATGGGCAAACCCGATATCGGTCGGAATCAACCCTTCCGCTAAAATCTATATACCTGCGAGATAATGCGCACTAGCTGTATATTGTATCTATTTTTTATTTGTTTTTAAACCTCTGTGTGTGTGTGTGTGTTTTATCTTTTAAATCATTTTTATAACAAAGTCGGGGAAATTAATGTGTTGTTGTAAAAGAATGGGGGGAAAAAAGCGTGTGGTTTTTTTTTCACGAGACGCGTGTACATTTGAGAAAGGATGAAATACCTCCGACTGGGAAAACAATACGGTAGAAATGAAAAATTATCTAATCGCATACGTCGGGAATATTATCGAAACACACCTATTATTGCATAAATATTGACTACAAAGCGACTTAATTTGATCGTTATGATATTGTATATTATACACGGTATATACCGGGACGTTATTCTAAAATTAATCGACCACCTGCCGCACTCCTAAATTCAATAGTTTTTCTTTAATCTCCATGGAGTTTACCGAACTAGGACGGTATTATTGATATTACAATAGTGCCGCGACCACTAGGGGTTATCAAAATCCAAACAATGTTACTTTACCTGCACTTTGGCGGAAACCGGAAACAGTAATTTATCTTATTTGCATTAAGTAAACTATTCCAACTCGTCCGCTCGCGAAAGGACTTTATTATAAATATTAGCATAAAAGTGAATTCATCATCGTTATTGTTACGAAAAATACATTTTTTTTTTTTTTGTTAATATTACAACGAAAAACTGTCCCCGATTAAGTTATAATTTGTATACTTTTATTATTTCAAATTCGTATTAGAATCGATTCGATTTTTCGAATTTTAACGCGTATGTGAGATATCTCTTCGAAAAACAATCGAAAACCGATCGCCTAAAGTAAGCCGAGTATAATTTTTCGTTTACTATTAAAGTGTAAGTAGTATTAAACGGTAAAATATCTCAAGCTCTAGAAAACGAACGATAAAACTAAAATGTTGCAATAGAAAATAGGAATGACGTCGAATCCGCTTCAAATGTCAAACTTAAATAACGCCATCGAATGGTTAACAATAATAATTGTAATTCAATATGGAAACGATTAAACGAGTCGATTAAATGGGTGAATTATTAAATTGACTTTTGACTACGATAGAACTTAATATTTAACGTTTTTTTATATATATATATATTTATTATTCGTCTAACGACAGTAATATTTTAATATTTATTATACTTGTCTGTGTGTCCTCGTAGCCGATAGTGTTTAAAAGTGAACACATTTTATAAAAAATAATTTTAGTTTGCTGTTGCCGTCTTATCGCGTGGTTATCTTAAACAACTCACGTACACACACAAAGTGGATTATTTGATTAATGACTAACGAGTTGGTATACATCAAAATTCTCAAGTTAAAAGTACAGTACCTAAACGCGCGCGCGCGTGTGTGTGTGTGTGTGTATATATCAAAAAAGTATACGTCGAGAAAGTTATACGAAAATAAATTTTAACTCGATAAAAATTCCATAAAGTTTTTAATTATCATTTCGGAAGCGTGTACACCTTTATGATGAATTGATCGTAATATTATTCGACATAACTATAATAGTTTTAATCCGCACGAAGCGTGTTTCGTCTACACGAGTTCGACCGGAGTTTCTCTCGGTTTTCATAAAAATAAAAAAAAAGAAAAGTTATAGAAATAACGGTATAGCGACGCGCGTAAGACACTTTTGTGTTCGTACCCAGTGGCGTGGTATCTCGTTAGTGTGATGTAAACAATCGCCGAAAATCGTATCTACCTCGTCAATCGATAATGCACTCCGATAATTATTATCGTGTTATTATTTTTCAAACCGCTAAAAAAAAAACTACTCTAGACATTTTCCCCGCCGATTTCAGGCATAATATACGTAATTAGGGATTTTAATTCTACGCGCGTTATGCAAATTATTTAACAACGGTTTTATAACTATTACGGCTTGATAAATGGCTAAAATTGTATTTTAATGCGCATAATATCTAAAACACGCATCTAAAATGTCTGATGACATTCGAAACACGTCTGATAATTATTTTATAAGTGTAAACGTCGTTTTTTTTATTTCTATAGACTCGCGTCACGCCACCGCCACCGCCACCGCTCTACAATAACGCTGTCGCGCGACTTTTCGTTTCAATTATTTTTTATCAATAGGTAGTAAAATCGGAGTTCTTTAAAAACAACGTGTGACGGCCAGCCTCCCGAAAAGCCCGCTAAATAAATCGTCTTGCCTTTGAAAATTCAAACCGAAAATCTAAATACCGATAAAGCGCCTCGAAAACGTAACTACAGTCGACTCCGCTTTATTGGGACACATCGGTTGCATGTTATTTTGTCCAAATAAAGCGGTTGTCCCAATAATCCGAAATGAAAAAAAAAACATACAAATTTATTGAAAAACTGATTTTTATTATATCTATTGCCGTTGATTGTGGTTCAAGTAAATTGTCTTCAATCTTTTCTAATATGTAATTGACCAGTGTTGCTCTATACTTAACCTTTAAATTTTGGATAACACCCATATCTAAAGGATGAATTAGTGACGTTGTATTAGGTGGTAAGAACTCAAGCTTGATGTTTTTCAAAGATATATTAGGATGGGCAGTACAGTTGTCTAAGACGAGGCATATAGCCTTTTTTTGTTTTGTCCAACTCCGTATCCCAACGTTGCAACCATTCGATAAAAATGGCCGGAGTCATCCATGCATTTTTATTTGAGTGATACTCAACTGGTAATTTTTGTAAAGAAATTTGTTGAAAACAACGTGGTTTTTTACGTGATCTATTGATATACTCGATAAAAATGTCCCAATTATCCGGATTCGTGGCCCAGATAAGCGTTGAACGTTTACCCTACAAGTATACATTTGTTTTCGTAATTGAAGAATTGTCCCTATTAAGCGGTTGTCCTTATTAACCGGTGTCTCTATTAAGCGGATTCGACTGTATTATTGTTGCGGACATTGTTCTCGACGAGAATAAATTCGGTTCGGTACCCGAAGGAGTTTTTCTCCGCCGACAATGATATAACGCCAACGACATTCACCTGACTGGTCTGCGTTGTCCTATACATTCTTCAACGCCGGCTTACTATGAGAACCAGAAAAATCCGATATTTAAAAATTTTCAACGCGGACAAATTTGTATTTATACTCTACACGCCGGTATATAAAAAATATAAATCGTAAAATCGGTACTTTAAAGAATATGCTTTCGAGTTTTTATTTGTTTGACAAAGTCGAGAGGCGCCAAGAGAGTCGTGTATGGTTGTTGCACCAATAATAATAATTATTATTTCCCTTTGTAAAATTACTTAAATAATATTTCAACTCAGTTTGCGGTAGCGTTTTTTTTTTTTTTTTTTTTTTCCCCAATGTTATGCTTATTTATAATTGACGCGGAACATTTGGAATTAAAGCGCAATATATGCATATATGTGAAATAATTTTTCACGTTCAAAAGAGATAAATCCGTTTTTTTTAAGGACTTTATATTAATTAATCGCATTTATCTGATAGTCGTATCTGTCTTCGAGAATTCTACCAATACACACAAATTGAAACATTTTATGAAAAAAAAGTGGATTTATCTAGTTGTTGTTGTTGTTGTTGTTGTTGTTGCCATTCGATTGATGTCGAGCGTCAACTCATCCGTACACACGAATCGAGTGCTTACGCGACAAATATTTCATTAGCATTGTATATTTACAATGGAAACGCGCGCGTATTTTTTAAAATAAGACTCGCTTATCCGCGACCGATTTGAACACGAGAAGCTCAACAGAAGAAGCCGGTAAAAAATATATAATATATACGTAAGACCGCGAAACCGCTTAGTGATTTCACGGAAACGACGCGAAAAAAACGGCGACGCGACGAAAATGAATTGCACGACCAAAGCCAGCGACGACGAGGATTTCTCTCAAACATCCCGGATCGTCATTAAACCGATTTTTCTTCGCGTTTAGCCTACACTTTTGTTGGCGAGCACTGAAAACTCATCTCCTTTAATTCCCGGCCGTTTTCATAACGACTTGAACATATTAAGTTTAATCACTTATAACTACTTCGATAATTTAAATTTTCTAATTGCTCGCCCCCGTGGCGACGCTCGCTTCGCCCGGTCGTCGTTACTAATTGTCCTCTAAATAATACAATATAAATGTGTGTGTGTGTACGCGCGCGTGCGTGCGTGCGTCTATCAGTCAATACATATTTGTGTCTAAACAAAAGTCACGGAAAGCAGCATTTATGGTATACGCGACCTAAAAATCACTCACATTTTTTTTTCTATATATAATATTATATTCAATCAACAAAATCGCAATATGTGATTATTTTTTACGAGTTATTTGATTTGAAAATATTCGCTAATGAATCGATTCGTTTTTTAGAGCCATAAACGTGCGAAATACTGACGATTAACTGGCAACTGGTGGTGGGGGAGGGGGGAACAAAAAAAAAGTAGGATATATGCGTTTTTATTTTATCGCAGTTATTAATATTATTACGCCTTACCTTTGCTGCCGATGTGAATTCTGGTGGAAAAAAAATGGATAGTTTCGGATAAATTGTAGCCACATGTAGTTTATTATTCACACACTCGTTTATTTCCAGCCGATTGATTGCGATCATTAAAACCCGACGCACAGATAGATAGATATAGTATATCAGCTATGGACGCGTAGTACTCTATACGTCTTGTAAACGTTCAATATGCAACGTCGATCATTACATTTGTACGAAACGTTTTCCTTTTGCTAACTCGAACGGAAATTCTATGCGCACATGTGGAACGTTATGAAAAATTTTTTAGTATAAACACATATTATACACTTGGTTCGAAAAAAATTATTAAAACTTTGAAAAAAAAAAACAACACTCTCCGGTGTGAAATAAAACAAATAAAACGTGCTGCGAGTCTCTCGGGAAAAGAAAATTAATCGTTTGTTACGTTTCGCGTTTTAAAAAAAAAAGAAAGGAAAAAAGTGTGCTCCTCAAATATATTTTTTTATGCATACATCGTGTTCGTTCTTATCCTTTTTTTTTTTGTTTTTTTTTTTTTCTCTACAAAGTTTTCCGTTAAGTCGTAGTGGTTGGTTTTCCGGACGAATCGATATGGGCCGACCCGACAGCACATCAAATCACCGGTGTTCAGTAAGTGTAACAACAGAATAATATATAGTCAAGCGATATCAGTATTCGCCGAGGACGAAATTAAATGGGATTGTAAATGGGGGGGGGAGAAAAAATCTTTCATCAACGTGTTTTTTTTTTTTTTTGTCGTTCGGTCAATGATTAAAAAATAACAAATAAAACGCCCTATAACGGCTATAATTCAATGTACCGCGTTTACATCGTTTTCGTCCGAATTCACACGCGCGACCGTCTCAAACCCTACAAGTGTATCGGCGGCGTGTTTACGAGAAGAAAAAAAATATATAAAAGACGGGTCCCACTGGCTTTTTTTTTTTTTTAATGTTATTTATTTCAGAAAACGCTATTATTAAGTGCCGAGTGAAATTAATATAAGTACCCGTCTGGCGTCTAATATTGGACATATACAACGGAGTAGCTTTTCCTTTCGTCAATCATTTCGTTCGGGCTTCGAAATTTTCACATTTTCTGACGTGCAATTTCATTTGCGTACAGGTACTGGAAATTTAACGCCGACAACTTGAAAGAAGGTAAACAGCGGTAAAACTGTACGAAAACCACATCTCAAACGCAATAGACTTTATCGACTCGAATCGAATGTCTTTCGAATTAAACGCCGAAGCTCTGAATCGTCTGCACTAGCCGAGTTTGTATTGTTTTTACTAAAAAATATATAAAAATACACGTTTAAAATCACAGAGTGGATCTCACGCGACACGAAACGATTGTGATTTCTAAATTCGAAAAAGTTATCGAAATGTTTTATCCTAACTGTAGTTCGCGACAAACGTTTTCGAGATCGGTGGACCGTCGTCGTGAGCCGGATTCTCGCCAGTCAGTCGAGAAAATCCGAGAAACACTCCACAGTCCGACGACGACTGCGAGCCAAACGCGATAATCGTGCAGCCCAACGTATAGTATTACGTCGGCGCTGATGACAAATCACAGACGTGTACCGAGAACGGAAGGATAATACCGCGCGCCAGTGTTCCAATCAAACGTACGATTGCACGGTGTAAATTGCACATGTCATTAATTCACCGCAGTGCATCGTGTGCGCGCAGTAATAATAAATAGGTGATAACGTATACGTGTAAACGACGTTTCGACAATACTTGGCGCGAGAACGTCGAATTCCGGTCGAACGCCGACGGCGGCGGTGTTTCGACGAAGAAATCAACGAGGACTATACGATATGCGGACGACACGATACGTATAACTCTGCGAACGCGGTACGAATAATATTTTTGAAATATGATTTTTTTTTTTTTTTTTATGGTATTTTTCAGCGATCGTTTTTTCGCCACGTTTCGGTTATTATTATTCGACGTATATTTGGTTTTTTACCTAACCTAACCGACAACGATTATTTAAAGAAACGATTTTTCTTGAGAAAAACTCTACCGTAAAGACGTTGGTTTACGTTATCAAGACGGTTCGCTCAGATTTCTGTGGACGTAGAAAAACTTGAATATTTCAAACGGATAAATAAAGACAATTAACGTAATTGGTAATGGGAAAACGTTATATGAAACACCCTGTATGGGACAGGCAAGACGAAAAAAATGTTACGAAACTATGGGAAATCCAGAGAGAGAAAAAATATCCGGCGCTCTTATCACATTCTTTATTGTGCACAATATATTCGCATTATAAGAAGACTTTTTCCCGGTCGTTTTTGACTCGGCGCGATCAAAATTTATGAGCTAGGTTTACCGCAACTCTGACATCCCGTAGTTTAATATTACTGCGACTTCAACTGTTAATAAATACAAATCCGTCACAGACGTTAATACTGATACGACGCGTTTTAATGTCTTGTGCGGTGACGGCCGTAGTGTGTTGTGATCTAATGTCTTCACTAACCCAAATGGTTGATCATATTTCCGAAATGAAAATGGAAAAAACAAACAAACCAATAACAATAAGGGGAGAGATGGTGATTAATGACTCGATTTCAAGAAAGAAACCCCCGTCCGTCCGTTAAAGCAGACTACTTAGAGCCGTCGTCGCGATCGTCTGCTTAACTGTAGCGCTGGCTTATAGCAGAAACATTTAGCGTCCGGCTGTTTCGTTTTCGGTTTTACAACACTATGTGAACAGCTAATAAAACAATAATTAACAAACATGTGCTGTTTGAAAAGAAGAACAAAATCGATCGTTAGCTCCGCGCGCGAACACGCCATATACAGACTACACTCTCCGTACGCGTTTATACGAAAACATAAGCAAAACAAATGCAACTCGCACGACACCTAAACTCGCCGTAAAACTTACAAACGACAACAACAATATTATATTATGTTATGTTGCGAGCGGCGGCGGCGGCGCGCGTATACGAATCGGCGACGTACTACCGTCCCTATCGGTCCCGGCGATGACGTCGTCGTCGACGGAAAACATTTTGAATAATTACCATACGAAAAAGTCATTACGCAGATAGAAACCCGGACGATATAAGCTTTGCATACTTGGCACTTAAATAGGTATAGGGAAATGGATATCGATTTTGTGGTCGTGTTTACTTATTCTCCTGCCCGGCAAACACTATATATCCCGTAAACTCTACATCCGATTATTCAAATGCACATACGCGATACACCTATACTTACACGGGATAACGCTTAATGCGTGGTAATAATCACGTTCCCAAAGCGATTGTTAAGTAGTATTATTATTATTATTATTATTATTATTATTATTATTATAATTATTATTATTACTAGTATTATTATTATTATTATTACTACTGCTATATAATTATCCGTTATGGAAGCGGATTCAATCGTTCGCACAATCGATTCGTTTAAATAATGACTAGCCGAAATGAAATCGCTGTTAAAATATACGAGATCCTTATTATTTTACAATAATGTCGCACACGCGTGATTATTTCCTTATATGCCAATCGTTCTAAATCTTTCGTCGTCATGCGACATAATAATGACTGCGCTCCGCCTCCGATGCTTTTAGAACCCGATCAATAACAATGATTTTGCGTTGTAAGCCAAACCTGCGGAAAACAACAATATTACTATGGCGCAAAACAACGTCGTCGACCGCCCGTCATCGTATTCCTCCGAATTCGCAAATAATCAAATAAAATTGTTATTGTAATTTGAATCGTTATTTTCTACAACGAGGAGTCGAGTCCGGTCGGATTTTTTCCGTAAAAACAATTCAAAGCCGTTGAAATGTATTTCGACACGGATATCTATGGAATTTTTTTTTCGGACTCGTTTTTATTATTTTCGTGTATATTTTCATTTATAATTATTTAATTGTATTTTCGAACGAAAAGTTACGCGACGACAAACCTACGAAAAACATATAATATTTTAATAACGCAATACAGGATACTATTATTATTATTATTATTCACTAATAAAAACGTGAAAATAGTTTCGACATATTCAAATTTATTAATGTATACAAAAAGTTCATCCTAGTTTCAATAAATAAGTTTTAGACACATGTGTATAGATTAATAAAATAGTTGAAATAGTTAATACCCATCTATAGATATAAAGAACTGTTATTAACAAAGTTTATCTTTCGATTTACTAAGGATATTGAGATTATGAATAGTTTCTTCTTAGTCACGCGAAATGTTTATTTTAGTTGTAACGACGACGAAATGTACAGCTTTTTCGGTACGCTCAAAACCCAATAAATCTCCGTTGTTAGCTGATAATAAATAGCATTAATTATTATTGTACGAGTAGGTGCTGCGTGTTATCCGAGTATATACATTAGAATTTAACTTAATAATAAAACATTATATAATTTGTTATTTAATAAACGGGAACGGGGGATTTACACGCCGAACGTAGTGAAATATTTTATGCAGTTTTTTTGTTTTTGTTTTTAGTTTTAATTTAATTTTATGTTTGTATTTATTCTTTGCTGCTTTGGCTCGTTTTTAGTGTTTTGATACGTTTTCAGTAATTTATTTAAAATATATTTACTTGTGCGTTAAATTTATTTCCGTTACTGCAAATGAATTGCTCAACTGATTAAATTATATTTGAATGTTTTCAGGGACGAACACAACGGCCGCTATCGGGGCTCCAGCTCACACTTTGGGTCGCTGCGACTATTTCAAAGACACCTTAAATAATTGAATCGCAAGAAGGAGAAGAAGAAAAAAAACTCTGTTACTCCGGTAGCATCTCTCACAGTACTCTCTGACGAATACCAACAAATTACATCATATCGTGTTATATATTTTGCTTGTTTTTCGCGTACATTTTACTATGATACAGAATTTTGAAACGTTTTACTTTTTATTTACCTTCGATTTATGTCGATTGAGTTTTTCAACAATTTTAATAAAAACTATTTATTTTTTTTTCTCGTTGGTTCTTCTCCGATGCTGAATATACGTACTTATTATTAATTGCTCTTGTTTGATTGGTAATAATTGTATTAACGGTTTATACACACACACACAACTTTACCTCAACAATGCCGTCGCTGTCGAGTTTCGACAAATTATGATAATATTTGACTAGGTAGGCTTTATTCTAACTAATTGATTTACGTTCACGCGGCCCCGTTCGAACGTTGGTGTTTTAGACGTAGTCTCCAGTTTTTATTTATACAATATTCCTAGAGCCTATTTCAGCGTGTGTTTATGATTTTAATCGAAACCAACGAATACGACTTATTCGTATGACTTCGAACTAGATTTATCGATTCGTCCATCTATCGTTTTTTCCCCTAATAATACATTAATTAGTGTCTGTTAATTAAATGTCGTTTTTACAACACCTGCACGCTAACACACATTAACACTAACACCTATTTATAAGGCTATATAGCACACAATATAATATATACTATTTATATTTTTACACGTCACCGTCGAACGTTGCACATTATCGAATACAAAATTATACTTTCGATTAAAAATGCGCGTCGAAAAACAAATAGTGTCCGTTCGGATGACAAAAAAAAAAATGAAAACGATACGGTGAAACACGTTATGTTTTAATCCGCGTTTATCTACGTATATTTACGAATTTACGAGTGTTGATCCGCCGGAAGGTAGTGATAAAAGGTCAATTTCGCACGTGTTTTATTATGTATCCCTAATTCGTTATTCATTAATAAACTGCTGTGTTTACAGTACCTCCCTTTTAGTTCGACTTTGAAGGCAGAGTAGACGGAGAAATTTTAGGGCGGTTTTCTTTCATTTGATTAGTTTTATTCGGTAAAATAAACATTGGTTTTTAACAAATATTTTTCGTTTTCGTAATATCTTATTTCCAAGATTATTTACCATCGTGCGAAACACGCTAATATTCGTTCTAAATTGTCCCGTGTGTATATTTTTTACTCTTCTACAGAAGTTGTTGTCCTTAACTGGTGTGTATAATTTGAGAATTTAGAAAATTATTTACAGGGAAACCATTTCAAAGAAAAATGTTGTAAATTGATTTCACTATATTATATTTATTATTACTCGGTAATATTTATTATAATTATAAACGAAGAAGCCAGATATCGGCGGCGGTCTATTAAATGTATGTAAATTAAAAAAAAAAAAAACCAAACAAAATTAAAGTGCATTCGCAATAGCTTTCAAATTACTGTCAAGTGTTGTATTTTTAGTTTTACAATCCTCGTACAGTTGTCTTTTAACGACTTGTCGGTTTTCAACAGCTGTCTTATTCCATTCTATAACCTTCCTGTCATTTTGTCATTGAAGAAAATGTTGAATTCTAAAAATGAAAAATATAAGTAGACAGTTATTTGAAAGCTACGGCGAATTATTCACCAAGGTTTTAATATTACAATAATATATTTATATTATATACTCGGATTGTAATAATATATTATGATGATTATAATATAGCGTGAGATATAATAATAATTGGAATTCGATATATTTAAAATCGGAAATTAATTAATTTTAGATCGCGTTTATCGTCGACGTTTTACCATTGGTTATTTTTTTCTCTCAAACACTTTTTTCCACAGTTTTTTTTTCCTCCCCGAAGCACACATATTTTTTTAAATATTTTCATATCCAATTATTTTATCAACGACACGACGACGGTGGCGGCGCCCGTAACTGTATATTGGGTTCATTATAAGAATATTTCATCCTACTTCTTTACAGTCTTTTATGAATATGAACCATAACAAGCGTGGCCCAACATGCGTTTAACAGTTTAATGATATTACATCAGTATACGTATTAGTGATGGCTTTGTACAAAGAGAAAGGACGATCGTACCGCCCCTGTTTAATTTTAGGATATTTAGGGAGATCGGCGCGTCCAGCGGTCGTTGACAGTTTAATCTGTACAAGGCTCGGTTTTATATTAAGTTTCTCAAATCCTAATAGAATTTCCAAGGCTAGTGGCCAACAAATATACGCCCTTTAGTTTACGCGAGCGTATCTGATGTTCTAAAAACTGATTGCAATAATATCGACGCGATGACGATTTAATGACGACGCGATAACGATTGGAAAACAAAAAGCTGCCACGACGGCAAATCCGTATCGACTTTAACCCGCGTACTTCGCGGAGACTCGTTTATATTTTTCGCGTTAAATATTACATTATTTCAATAGTGACATGTTTATCCGACGGCACGTACATAATCATCGGTGATAATTACTACGCGCGAATAATTACATTTAAGACGTTTCCCGCGAGATTATATTTTTCTCGACGACTTGTTTATAACAGAAACACTTGTTTTTCGAGACGGGTAAAAAGATATATTTATTTAATGCGGGGGCTGCCGACGATTTTCATCGCGAAACGTTCTGAAAAATATTATTTTAATTTTGCGTAATATGTACGGGAGGAGGATGCATAATTATTATTAAGTAGGTAACGATTGAGTCGGAATAATATCGGTTTGAAAAGAACAAAAAAAACTCAATTAATCTCTGACGGCCAGGTCTCGTGTCCCACCGTTGATATTATATCAGTAGCGAAAGCGAAAAAAAATACATTAAACCGTACGTAGTTGTGTCGTGTTAAAAATTGATTTCGTCCATCCGTTTGCATTCGAAACGAGATGCTAATTTGATAATACGAAATATATTATGAATATTGTACATATTAAAACGCACGTACGTTTCACGAATGTACTAGAAACATTTGTATAAACATTTTTATAAACGTTTGGCCGACATTTATACGACACGTACGTAGTCTTTTCGACGAACGTCATACGAGTAGTATGACTGGGTATATATGGGTTAAAATAACAACGGATGTTACATTTTTTTCTCGAGACGACCGTTAGCGATGGATTCGTGTTCGCATCCAGCACCAAGGTTCTCGTTTTTCTTCAGCAAAATCCTCGGGGCTCAAATAGCGCACAGCTGCCACCGATACTCGTATGTTTTTTTTATTCTTTTGTTTTTTTTAATTCTAAACGTATCGCAGACTACCGAAAATAACGTGACTCGTATCTATACATACATACATACATTTTTTTTCAGTATTTCGTCCGACCCCGCGCGTACATCGAATAAAAATACGCCTTGGCGATTTTGCAATTATAAACACGACTCGTGCGTAACGTGAACCGGGGATCGCAAAGGGTCGCGCGGAAAAAATGAAGGAGTGGCGTCGATATGGTTTTGCGGACCTTTTTTCCCGTGACAAAATAATCGTTATGAAACGCCATTTACCGTAGACACCGCACGACGACTCGAGATTTTCACTCGGTTATTCCCGTCCGCGTGCTTTCATTTCACCCATACTCTATAACTATATTACGCTAATTCGAGTGTTTTCACTAACAGTTTTCGGAAAAATCTCCTCGTTCGAATAGATGGACGATCACGTATAATGACGAATGACAAACGAATGAATCGATAAATCCGCACGGCCGCGGGGGCGATATTATGTTTTACGCGCGCATTAGAGTGACGCGTCGCTTACGGATTTTGAAATTCGCGAAAAACACCGGCCGTCTGGGAATCGACGTGTTCGTAGGGATGGGAGCAGCCGTTTGGGAAATTGACGATTCGCAGAGACGGAACGGGGAGAGATAACGGGACACGAATACGATTACCCCCTCGAGACTCTCCACGTGCGACATCGCGGTTACGTACTGACCCGGGCGCGGCGAGCGTGCGAGCGCCGCGCCGTCGTCGCCCGTTCTCGTTATTATGATTTCGCATTGTGTCCCGGAAGTTCTCGACCGTTTCCGAGACTCGCGCTTCGACCCGGGGTGTTTCCGAAAAAAAAAAAACCCCGCACTGGGAACCCGCACGGTACCGCGTCGTCGTCTACGCTTATATTTCTAATTCTATTTCTCGAGGCGTCGCTAAACCGCAGTATTGAAATTAGATCGGACGCAACTGCATCACATAAAATAAATACACACACGCGTTTTTTCATATAAATATATGGAGAGGGTTAAAGCCATAGTTGTGTGTAAGTCATAGTTGTAAAAATGAGTTATAAATTGTGGGCATATCTTTGAATGTTTGATTTATCATGAAAGGCAAAGCGAAGTCATAACTCAAACCTCTACCACGCTAGATGCTCGATTTGACCCTCCAGGTAATAATTTCATCCGGGAATTTATCTTTGAGTTTTTAACAAACCGTTTTGTTTCTCTAATTATGGTTTATAATATGACTTACACCACTATTGCTTTAACCCGCTCATATATATATAAGACATTTTTTATTTGATAGGGTGGATAGCCTAATGTTTTCGAGAAAAAAAATATCGATGCCTTTGCCGTCCGTACTCGCCTTCACCACGTGTAATATAGCGAGCTTTCAAGTCGATAAAAAGAGTGGGACGCGACGTTTGTCCCACAAAATCGATACCGCGTTGAGATTTTATTGACGCGGCGTTTCGAAAAAAGAAATAAAAATAATACATACACGGACTCGGTTTTAGGTCATATTATAAATTTTCTAAATACGTGATTTTGAAAACGTTTTTTTTTTTTATTATTATTATTATTATTTAAAGCACGAGTAAAAAAGTCACGTTCGTCCGAGATGGAGTGAGGGGGACAGAACGATACGCATTCGTGTCTTGACTCGGCGATTTACATACAATTCGTATTTGACTTCTCGGGCAACGACATTGTTGTACTGGGTCAAATCTGGTGATCATTTAGTTAACTAGCAGAATTGTACGTAGATTGTACGGGCGACTCGAACAAACAGTACGAAACATTTATATTAAATTCGCATTCCGAAAAACGACGATTCCTTTATGTTTATTTCGACCGGTTGAAAACGTTTTGGTGTATAGAGTCGTTCTCCACGCCTGTTACAGTGGCTAAACTTTACCGCGCGCATAGTTTATAAAATAAATAACAATGCCCCGCCGACGACGACGCGACGTCGATCTACCGTACATTTTGTCGGCACTGCATTACTTTTTCAATCTTCCGTTCGCGTTCTGTATAGAAAGAAAGAAACATAAAACGAATGTACGTATATTATTCGCATTCATCTTGATTCATTGGGCGCATTCTTTTTACGGCATTATACATACAATGTACTCTCGACGACAATAGATAATAACATTATTATTATGTAAAATAGCCCTCCTAAAAGGATATTTATGGCTACCGTGCGCGCGAGATAACAATAAACCTACTATCGCCGTGTTTTTCTTTTTCTTCGGCGTGCAAAATATACGATTCCGAACCGAACGCGTTCGCGCGTTCGATGTTCACGAGTCTTCCGGGTTGGTGTCGGACACGATCGCGTGCCGACGACCGACAGACGTCACGGCACAGTTGCCGCGAAATGAAATCGCGTCGTCGGCTTGTGTAGACAATTACTATCGACGAGAGCAATCGTCGAATGACGAACCTCCTGCAGTAGTTGGCAGATTGTCGGCAGAGGAGCTGTGCGAAATCTAAATCGACGGCGATGCAGTGGCACGTGGCCGAAAACGGCGGGGCGAAAAACGGACGCCTTGTGCTATGGTCGAGAGACTACAACGCCACCGCGGGCATGCGTTCCGAGACGAGCAACGAGATCGAATTCGTCGACGAATCGATCGAGACGGCGGCGACGAGCGATGACGACGGGCGAGTAAAAGGTCGAAAAAGAAAGCGACGGAATCGGTAACGGATCCGAGGGCAGCTCAAAGAGAGAGGAGGAGTTTTTTCAACAAAAAAAATACACACATGTTTTCGGTGTCGATTGATTTTCTTCGTTGTTTTTTTTCACGTCGTATCGGACGCGTTTTTTTTCACAACCGATAAAAAATACAGCCGAGACTCGTTGGAGTCGAATTTTTTTCGTTCGACGACGGAAACGGTTATCTACCGGTCTAGATTTAAATGTGTTTTAGACCACCATATAGTGAGTGCGGAAACAGTGAAATAAAATTGCATATTTATGCAAATCAGCATCAATCAATATAGTGTACCGTCCGACGAACCTAACTGATAAATTTGACAGATTTTTATCGCGTGAAATTCTAGATATTTATCTCATATGATAACATTGTACTGCGAACGATAATGGAACAATAGAATCACGTGTTGAATTCGGCCTGTCGTCGCTCGCTCGCGTCCCCCCGCGCCACTGGTCGGAATTCGGTATACTATCGTGTCCGGTGAACTTTTCTCGCGCGGCACGTTGAAAACGAGTAACGACCGTTAATCCCGACGAGTTCGGAGGTGAAACTGTACGTTTTCGTCGCGCCACGCTGCTGTTGAAAAAGTGACGGTCCTTCGAGATAGTAATTCGAAATCCCCGGACCCGAGTTATCCGTTTTGGGCCGTGAAACACGGTTCCGAAACGTTGTCTGGTTCGACCGTGAGGGCTGTACGTTTTTCTTTCAATATGATATAGACTTCGAACACACTCGCCGCACATTGCTTTCGACAGTAATAAAATGACGTCTACGTTGTCTTTGAAAAAGTTATCGTTTTTCAAATCAAATTATAACCAAGTCGACATGATCGCCGGATACGCTTGCCCTCTTCCAAAGACTTATATTTGCAATGATTACGAAACCAATTATTCGATTTGCAACCGAGAAATTTCCTTTTAAAGTCGCCCTCTTTTATAAAACTGTACCGAAACGACAAACTAAAAAAAAAAATTATAAATCTACGGATATCACGGTGGCCTACCGTTTGTGTTGGCTAACGGGTTTTTTTTTTTTTTATGATGCTTAGTGAACGTGAAATTAAACGTTTTAAATATATCACTCGAATCAAAGTGGAATATAATAAATTACGATTATTTTACGAGTGACGGGAAAATTTAATTACGATAAACTTTGATGTAGTAGATTACGATGAATTGTCGCGCGACGAATTTGATACGACTAGACAGGACTACACGGGACACACTATAATTACGCTACGATCGATTAATATTTACAACGTGACTTTTTGATTTATCGCATAACAAATCGAAATAAATTGTTCGTTTTGAATATGTTTAAGATTTGAAAACGAAACTTAATTATAGGCATGCACGCGTGAAATGACGTTTTAAAAATGACTAAACAGAAGTGTGCGAGTAAATTAATATCGAGTTTTAATGGGCAAAAACCTGTTCGTTTTCTTTAATAATTATACTCTACTACACACGCGATATATGTACATATACGTACATATAATTTTAATAATTGCATCGCGAACATTGTAATTGAATTATAGTTGAAATTATTTTCGAACGGCTTGATTAAAACGAATTCAATTCACTTTGATATTAACACACGGGTATTAATATATCACATATAGATCAACCATATTAAAAAGAAGAAAAAACTGTACCGCGCGAATTATTGTTCTAGAATTCGAAAGAAGCGCTAAAAAAAAATTGACCTATTTTAAAAACTATTTCGAATCGAACGGTATGGACTCGATAAATTATTTAGACGCGTATATCAGTGCTTATAACGATCCGCTGACTTTAATGAAATACTTTCAAAATACGCCGTCGACGACGAATAAGAGCGTTTTCACGTTCATCTTTTCGAGAGCGGAAAAAAATAAATAAAAATACTCGGCTCGAATTAATAGACGTCATTGTCGACGATATACGAACGAAAACGGGGCGAACGAAAATTGGATTATCGTAAGCGCACCAGTGGACTTTCTATTAGTGAAAAAAAAAAAAAAAAACTGATACCTATCAGAAAACCTTAATATTCTACAGATGGTGTTTTTTTTTTTTTTTTGTGATACCGATCCAATGCACCGGGAATTATTGTACGCGACGAAATGTCTAACGATGTGGAAACTTTGAATAATATGAAACACGGACAGAGATACGGGACTTTGTAAATTCATCCCGAGTTTGTTGGATAAACAAAAAAAAAAACGTGTCGTCAAATATCCGTGCGGAGGAATAGGATTTTTCGGACGACGACGATGACGTTATAGTCGCGAGATCGATCGATGAAAATATTTGTTCCGGAAACGACGCGACGATTAGGCGAAGAAGGAAAGTCTTGTCGGCTCTCTTTGAAGGGGGGGGGGGGGGAAACAGATTTCCATGGAAATTAACAGCGATGTGCAACGTGGATTTCAACGTGGCGAAATGTGAACCAGACCCCGGTGCGAACCGACCAATATATTTTAATCGAAAACGATTTGCGTACTGTATAAAAAGTAAGCGAGAACGGTCGCCGTAACCGCCGTCGCCAAAGTTCTTGTCGGCGCGTTTTTCACTAGGTTTTTATCGGACTTTTATGACGTTTCTACAACGGAAAATGGCGACGTGATACCCGCGGTAGGACAATACACGACGGCGATACTTCCATTTACTACCCGGTTGGTTTTGCATTGGGACGTTTTCATTAGAATCTACGTCGTATCGAGCACGCGGTGTAAAAAAAAAAATATAGCGCCGATGTTTTTAGAGTCGGATGAGATACACAGCAGATGACGAGAGATTAATACTGGTGAGTTGGTCATTCATCCAATGCACGCCATTGTTTTAGAAAAACGATTCTGCGCGAAGGAGGTCAACCGCTATGTTTCTAAATAATCGAAATTTACGATTTCGTTATTGAAATGTCGTTTGAAAAAAAATTAAAAAATGATCGCTATGAATTTTCAAAATGTTTCTACACGGATAAAAACAATACTACGAGAACTCGCTGTGACAAAGCTCTGATGTTAAGCGTCCTGAAAACCGACTGATAACCGACCGTTAGCTCCAGTACTTGGAAATACAAAACGGACGTGTTGAAATTCGAGTCCCCTCGCGCGAACGCCACAACGTAGGTGTACAATAACGCGCGTTATTATCGTGACAAGCGTGTTTGATATATTGTAATATTATATATTCGTACCGGACAATAATTGGAAAAATATTGATATCGATGTCGTTTGATGTAAATTAGTGTTGTTTATATTGAAACTGATTTAAACGTCGTCGATTTAAACGTAAAATAAACATCGTTTTATCAATTATTTTTCGATCCGAGTCGGTAAATTTCTACCCAAACACGTCAATCCTTCTTTCTTATTGACTTATTTATTATCTCAAAGGCCCGTCGCCGCCGCGCGGAAAATCCGAGGGCTCTGCATCGTTTGCCGTATCTTACACAATCTCTACTCCAGTCGTCCTAATAATTTTCCCAGTATCCTCTCTCTCCATTTTTTATGCTTATATTAAATTATCTTTTTTCGCTCCCCTTCGATCCATAAATTTTCCTCGAAATCATCCTTTCGGATACTCCCGGTTTTTTCGTCCGATTTCGTCGCTACGGTTGTATAAAATAACGCTACAAATATAACTAGAGTTTTGTAAAAAAAAAAAAAAAATGATCTTCGTTTTTTTTTTCTCACGAAACCGTTGACGTAATAAACAGCGACGTAGTGTAATGAAACATTCGTCTGTGCTGTTTTCTTGTACGTATTTTCTCATAACGATTGCACTTACATTCGCGCGAGATTCTTGAAATATCTCACTCATTCAAAAGTGTACCCGTATATTTTCAATTTCCTCGTCCTGTCGTCGTCTATATCATACACTTCGTTTTTCTTTCGAAGGCCAAATCACTGGTCGGTCGTGTCAATGTTTTTAGTTGTTGACACGTCGATAACTAAATACGCCGTATTAGTTATTGTATTGATTATTCGAGTTAACTTTGAACCGAACACCCGGTGTTAGCACAACAAATAAAACTGGGAACGAAAAATATGAAATCAACGATAATTCCTACTACACTCGAAATTCCTTTTTATTATAATACAGATGCTGGTATTTATAATCTATGGAAAAATTGTCTTATATAGTAAACTATATAATAATCACTGACACGAGACAAAACAATAAAATGCTATATTTTATTATTTACAACGCTTAGAATTAATAAAGGAGTTCGTGAATTATAGCTAGACGGTTTTTTTTTTTATAGTAAGTGTATCTTCCTACACGTATAAAATTATTATGATCGATGTTATTCATCGTTGGCAATTTAAACTCGTCGATTTTAATATTCATGACACATCGAATCATAAACGCAAGTCCTTAAAAAAAAATCAATGAGACGTCGAAAGGTTTAAGGCCACTTTTAAGTTTGAAGCACGTAATTTTTTTTCTTTACATTTTTATGCACAAATTTTAATATGACAGGGAAACAACACGGACTAGTGAGTAGCGCGCGGTGGGTTACGATTCCGATAGTCTTTGAAGTACGTGAAGAGCATTAATATTAAGAAAATCTTTATTCACGTCGGTTAAAATGGTTTTTTTTTTTTTTTTTTTTCCCCCCCAGATACTTTAAGACGTCGTGTCAAAAACAAAAGCATATTATTAAATATTTCTCGGTATAAATATTTATACGTATATTGCTAATATATTATATACGTATATTTGAAAAAATAATAAACAGAAGAAAAAAAAAATGAAATAATTACTCTGGTTTGGAGTGAAAGAGAGAAAAAAAATTATTCAAGAGGGTGTGGACAGATAAAAAAAAGGACTGCAATTTACGCGCGCGTATTATAATAAATTGTGTATACGTATATACGTGTTTCTACGAGTAAGCCGAAACGAGCTTAATCGGCAACGCTGTTTTTACAACAAGCTGCCACACGATTTCTACCGGACATAAAAGAGCCAACAATGGCACTTTTCTCGGAACAAATGACAGCAATTATACAGAGCTTGCAATTTTTGCGTCGTAACACGCTAACGACACGGTGCGTTTTTTAAACGGTACGGCGACAACGGTTTCTGGACCGAGAGATAAGTGATAATATTTCCGCGACGAAACGATTAATAATAATGGTAATACGGCTGACCTGCAAACGATTTGAATAATATTCGCGCGAAACAATGACAATACGACACGTACAACGCGCGCAGAGGCGGAATTAATAATAATAATATATTATCATAAAAAAAAAAAATAGGTAATAATTGTATTGTTTTTCAATCTCTTACCTCTTACAAGACACCGGGAGTAGGTACGCACTCGAAGCGGATTCACACGGAGGCTCTAGATCTTCGCATTCCACCACCCTGATCACCGGCAACATTTAAGATCACTGCAAAACCAACACACCGCGCTGAAGACAACTGAGAACGTCAATATTTCGTCTACAACACACACCGACACGCCACGCGCACTACTACGTCTACTCGTATAGGTACTTCATTCACGCAAACGCAATAATACACTAGCCACACGGCAAACAATAGCAGACGAACGAAGACCGGCGAAAAATAAAAAAAAAATGAAAAAAAAAAAAGAAAAAAAGAAGCATAATAAACTGTTAAACAGTCTACAAACGCACATGCCAACTAATCTCGAATGCACAGCACGGTCCGTTATGATTAGAAAGCGTCTTGAAAACAATATTCATTGACGCGCACTCGTGACTTCTTAAATACACTACGGTCGTCGCATTCAATATCATAACCATAATAATAATAATAATAATAACATGCAATCGCTGATCGAAGAACGTTTAGATTTGAAGAGAAATGTCCATTACGCGGGTTAATGTAAAATACGATAATGTACATATAATACAGGTGCAACAGCGATACCGTATCGTTTTCGCAATATTTCAATACGGTCGTCGCAGATCTTCGCCGCGTTTATATTATACGTTTTGGTGTTGTGAAAAAAACATCATAATATGTAGTTCGTATGACGTAGAAAAATGTATGAACGTATTAAATTAGAAATTGGTTAAATTAATCGTGATTGCAAAATAATTGCAACACGTTAATAAACTCTCTTGTACTCGTGTAATAATATAAATATTTATAGAATTCGTTTCCTTCTCGCGATTTACATAATAGATTACCCAGCGTGTGTGAAATAAAGTTCATTTTCACCTCTACTAGAATATCTCTCGTAATACGTTCGAATCGTTGGAAAATAATATACATTTTTCAATAAGAAAGAGTATACACTTTTATCGCCCGCCGCCCTAGCACAGTGTGTCGATTGAATTAAATCCATCGCGACGATAATATTATTAGTACCTAGTCTAGAGAGGCGTTTTTTCAACTCCTCCGTGCACACAGCAGCAAATGTATACGTATTTATTCGATTAAATCTTTATTATTTATGGACGTTTGAAATTCGATTGCGGCAAGACATGATGCTCGCGCGTGATTTATACGATAGGTTTTTCGTCTTTTTTTTTTTTTAATTTTTTCCCTCATAATTTTAGTAGTACTTATTTACAAATTTTGAATGAAACGAGAAATGTATTTATTTTACCACGATGCGTTTTACTTCTTTTGTGTTTGTCTACACGGTTTTGACTAGAAGATTTGGCCCGAACGTCAACTTTACAGACATTTTCTAGTGATAAATATTGTGTAGTTGTTATACTTTACGAGATCATTCTTTGAATTTCCAAAAAAAAAAAAAACTTTCTAAATAATTGAGTAAAACTGATGAAAAATGACAAAAAATAACGCAAAATGTATATTACTTTCAAGATATTTCGACTATGTCATATAATAGATATTTGAAATAATTGAGTTTTCTTAGTTTCTTTTCTTTTTTTATACATAATATTCATCAAATAATTCGTAATGAAAAATAATAAGATCTCCGATCTCATCGAAATATAATTTTCTAACGCTTATAAAATGTTTTCGCGTCATTCCGGTATAATTTTTATTTTTCACTAGAAAGAGCAACTTCTCTAGAATCTCGTTTTACGTTTTCAAGCCTTTGAGTATTGATATTGAAAATATTTTGAATTCCCTTACTGCGACCAACAGTTTAAGATTTTCTCGTATTTTGTCAAAATTTTAACTTTAAACACGCGTATAAATAAAAAAAAAAAAAAAATGTCGACACCCGGATTTTCGAGATGTTTTCAATCGAGTAAGAACATTGTATGAGAAACTTTGTGTTACGTTTTCAAGCTCTCAAATAATTTACCAAAAATGTTTACATTACTATACAGCCCGTTCCGTGTCGACAAAGCCTTTACGCTCTGAGCAGACCGTACCACGATGTTTTTGTAATTTAATTCTATAATAGGGGTTTATATTTTTACGAAAGTAATTAAATATGAGAATTTTTTTTTAATGCACTCGATGTACACGTATATAATAGAGACGCGATTCGCTTGCTTATTATGATTGAACGCGACGGATTGCGGAAATTCGGTTTTTCGCGGAGCAATAGGAAAATGCGCGTGTTTTAACAATTAAAGTGTGACGACGACACCGGAGAATGAAATAAATATATATCACTATATTGTACTCGGCGCGAGCAAAAGAAAAAAAAAGTCGTATAAATATTGTAAAGACGACTTTCCTCTAGAATTGCCGGATGCAGACTGATCGTTTTAATTCGCATATACTCGTATATATACGCGCGAATTTCTCGATCGATATCCGGATTGCGCGCGCAGCTCGATCGAGGTATTGGCCGATGGGCGCGGGTTCTCTAAGGTGACGAGTCGTAGCTGAGGGCAAAATTGTTTGTAAACGATAATAATATTACGATAATATTGACATTTTACGGGAAAAAATTTAAAAAAAAACTCGAAAATGTTAAATGTCTATAAATAGCACAAAAACCGTTCGAAATTTTCACCGTGTCTAGAAAATAGCCGTGCAAGTCGGATGTAGCACGGTAATTTCGAGTCCCTACGATCAATGCTTTTTGATGAAAATAAAAATTCGATTTTGTCGAAAACACACCGGGGTGTTTCGTAAATGTTGCCCGTTTTTTCGTCGGTTTTTCATCTGTTTTTCACTCGCAACTCTTAAACTGTTGAAAAATTCAAAACACGTCCCGTCTCTTAGTACCAACTAGATACGATTTGCTATCAGAAACCAATAAACCGAAGTCGAAAATAGGACTATTTTTCCCGAGTTCTTATCGTGTACGCTAAAAAAAAATAAAATAAAAGTTAAACTAAAATGAAATTTAAACGAAATCGGGTGTTTCAGCGAATTCCAATCAAACGAGATTATAGTCGAGTTGTCGTCACTCTAAAAATATTAATCCTAGTGAATAAAAAAAAAAAAAAAAAAACATTTACCGAATACGCGCGTATTAGCATTTTTATTATAAAATATCCTATATAATTTTCGTAATATTTTTAATAGATTTTTTATACTATATTAAACTTTTAATCGGTACTGCGGCGCATAATAATCTCATCAGAGTCTCGTAGCTCGTTAATATTTTATTTTTTTTCCGAGATAATTATGTCGACGGACGTTTATCTAGGGGTACATATTATATATAGATGCGGGCGTGATATTTCGATTTCGCGAGGTGAACGCAGGACCGCGCGTGTTTTAATCCGACGTCGCGCGTCGTCGCGGTGTAAAAACGACATTTCGCCGTCGAATATTAACAGCGACGAGCGACCCACACCGCGCCGCAGGTCTGAAACAATGAGCCGCGTAAATAAACAGTAATCAACGCGGCGAAGTTTTCGAAACGCACTCGCCGCGATCCGGAATTCAAATCCTGGGATTCCTGTGTTAATCATGCGTTCATTGACACGCGGCGGCCGTGCACTCCCAATTAACGCAACAAAAGAGGATTTTTGATCGTCGGCACCACGCATCGCGCGTAATTTTGTTTAATTTCCTTCGCACGATCGTACAGCAGAACGCGTTCGGATGAATTGCCAAATGAAAAATATTGAATTTTCGCGACGATACTTTGTTAGCTGTCCGCACTACACGCGCACATAATAGTGTCACCCGCCACGCATTCCGGCGCGAACGTTATTTTTAGTAGTTTCCTCCCCTCTGCCGCGCCCAGTACTGGAGCCGTGGGGAAAACGCGCGTAATTTCCTTCCTGACTGGCACCTCTATTGTGCGTTTTAAATACGTTTTCAAAAGTATTTATTATTATTATTATTATTATTATTATTATAAACGAATCGAACGACGAAATATCGATCTTACCGCGCGCACGACGGAAACGTCGCATTCAATAATAATAATACAGTACGTATTATAATTTATAAACGTATACCTGAGGGGGAAAAAATTAATATTATATTTAATGTCGGTTTATGAGGTACGCATAACGGTTTACACTATTCCAATCTTTATTTTTACTCGGAATTTCTTTGCGCCCCGAATATCGCTCATTTTCATTTCAATTTAGATTATTACGATGATATTTTTTTCGTTTCCGTTTTCTTTTCTTGTTTCTCTCTTTCTCGCTCTCTCTCTCTTTCTTTCTTTTTTTTATTCGACCGATTACGACGACGGTTTTATATTCTTACGTTCGAGCAGTAACAAAAAAAAAAACGTATTTGGTTGTTTAGCTAAACGTTTCTTTAACCGTTTAGGCTTCGGTGCAGGTAACTAATACGAGTAAAATTAAAACATAATACCTATTCGACCGTACGATTTTACCGTGTGAGATTCGGAGGAAAATTAGACGGACAGATTGTTATTGCAATATGAATATCTTGTTCGCGTTCAAAAATGACTTTCATAAACGGACGGATAACAATTTTTATATCTTTTGTCGTCGAGTCGTTCGTTACAAATTTACAATATTCAAGTTTTACGTACTACAATGTTCGAAGAGAATCTTCAATGTTAAATATGTTTTCTACTTATATAATATATAAACGTCTTTTAATATCAATGTCAAAAAACCAAGCGAGACCCTGGTTCCTACTTCCGAGTTATAGTCCTTGATTCTGTTTATTAGTTCTGAAATCAACGATGAGTCATATGTGCATTCGATAAACGGAATTGAATATTATCTTATTAGTTATTTCATATGAATATAATTAAAAAAAAAATAACTTTTTTCATCAAAAGAAAGATTTTACCGGTCAAAATTGTATTGCTATTTCCGAGTTGTGTTTCGTTTTTCTTCGACACATAGTGAGAAAATCGAAAAGTGACCCGCCTGGGTATGTTGTGTCTTTCGGGTCTAATTTTTAGTAAAAATTATTAGATCCTATTAGAAACTTTCGGTACAGATTTACCGAAGTAGCTACAAAAGTTTGACCAAGAAAAATAATGTACCTATAGAAAATAGTCGTCATTACTGGTGCTAATAATCATTTTGCCGATTTTCAAACTTTGAAACTTTTATAAAAAGAAATTAGCCACCCACGTCGAATCTTTATAGACAGGCAAAATGGTTTAGAGGGGGTTGACCTCCTTATTTTAAACCATAAGACACACAGAATTTCTCGGTTTTATCGAAAGAAATATAAACACGCTTGGTGGACGAAACTTAACGACAAGTTGTTTTTTCTTCAATTTATTCGCGTGATTAAAAAATACAACCGAGAAAATCGAAACACGATTCTTCTAGAATACCGCCTTTGTCCGATTTGAAACGGTTCTTTCGCAGGTGCTCATTTAAACTTATCCAAAACTGTAATCACGCGGACAAAAAAAAAAAAAAACAATGATTGTAAAGTTCGTATCTACCTAACCTGAACACCGCGAGAAGCGTTTTGATTATTTACAAGTAGACGATTCGAATGCACGACACATGGCAACGATAGTTGTGTCGACGCGCGACGTGTGAAATATTAGGCATCGTTTTGTCTTTCACAATACCTTTTGTTAATCGAAACGATTTTGTCCGATCCCGTGGCTAGGATCAAATTATACCTAACGTTACGTGTCTGCGAATTTAATCCGATCCAATGTGACGATATCAGGACGAATCGGGCCGCGCGCCTGATAATGAGGGTTAATTAACCCTCCCTGGCGGACGCAATTACGCGCCCGTACGCGACATTGTCGTTTTTTGTTTATTGCATATTTCGCGTCGACGTAGGCGATGATATTAAACGATACGTTAACAGACAATAGTGTGTTGTCGCAGGGGAAAACAAATAATAAATACATATAGACATGACTCGTCGCACGAAATTAAAATGCCTTCGCACAACTACGATTAACGACAATTATAATTACAATACGTTCGAATGGTAGTCATTAGACTAACACGTTTATTTTTTTTATTATTGTTTTTAGACTATTTGAAAACGTTATTTTTTTGTAGCGAAAAATTATATCGGGAATAACGTGCGTCGTACCTATTTTTATACTAATTATATACTTTTTTTTTTCTCCGCCGAATAGCTACTAATTAATACTAAATAAATAATTATCGTCTTTGTTAAAGCGGGGGAAATGAGCTGTAGTTTAAACGCGCGGAGTTTTTTTAGACTACTATACAAAAGCAGTACATACGGCATCGCTTACGCGACAACAACAACGAAAAACACCCTATAAAAATAAATTTTCAGTTACAATAAATCCAGAGTATGATAGATTATTATTTACGAGACGCGAACAGTAATAATAAAACATATTAAATGTAGCAGGTACTACATTACAGAGGTGTTGTTTTGCGTTTTTTCGCTGACGCGCAATCGACGAAATGACATTCTGAACAAGGTTTGAAAAAATGAAGGAAAAAAAAACAGGTGCTTTATGCAATTTTAATAACGTTTTTACATTCTGACGGTAGTTTCAGAATGTGTTTTATTTAACTCGTTGCATTTGTACGCTGTAAAAAGTCCAGAATCGAACGGACGTTGACGGTCGGTTTTTTGAATACCCCACAGTACGAAATAGGTTGATACTCAATACTTTCTACCGATTAATTATTAATTGTTTGGCAACCGCAATTTTTGAATTTTTACTCGCTTAAAACCACAAAATTATCTTCTGAATCACTCTACTCCGCATCTCTTGTCTATGAACAGTATGAACCAAATAAAGTTGGAAAGAAATGCCAACTAATACCCAATTTATATAATCCTTATTTTTTCCATGTACATATTTCGGTTGTAAAGAGCGAATATTTATTAGTGCAATACTTTTTTGATGAACAAACCACTAGAATTTCCCTACTAATTCACTTGTAACTAATATAAATATACTATAGTAATTGTAATTATTAACAATTAATATATTTATGAAACGGAGATTTATTTTTTTATTAGTACAAGCTGTAAATAAATTCACTGATGATTTGTAATTCGTACTTTTACGAAACACACCCCCCGGCTGTGAATTATGAATACGCCGGCCAATAAACGCAAAGTTACGTGTCCGAAACAAGAAGAATAATATTGGTTTCGACGGATTGGAGACAAACAGTTACCAAACGATAGACCACGAACAATATTCCAAACTCTAATCACAGAACAATACGAATTACTAAACGTCACGTCGTAATAAGAATAAACAGATATGGCTACACTTAAAAACTCGTCGTTTTGATCGCAAGTGCTTCGATACGCGCGTATGGATCATCGCACTTGGACGTAAAACGATGTGACACTGCAGTTTATACAAACGTGTGGGTGCTCACTTAACAACGACGACGAAAAACATTTCATGGAATCGTTAAACCGTGTATAGCAATCGAGCGATTCGACGAAAGTACGTACAATGTACAACAAACAGTAGAAAATAGTAATGTCGGCAGTGCCTATATTAAACACGTGTTCGACGAGCCGCGGACGAAAGTCGAAAGCGTGATCGACTAAAATTTTAAAAACAACGCGTAGCCTTTAGTAGGCGATTTTCATTCGATTTTCGCGCGTTGCGATTAAAATTATTTATTATATTGTTTCGGTTCGATTACCACACGTCGTCGTCGGACACGATAGCAGTGTATTAAGAACAACAATTTGATAACGGCGACCTTGAGCGAACGACGGACAATTGATTATATTGTGCTGCGTTATGGCGTGATTTTCACCGCACGATAAACTAATGAAATGTAAAAACGAGTAGGACGTCCGAACCGACTACGTCTACTCGGAATCGACCGTCTTGAGTAATTTTATACGTCGCCGTCGCGCTGCGGAATCGTTCGCGTTTCGTATTCGCGTTCTGTCGGCGGACATACTGCGCCCGTGCGCCGGCTGTACAACACACCGTTGCTACTACGGCGGCGGCGGCGGCAGCGGTTAACCGAGATTAATCCGATTACAAGGAACGCCACTCAAAAATCCCGAAAAAAAAAAAACATCCGAAACGACTCGGTCGTCGTCGCGTTCGAGGCGGAAATAAGCCTTTTTCGATAACGCACAAGACACCCCCGTTCGCGCGGTAGAAAAGTGTACAAGTGGTAGATAATATCGACGGCGAAAAAACCAAGTCTAGTGCGCTCGAATTTTGGCCATCCGAAAGACGGGAAACGAGCGAACCCCCGCCCCCGGAACGCTTGAAAAATATTTAATCACGAGTCTGCGTTTTGGGAGTTTATGAAAATAATAGACTACAGCGTGTTGTTGTTGTTAACTATAGAGAATAACTCGGAAAACAATCGACTGGTTAAATTTAAATAACCCTTTCTCGTGCAGTATTTCGAAAGACATTTTTTGTTATTAATAATCTTTATTGGCTTCGTTGTTTGCTGCGTCGTCGTCGTCTCATCGCGCAGACGAGCAACACTCAACAACGCGCGCCGCCGCCGTCGGTACGTCGACTACTGCAGTTTGACTACTTATCGAAAAATAAACAAATAAATCCTGACTAACGTTCATTGTGTTTGCCGTATCCTCGACTGTGCGTTTCGCAACTCGACGTATCATAAAATAGACTACAAAACATAATAATTACGATGAATACATGTATAAAGTAAGTACGGAGTGTATACAATTACGTATGATTACATTGTTGCCCCTTCCCGATGACCTTAGAATCGTCGGGTATTCCGTGAATTCAGCAGGTATCTATAGAAATAAATATCATTACGATGCAGAAACTCGCAAAAAAACCATTTTTTTTTTTTTTTCTTATGATTAAATTACGTAAGTGCGTGATGCATTTAGTAGTACTTATCGATAGAAATAATACTTTAAAGTCAATTGCCTACATGCGATATTTTCAAACGGAACAAGAATAAATTGGTTTCACAATGATTTCACGTGTTTTTACTTTTGTGATTTAGTTGAGCGTGAGATCACGTTTTTAGATAGAAAAATTGTTTCGGAAGTTGCGATAAACCAGTCGATTGTTCTAACTTAGTTTTTAAGACGGCGTTTCCGAAATTCCCAATAGCCATTAAATAAACTTTAAAAAGTCACGATTATTATTGTAAAATCACAAATCTAAAAACGTCGAAGAATGTTGATTTATGAATGAAAAAAAGTTTATTCGCGCGATTCCTAAATTTTCAAAAAAGTTTAATGTTTTTCTGATCGAATACAGAATTTCGAACATTTTAAATGTTTTTTTTTTTTCATAAACAGTTCCATTCGATAATAATTGAGGAATGATAATAATTATGCTTTGAATAAAATAAGAAATCGTATGTTTACGACTTCAAATATTGAAACCACGTCGTATCACAATAATAATAAAAACGTCATTGAAAATGTAATTGTATGATAAAATAAAAACGAACTTAAATTCCGATGAAATGTTTTAAATTAAACGAATTATATTTATGTTTTTTAGTTTCCACTCGAAGAATTTAAGTAGGTTATTTTAAATTTAAATTGCATTATAATTAAATATAATATACTCGTAGGTATCGAAAATATCTGAAAAACTTCAACATTTTTTTTTTTATCTTACAAACGCTTGAAATACGGCTATAATATAATACGTTTCATAATAAACTAAAACGATTTATCAGCAGCGAAAATCACTTGACACAATATTATCGTTAATATTTACACTAATGTCAGAAGTCACCGGTGTCGTAAGAATATCACTCGTACAGTCAATCACCTGCATATTATTATTAGTTTTAATTATCATAATAATTATTGTCTTTGGTTTTCATAGTTATTATTAAACATCATTATTACGTGTCGTAATTATTATTACGGATAGCCGTTTAAAATGTATTTTATCAAGTCCGTTGTAAGTAACGACTTACACTTTGGCCGTGTTTGTGTAAAGGTATATTCGAGGTACTTGTTTAAAATTTGGCGTTGAATATTTAGATTGTTGAATAAGTTACGCGACATAAATTATACGTCGTCATCGCTGATAATTATTCATACCACCGTGGTTTAGGGCTTTCGAACGTTAAATCCTCCGTCTGCGCTTATTGATCAGGTCACATAATTTGACCAATTATTCTATATAAAACACCTAATGGTCCCACACAGACCTGTGGTACGTATAAAGTTCTACCGTTTCACCGTGAAAATAAAATATGTATTACGTATTTGACCGATTGATATCATTTGTATTTATTCGCGTAGGCGGTCGAAATATTATTATATAATACACTAACGCATAGCATCAATCATGACTGTATAATGATCGATATTTTTGAACTCGTTATCGTAGGTTTCATTGTTTTCAATCGCAATGACTTAAAAACGTCACCGTCACGTGCATTGTGAGCGTACCACGCGATGCGTATTATTATTGATGCGGTGATTACATCCCCAATAATGTTATTACGTTATAATTATAATCTTTCGACGCGCGGCCAAACAATACGACCGCCGAGTTGCTCCGTTTGCTATTTGCACTCTAAAACGTTTTAATATTTAACGGATTGAAACTTTTTTTCCCTCCCCGTGCTTAATACTTTATGGAAATTCTACGATCGAAATATCTTCCGCGATAGATGTTTCGTTCCGTCAACATTTAATTATGTATAACATTAAACAGCTTAAACCCATCAGTTCCGGCAGTGCAACACAATATATAATATAATATAATACAAACCGTGTGTGCGACCCGACTAAATCAGTCGCGAGTTCGATCAATACTACTATAAAATACGAAACGCAACGCGGCGGCGGCGGCGGCGGCGGCTGTGGCGGCTGTGGCACTGCCCAATTTTTCATAATTTTTGTTTGTTTTGTTTTCACGCATTCCGTAAGCGCGTATGGGTATTTTAGGTACCCATTGTACGAAGACATTCGTTGTTGGAATTTAATGAAATATTTTATAAACAATAACAATCGTAGCCACGCGATTAAATTAAACGTAATAATCCCCGGGGCGCGCCGACGCGTTAAAACCGTTTGTTCGCGATTAATACCGGAATGAATATTGTAAATAACACCGTCCGTCGTCGGTTGAAATGCCAAAGATGGCAAAATTAAATCCGAGTTATTACAATATCGTTATTAGACGATCCACAAAAGAACTATTAACGGATATTAAACGCGAGACTTGCGAAACTATAGTGTGACGCGTACGCTGCGGGTACCCGGCTGCACAAACGCGGCAAATCGCATAGTAAAATACCAACGAACGTCTCTATTTAGACGGCATGTCTAAATCGTAATAGTCCGATAGACTATTATGACGGGGGAATAAAAAAAATTGATCCTGTTCCCCTTCGTCGGGGGGGGGGGGGGGGGGGGGGAATCCCATTTATGGTTAACATTTTCGTTTGTCGTGAAAGAAAATCATAATGATAACACTAAATCAGTGAGCCGACGACAAAAGCGGGGGGGGGGGGGCAATAAATTTCGTTGCTTTTTTTATTTTATTTTTTTTTACAAGTGCATTTGTTTATTTCGACGATGATTTGAAATACGTATGTTTGTTTGCTCGTGCCACCGGTACGTCGTAAATTTCCAGTAATAATTATTGAAAAACAATCCACCTCGACGACGTTACGTTGCGACGGTAGAACATAATACTGTATTCCAATACGTACGTTAAATATTAAAATGAATAATGTATTATTATTAAACTATATAAACGTAGTATACCTATTCTATAGTGCGGTTAATACAATGCACGCAATTTAAACACGAATAGGAAGCTATTCGGAAGCTTGTAATTTAGACAATTATGTGACGGTGTTCATATAAATACGATTAAATAAGCACGGACGACACGATCCCGATGTCTGTTTTATACTGTCCGAATTCGAATTCTTATGTACTTTTTTCTCGGAAATTAAAAAAAAAAAAAAAACTACTCCGACTATACGTTTCGATAACGATGCGAATGGCGAACAATAATTTGTTCGTAATGAGTAGATAAAAAATAAAATATACTTACAATAAAATATTTACAAACGTAAAAATATAACCTACATAACGTCTTGATATTCTAAATCGACCTGAAGACAATTTCTTGTAAATGTAAAAATATTTAATATCGGAGATATTATAATAATTGTGTCTACTTCGTACGTGTAGGTAAAGCGTTCGTATAATATTATCAATAGGTTATCGCACAAGATGATAAGGATTTTCTAAATCGGTTATAATAAACATTACGAGGCACTCGCTCAGACGTGTATAATATGTTTAACATTTTAATTACAATCTAAAGCACCGGCAATAAAATTAAATGGATTTATTTTAGTTTTATTCGTCGATTATGAGAGATATTCTAATACGATATTAAGCGTACTAATTAGAGTTCGGAGTTTGATTTTTTTTTTTTTTACGTAATCATTATTATTATATTTTCAAAAGCAGTATAGTCCTTGGTTTCTAATTCGAGCCGCTTTATCATTGTGAGACGGTTTTTCTTTTCACATTATCTCTTAAATTTACTTCCCGACAAATCAATAGGCCCGTAGTACGAAACAATCGCGGTAAAATCGATAGTGTCCTCGTTTCACTGTGAATCCAAAACATAAGTACGCCGCGTTTTACACGCGTAGAAAATATACCTAATATTCCGATGGAAATACATTTAAAGGAATCGTATATCGACCTTGAATGTATTCTAGTTTTCTACTCCGAAGAACGATATTCGTTTTTGTTCGTGACGTGATCGAATGTATACTGAACATGGAATAATATTCAGATTACGCAAGTATACGTACATCATACATAATACGAAGAATACGTGACCAAAAAGAAAAGAGAAAAAAAATTAGACGAAAAATTGTTATTGGGGATAGTATACGAACGAGGGGGGGGGGGGGATAATCCGCTTTACGGCGGCGGCCCGAAGACTTAAATTTTTCTTCTTTTTATTTTAATAATATCTCGAAATCTGCAGATCGGAGACTTGTCGAATAAGGATACTTAAGATTTTACACATATAACAATCGTTATTATTACGGTTTATTTTGATTATTTAATCGTTCACGACGACCGACGACGAATATTACAATATAAAACGCGTAACGTCCAAATGTTTGCCGTGTGATTATATTTTTCGAAAAACCCATACACACACACACACACATACAGAGCACGTCTAATTTATCAATTGTTTTTACGTTGCGTTTCTCCGCGAGAACTCGAATTCGTTTCACGACACGACGCGAATTATTAATATTAATTATTACTATGATCAACCGATTGTGTCGAGAGTCGCCGGCCAGCGTTGTACGAATATTATAATTGCTTTACTAATTATGAGCCGCCGAGTGTTATTTGAAATGTTATAATAAATTTGTGCTCGGAAAAATCGTGCGCGAATAACGCGCGGACCTATAATACTATTCAAACCAATTCACCGCGAAAACGAATTCCCGGCCGCGGCAGTTAATTTATATTCATGTTGAAATTAATTGTAATTCACGAGGAAATTATTATATATTTCAATGTTGGCTCTAATGACACATTCAAATCGCCGCGCCACACAATACCGTTAAAAATGCAAAACCTACATTAATTTTTAACGACATTCGTGTAATTATATTTTTGTTCTCTATCGAGAGAAAAAAAACGACCTAGCCGAATATAATAACCGTTTTCTCGACGACAATACAAATCAAAACAATATCGTACAAATTATCGGCGAGGCAGTTCGGTATAGGTAGCCCCGTCTCTAAACTCGGACGAGATCGATCGGTTACGTCGGCGAGACGAATAACGCCGTTCGGACCGAATACAAACGAGATCGATTCGATCGAATTCAATGTTGACAATCTTCTGACAAACGAAACCGTCGAGTGCCCGTGACGGGGGCGAAAGAATTCGGTCTTTTTCTTTTTCAAACGCCCGCGCACGCCGAGCGGTAATAGCGTAATGCCCGCGCGGTCATAAATCACGGCGCGCATAATTAAAAACGGCGATATAATCGTACACGGTTACACCTACTGTTCGCGCACGACGACGACGACGACGACGACGGATCCGTCGGAACACGACGAAACCGCTGGAAATTAATTTAATTCACGACGAAATTTGTCTGTCCGGACAAAAGCAACGCGACGTGAACGCGAGTGCTGCCGCGGCGACGGCGGCGAAATTCTTCGAATGCTCCGAATCGATATGAGATTTAAAACTCCCGAGTACATTATGCAGAACTCATTATCGACTCACTACTACGACTGTTCTGGGCGGCATACCGAAAAAATATATCGAATAACCGTAAAACGTACTACACAAAAATGCAATTAATTTAACACTGCGATTCGATCCGCGGCGACTGCTCGTTTAATAATAATCCAATTAGAACGATTTACGGCCGGCGGCGGCGGCGTCCCTTTTCATTATAAATAATATTATATACGTACGAATGTATTTTAAATAATACGTTTGGGCCGAATTCGATTCCGTCTTTGCCGTACGCGTATTCCAACCGTCCGTCCGTATAATATATAAATGATGATTTTGAAGCCAACTTTGTGCGTTAGCAAAAAAAAAAACCATGCGTCCTGCACCTGCGCGTCCTAGATTGATAACAGGGCGGTTTTCGCGAGTGAAAAATTGACTGGTACGTTTTTTTTTTTTTTTTTTTCTATTAAAATCTCTCTGCGATCCTACGCTACGATGTGTGTACATTTCGTGTCCGCGATGTTTAATGCTAATTTCACGGCGCGCACAATGCTCTCGGTGATAGATTGCCCCCGGGGTCGCCGTCCCGTTTTAGATTTGATTCCTTTTTTCATTCGTCTTCGCGCATTTACATCCTTCAAATCGCCCGTTATTACGTATTACAAGAGGAGTTTTTCCCTACGTCGTATATTATACGCGTCATAATATTATATCGATCCGCTATAGTTTTTCCTCGTTCTCTCGTAGCGCTCCGGCTTTGTGTCCGGTCTCTATACGCTCAGACTGTTAATAATAATCTCTTTCGACTTTTCGCGACACCCGAATTTCCGGACTTTTGTCTAGCACTCGCGCACTCGTCGGCCTCTCGTCGACTGCTATCCGCGTCCGTTTACGCGCGACGCGGTGTTTCCTAATTCGCACAATCTTCGTCGCCACATAGTTGACCAAAATCGGCTAATTTTTTTTTTCTCGACGCGTTTCGAATGTGACACCACTATACGGTCGTACGTCATGCGGTATTTATACTCGCACACAATTCAATCTGTTTCTCGACAATCGTTTGTCATCAACTTGATTCTTGATCCACGCAGTAGCTCGTTGCCTCAAAGTCCTCTAAAATCCATCGCACTAATTCGACCATACGTTTTAATAGATTTCGAATTTGAAACCGATATTCGCATGTTGCAATAATTTCTTCTCCGAATCTAGAACATCGTCGGTGCAAATAAAACGACTCGTCACTTTCGAATAAAAATCCTCGAAAATTCCCATCAAGACCTAGAACCCGCCGTCCTGAATTCAATGTCAAATATTTGAAATAAAAAACCTGCTCGCGGGCAAAGAGAATTACTTTTTTTCTACTATTCGGTATCAATTCATTTCTACCGTCGCCGTTGCAATTGGTATTGCTTTGGTCTAATCCTTCTGAACATTTTATAGTGTCCTTTGCCAAGCTAAGACTGAGTTATAACCGATTACCAGATTATTACCCGTCGTCGTAAAGGCTTAACACTTCCTTATATTATCCTTGTCATCTCTATAGGTTGGCTATGCTCTCGCGGACTCGGCCGATATATATTATACTTTTCGCCTTTATCTCGGAGCACGCTTTTCCCACTTCTATCTCCAATAAAGCGTGCTTGATTTATTTCTATTCAATCGCTCGCCAAATTAATATTATAATTTGTTTGGGGTGTCTGATTTTCTAAATTGAATACCTACGAATACGTGTATGTACGCCCGGTATTCGTGTAAATGGCTAGTAATTATATTTACATTAAAGCGTTGATAATGAATACCGATTTCAATAAAATATGTATTAATCATTGCTTTCTTATTTCACGTACAAAAGCAAAAAAAAATATATTTAACATACTCGAATGCTAAATAAGAATTAAGCTGTTGAATTTTAAATTAAACTGATTGTAGCACTAATAAGTGAAGGCAAACATTGCATGAATTATTATACGAAACATAATAGGTTTGGTTGTTTGGTTGGTTTAATCAATGTTTAATCATTATTTATTAATTTTTTTTTCTTATAATTTTACTTGGAATTATTACACAATGCGTGTATGTCTCTGAGGCCGAGAATTTGCGGCAGACGCCGTACTTAATAACGAAAGTTCAAAAGTTCATTATTATCAATCTTATAACGAACGAAAACCACTTTCGTATGTTTCGCAAAAGTACATTTAGGTTATGAGCATACGCTATATACTGTCTGATTCACTTCTCAATCTTTGTATTAACCTTTAGACGGCGAATATACGTAACGTTGTATTTTTATGTTTTCACGTCGCATTATCCGAGATGTGACCCGAACCGCATTTGTAGTACGAAATGCCAACGTTTGTATACTTATTAATAATCATTTAGTGCGTAGGAATAAATAAAACGTAAGATAATACATTTTCGTTTTTCATTTAAAATATTCGCTGCCGGTCGTTATAAATATTTAATAACAATATTATTATACTTCAGAGAAAAAATATGCGCGCAAACCCTACTACTATATATCGTACAAAATCGTATTGTTTTTTTTTTTTTTTTTATCAATATTTTTATAAATAACTAAACAATCGGACGAACACAAACATTCAAACTCTTTATAATACCACATTATTTGTCGAGACGAATTTACCATTGAAAATGTTGATTTTAAATAAGCAACATAAACAATATTAGTTCAAACAAACTAATGAAATATGATGTTTTTCTATCGATACGTTAGATTTACAATATTATCTAAACATGAAAATTTAAGGCATTTCCCCCTCCCCCTCCCCCCCCCCCCCGTTCGGTTATTTACTCGAATAATTCACGGGCAGTTTATAAACTTTGTTGCGCACACACCTAGGTCACATTAAATAAAACAGTGGGTACTGCATAATAGCGCGTATTACGCTTAACATTCAATGCACGTCCGACGTTAAGTTTCATACCTATATTATAAATACAACACTCACTCGTACCTCCCTCTACTCCTTTAATAGTGGTAATTATTTCATACATAAGTCATCGCGTCGTTAACCCCGAGTAAAAAAAAAAAATAGCTCGTATTAAAAAAAAAAGAAAGTGGAAAAAATCGTTCCGACGACGTTTTAGCGACGTGACGACCAGCAGCACGCGGGCGCGCGAATATGAGATAACGTCGATTTTTCGAAAACCGATCGTTTAGTCGTGAATCACGCGCGCTCGCCCCTCGAATACGATTATTCGAAAAACGTTTATTAGTTATTTGTCCTTGAACGATATACTCGAGCGATAACGAACGATATTTTTAAAAAAAAAGAACACACCGTCCACAAGGACTGTACGACGGCGGGCGTTAGGTACGAAAACGTGACCGAACTACATTGTGCCTAATCGTTTATCGTATGGAATGGCGATTGAGAATCCGGCGCGAACAAACGAGATACTCGTACCTTACCGAGACCCGGGCCGAGATCGAAGCGTTTAAATAGAGTCGCGAACGCCAGCACGAGAAACGAGATTCAGATTTACGGTTCTCGAGTCGGATCGACGGCAAAGTCGTCGTCGTCGTCGTCGTCCGATATCCATTGGGGTTTTATTTAAAAACTTTCGAACGGTTTTGTATACGTGCGTGATGGTGTCTCCCTCCGTTTCGTACGTTCGACGATATTCTAATACGAGTCTTCCTTATTGCGGTTAATCTCTCGGAAAGCTCCTCTATATACTATTTTTACAAACTTCTTTTCGTCACGTACCGCCTACGTCACCTCTACGCGTTCTTCGAAATCCGATCGATACCACCGCGTCACCGTTGCCCACAACGATACAAGAACAATGACGCGGCGGCGAAGAGAGGGGTGTTTTTTTTTTTCCCCCCCGTACGACGACATAATATATTTTCACTCCATCACTAATTTACGAATCGGTCGTTTAACGTACGTACTTGTCCACTTGAACTCCGTCGCCGACGTTCGTAAATACGACGCGACTACAATACACTATTAAAATGTACGACGAAAGTCAAAACGTTCCGAATCGTCCGGAAGACTTAGCGTCGAATTCAATTCACTAATAATTTCGCGTTCGATTGCAGTTTAACAATAGAATATATTATGTGTGTTCTAGCGAATCGTCGTCGTCGCCCGCGACGACTTGGTAGTTTCACTACTCCGGACGAGTATTTAATAAACAGAAGAAATAATGACGAAAAGTTTGCCACGTCAAACTCTCGACTTCTAAATAAAACCACCTCCTCGTCGGCGGCGGACCGAAAATATAATTCTACGCGAGCCGGTCCGAAGCGTATAATAATTACTATAGTATTTTGTCGTAACGGTATTTTTCATTGCGTTTATTTTTAATCGATTTCTTCTACGTATTTACAATAATATACATAAATGGTTTACGAAAATACAAATCGTTTACTATATATAACTGATCGACAAAAGTTTTTCACTCGAACGACTGTATAATATACTCGTATATAAATTATGTATATTTTACCCTAATATGCGTTTAAAAAAAAAATTCGAAAAAATTAGAACAATGATTTTTAAACGAAAGAACACGATTATAATATACGCGTTTCATGTCGATTGTACTTTATTCTGGTTTTCCTCAAACATTGCACGTTTTTTCTTTTTAACTCGCCGCCGCCGGTGTACGGCTGTTTCGTATAAACTATTAAATCTCTTTTAGCTATGAAATTAATTTTCTTAATACCTTTGACAGTGTCTGTGAACTGAAATATAACGTTGTATAGTTGTTATAATTAATATGCGCCGCGCAAAATATTTTTCTTTTTTTCTTTCTATTACTGTACAAATGACGAACGTTTCCGGTAACCTGCGTTACGCAAACGCACGCTAAACAACGGAAATTCCACGAATTATTGTAATGTTTGAAGTTTAATCTTTCGTCAAGGAACAAAAGAACAACCGCACCTACGGATGAAAACGTTTCGACGTGATTATTAGTCAAACACGAAACGAGTGTTGTTTCTCTCTGTACGGCTAACTACGTTTATGCTTACTGCGTTTACGTGAAATCCGCAATAAACCGTTCGGTTTATCTATTCGGGGGGGGGGGGGGGGGAAATCTTTCGAAAATATTATTATATCGATGCCGTGGTAGGGGTAGTACCTACTAGGTACCGGTAGCCATTAATCTTTTAGCAAAGTGTTGCGCCGCGGTAATTCAGACTATGACACTCTGCGCCGGCGTATCTAGTAAAATAATCCAAAAAGTGCGTCGGGCACCTTTAAATTTCCACGTTATATACATCGCAAGATTGATCGTTGTAATGTTTATAACGATATATTATGTGTACGCGCGGCCAAAGTTGGAAATATTGTTATTTGGCGATAGACGGAAGGTATAACTTTATATTTGTTGTCAAATGTGGAATTTGACCTACAAAAACCGTGATCAAATGTCATCCGACGGGATGTCGAAACGCACGTCAAATCGCGTTCGTAAATCGAAAAAGATTAAATTTAAAAAAAAAAAAAACCCTATTATAACGTGTGTCGTACACCAGATGAAAGATAAACAAAGAATCGGACGATTTTAATCGTGAATTGTCATGT
The DNA here is from genome assembly GCA_948098885.1 of Drepanosiphum platanoidis. Classification (NCBI taxonomy): domain Eukaryota; kingdom Metazoa; phylum Arthropoda; class Insecta; order Hemiptera; family Aphididae; genus Drepanosiphum; species Drepanosiphum platanoidis. Next base: position 4,063,624 of record OX402529.1, on the reverse strand, counting down.
CCATATACATATAATAGTTAAACGGTAGAAACTTTTAACGTTACGTTTTATTTTCGTTTTGTTTTCATACTACACACACACCTACGACCAATCAGTCATCATAATCTTGATGTTATACGGTCTTCTACTCGTACGTGTAGCATCTATATTTGAATTGGACGATGTTTTTCGCGAACACTTTTATTTGACCAACGCGAAACGGTTCGAATGAACAACATTATTCAAATAATGTACAAGATAATTTGTATACTTTTATGATTGAACGTCGTCGGTTAGATCTGGATCTATAATATTTAACTAATTTAAATTGTACTGGAAACTTTAAACGCATAATATTTCAACTATTCAAATATACATATTATGTACAACGATATCGGCTTTGAAATTATTTTTCGGCTCGTTCAAAACGTCGACAAACGTTTAAAATGTGTAAGTTCGATGAGTCGCGAAAGTTATTGTGCAATATTACTATCTCAGTCCGTCGCAAGCGATCGGTAGCACGCGGACACCGAGACGGCAGGTTGAGCGAAGACAGAAAGTTTCGTCGTAAGTTTTAGAAAATTAAAAATTTATAGAAATCGACGTGTTGTTTTTCACAACCGTCCGCCGCCGTTAAATCCGTTTGTTTTCGACGTGCGAGAATTTATCAAGATCGCTTGGTGAGCGTCCAAAACTCGGGCATTGTCCAAGAGCCATCGATAAAATCTAGTGTTTGCGCGCACCGGTTGAAGTTTGTATTCGACCGGTGTTCATACCGTATCACAAATACTATTATCGTTCGTAAGTCGTAAATTTAAAAATTTCAATACACCTGCTGCTGCTCACGCATAACTATAACCGATTTATACGGCTCACTGACAGCTAAATCTGCATAAATAAGAAGTAAGTCATTAAATCAGTCGCTGTCGTTTAAACAGCTAATAGTTTTTTTTTTATAGAGTAGGAAGAGTCTCGTTATTTGATCGTCGTTGTGTGTGTGTGTGAATGAAATAATGACTACTGAGTAATATAAAAAGAAAAAAAAAACGTAAACTATTATTACAAGCGACGTATATAGAAATACGTTTTGCGAGGGGAATTTCAATTAAACATACAAAACGTAAAGGTTACGACGAGCGTTACGTGAAAAATATTAAAAATCAATCGCATCGATTGTAAATTAGATCTCGACGATCGTCGGCGGCAACGTTCAAGGAAATCGAACGTAACGCAATCGCAGAAACGGCTTTTCGCTCTGGGGTTTAGAGCGCGCGCGACGTTTTTCTTTTTCCAAATGACACACGATATCGTCGCGCGCGCGCGCGCAGTCCCGGTGGTATGTGGAATTTCAATGGGGCCGTATTATGATTTACTCGAAAACGTCGTCGGTCAGCATTGTTTATTAAACACATGCATACGGCACAAGGTCGTCGGCCGTTCGTTCGTTAAAAGGCGTTTGGAGACAATTTATTTCATACTCCATATAACATTATAGAATAACGTACGAGCGCACCGCTGCCGTTAACCTTCCTTTCAATTATATTTTATTCGAAAAACTCGTTCGGTATAATCTCTATAATATATATTATATTATATTTACGCTCGTGTGCGTACAAACATTATAATATTATGGTACACTCCGGCGGCGTGCGTTACGTCCGGGATAATACGTGTACGAAAATAATATGTGCGCGCACGAGAAGGCCTTCGGTTCAATGTTCATCGCACATCATTACGGCGCGGCGCAGTACGTATGCCCACGGAGTGTGAAAAATATTATACAATTCGTGTATAAACGACGCTCTCGCGAACAAAAATAAACGAATACACGATAGAACGACACGCGCCGCTGTCACAATATTATTATGTAATGAGATTCGCAGGCGTTAATCCTCGAATATTATTATGTGCGGACGCGTCGAAATGTAAACGCGACGTTATGCGTATTGGATAGGTTCTTTCTTTCTTTTTCTTTTTTCTATTTCTATTTCTATTTACGAACGGTTCGCCGTGAGTGTAGCGACGTTTCGCCGAACAATAAAAACCGGTTGGTTGAGCGTTCGTGATGTTACGGATGTCCTGTCATCGTATGGGATAATGTTATTATATTATTCTGGTGAAGGTAAACTTGATGCAGGTCAGGGGCATCGTTCTGCCGATGGTGAATATGACTTTGGCCCAGTGCGCGATCCGTCCGTAATAATACAGGAAAAAAAAAGAGGAGAGGGCGAGGAGAGGGAAATCCGTATATTATTACTGTCGTACGGACGGAGCTTACGACGACTATTGAAATCCTACGACGATATTGGGCTGTTTAAATGTTTCGGACGTCTTGATAACCGCCAGAACTCGCAAAAGATAAAGAAAAACACTGCGCGTTCTTACGAGATAATAATAAAAAAAAAAAAGAGAGAGAGAGAGAGAGAGACGAAGAAAATTCAATCGTAATCCTCCTGGATCGTGTGAGAAATTTCAGATGAAGGTAATAATAACGTTCCCCTTGAATTTATTAGACGAGTCGCGCGGATTTTTCACTATATATACACTCGTTGTTCGATAACTCGAGCGAAAAGTTGCATTTCCCTTGACATTTTTTTCTTTTTTCATTAATTTCATTTATCTCCGAGCTTCGACGCTAGCGTAACATCAACAAATTATGTAATAACCGTTATCGTAATCGAATCGGAGAACGGCTGATTTTAGGACACGGGCGTTTTAGTTAATTAACATTTTGCGCATCCGATTGTGGCGTCGAGTGCATATTGCACACACAGACTGACGTAGTGAAAAAATTAAAATAATATTGGCATTGTACTTGATCGCAACTGACGAGTCATCGTTTTCGATTATACGTCACGCACCCAATATAACGTTATAACGCTTCGTCGGCAATATCTATACGCGGATTGATAAATAATATAATAAAGTTCTAAATTCTTTGTTTTGATTAATGCACATAATATATGTAATATGGTGTCGATGTTACGTTTTACGCGTCAAACAACTGTTTGAACAACTATACTTTGAAGTTTTCTTAATCTGATAACGTCAAATGAAAATTGAATTGTTCGCGCGCGACGACACGTCGAAATGGAAATAAATAGTCGACACAAATGTAGACGGACTCGGCCGGAAATTATTTGAAAAATAATAGCTGTTTCGCGGAAACGTTCGTCGCGCGCGCAATATGAAAACCGTATGGGTATAACGAATGTAATGCGCAAGTAGTGAGTGAATCGCACAAGTAAACGGTAGAAATACTCGAAAACCCGTTCGAGGGTAATCGCGAATAACCACGGGTAAAAGATTCTTTTTAAAAATATTTAAAACGCGTACTTATCGGAGTACTTGCCGACCGCGAGTTTAAACACAAATACACAAATACTTTCGAAAAGTCTATTGCCCTATTATACCTAACCTTTGTCTTGTGAGTAAAAAAAAGTACCTTCAAAATTACTCGATATTTTTCATGCTCTCTTTTAGATTCGAATTCGATTTCATTGTCATTTCTGCCATTAATATTTGCGCGTAAGTTAATTTTTTGAATTTCAGTTCACATCATTACATATTATGGTGTTATATCGTTGGCTTTTTTAATCGATTAGCTTACACTACGATAACTATTGCGAATGTCTCTCGCGAAATTCCACAAAATTATACGTCGACGCCACTGACTCGTTAAGGTTAACCTACCGTTAATCAACGAGTATGTATGAATAGTATCTAGACTATCTTATGACTTGACGAATTGACGTCAATTAGGACGGATTTCGTTTAGACGAATTTTTACTTATCATTTGGCGAATTTTATACGTATCTTCTGCAAAGTATAATTGTTCAGAACATGGTGCGAAGAATGAAATATCTCGATCGACGACGAGACGGCGACTAGATATTATATGACTCCTAAGAAAATAGAATATGGTTACGCGTTTGTACGTCACAACGAACGAATTGTGTTTATCACAATCGTAAATGACACGATTCATTATCGGATTAGATTTTTCAAAGTACATCGGTTTAAAACAAGCACAGCTCTAATGAATAATAACTGTCTCGCGGACGTGACGCCTACGACGACGATACGAGTATTATTAAGAATTTATTTATTTTTAATTAGCGTTTTAATTTTTTCATTTAGACTTTGGTGAAATATACTAAAGCACTCGATCGAATAATACTGAGTATTTTTCTCGCTCAAAGTTCACTCAAAGGACGAGTGTAAAACTCGAGCATGTCAAACTCATTTTTTTTTCATGCCCCGAGACTACCGATGTTAATGGACTATTAATTGTGAAAATAAATTCAAAACAAATACCATCACGAGATGTAGAAACTCCTTAGATTCGCGTGTAAAATTATTTCTATGTTTAGTAGTAACACGGTCATCAGCGTGAGCGACTATTTTCATAATTGAACAGCATAAAATCGCCCGTTAGATACAGACAATTCAGTCTAAAAAATGGCTTCGTCCGGTAAAACGTCACCCGAAAAAAATCGGTGGCAGAAAATAGGTGTCGAACACGTCGCAAACATCAAAAAGGAATAATTATTAGCACGATTTTTTTTGTAATTTGAATAACACCCGTCTCATGAATAATTAATTTGATTTTATTTGTAATTTAAATAATAAATAGTACCTGTTATTGTATACGTAGTAACGTTCGTAATGAATAAAATTGAAAATCTGCAGTATGAAAAATGTTTTTTTTTCCGTTAAACGTTTGTATTCGATGTGTTCGGCACGGTTAATAATACTTTCGAGTTTGACACGACCGTTTCAGACGATTCGACCGAAAATAAATCGCGGATTCGGCGCACAACAAAGACGAAAACAATAATGATAATAATGACGTTTTCGAGAATAATTTTTGCTCGTAAAACGGAACCGCGCAACGATGCCCCCGCCGCCGCCGGGGGCGACGACCGTGTGTTCGTACGTGGCAAAACGCATGTATAATGTGCGATTCGCAAACGCCGCCGCCGTCTTGCGCGGTTTTCGCCTTGGCTTTAATGACGTCGGCGTCCATCCCGATGACAAACGATTTCTCCCCGGACCTCGTTAACGTATATTAATTTCAATATTCATAAACCCGTCGGACCCTTTGCCAACGATTCCCATTGAACGCGATAACGCCACCGCCCGCCGCCGCGCGAGCCGATCGGCCGGCTTAGTGCGAACTGCGCGGACGACGACGTGAGAACCACCGCAGATGGACGCGTTCGCACGCGGTCCCGGCGTTTTGCCGATGTCATCGCGAAAGAAGAATAATATAACTCTTGCGGCGCGAACATAAAGACCGAAATCCGCGGGGATGTTTTATGCAAAACCGATTGCCGCGCGCGCGAGAGATACTATATTATCGTCTCGGGGGGTAATTCTTTTGACGCCGATCGGATTTCGCCGACGAACCGAAAAGAAAATAAATGCGAACCTTTCTCCCCGTCTCCGAACTTACAAATACGACCCGCGCGGCGGAGAGACGATTCGTGGAAAAAATGTACGAAAAACTGTGCGCCTCCTTCGCGAACAGAGAAAACGTCAAACAATAATGCGTGACACGGCGCGAGTTATACGTATACAACATATACCGGCGGTTACAACCCCTCGTGAACGCTAAACGAACGATTCGTCGAACTGATATATATCATTATTATGTTTATTCGCAGAGTATCGGAATTTATTTGCTGTCGACGGAAAGTTGATCGTGAACGGGCAAAACAACGCGCGCCGTAATCCACGTCATACGGCTACGACGGCGTGTCGAACGCGGCACGCTTTGTGTACGTTTTTTTATCACATAATAGCGCGTAAAAAATACAAAGTCCCGCGAGCTTGGAAATTATACGCGCTGCTCGCCTCGACGACGTGTATAACGTTATCGTTTTAGACAAAACATATAGCGAGGACGTTATGAATGGGTTAAACGGATTGTCAAAACAACATTTCCTTTTTCGGATGTGCGCGTGCACGGCGCGTGCCTTCGGTTACGCCAATCAGTATGCTCAGTATACGCTTAGGACCCATATTATAGCCCCGCGGGCACCGCCGCCGGCAGAAACTTTTTCGGCCAGTGGCAAAAGGCTACTTGAAAATATTACTCTCTGTCGAATTTCTAATACTCGAAACGTCCGGTTTAATATTCTATCTTCATTCTATCTACACGTCCGTCAAAGTTAACGATATCGCAACAACGACGGATACATTTTTTGAATCGGATCAATACCGGCCGGCACCACTTTAGGAAATAAAAACCCATACTCGTGTCGGCTGTTTTGATAATTCTTTTAACGTTCCGAGCGATGACTTGAATGTTTTTGAAAAGTCAATTAAGAAAACGATTTAAAAATCAGAAAACGTACCGCGCGCACTGGTCAGATGATTTCGATCGGACCGTGTAGAGATGACTGTTCCGAGACCGCTCGCTTACACCGTATTTGTCTACTTCGATGATATTTGTTTAGAATATTAAAAATCCCGGATAAATCGAATGCTCCTTCTGGCTCCCCCACCTCTCCGGACGCCCTTACACGTAGCAAGGTTCTCATCTCGAGAGTGTGTGTTGACAGTGTCGCTATTATGAACAAACTGATTGCTTTTCTTGTTTTCGACATTTATTTCTACTACTATTGACTCCGCCCTTGTTATCCGTTAGTCACAGCGGCGATATCGTGAGCAAACAATGGATATATCCGAAAAAGGAAATATTACAGAAGATAAAATCGTATTTGTTTATTTATTAAATACGTTTTCCTCTTAGTAAAAAAAAAAAAATGTCCAATCGCGACCCGATAAATGTACACCGCCCACGATATATCGCGTCATCGCGTTGGCGAGTAATAATCGAAATTCCACATTATCCTGCGAACAAAACGCATTTAAGGTACATTTAAGGCACTCTACAACGTGGTTTGCACCGACGACTAATGCATCGACTGTACGCTCAGTTTTTTGACTCGTAAGAACGACTCGGATTTTGTTTTCACAATGATACAATGTCCCTCGAGTATTCGCAGTCTGACGACATTATATCATCGGGCAAACGTTAAATAAGATTGTTGACAATACGTTTCCCCATGCATTAAACCGTAAGACTCGCGGTGACATAATTTCCAATATAAAAAGAATACAACTTTTGAACGAGCTAATATAATAACGATGCGTTCTTTTCTTTTCTTTTTTTCAAGCGAGGGCTTAACGTTGCGATTTCCAGTAATTTCGAGTGCCGGAACATTCTCTAAATTCAGAATATTATTGTCGTCTAAGTTCCCGTCCGATTCCTCTTCCATTTTTAAGTCCCGTTGTCTCTCCCCCAGCCAATGTCCTAAACAAAAATGCATTTTCCCGCAACGATCGAAAACGCTCTTCTCTTCCCGAACACTCATTACGTAAATATCCATTTATTGTAATCTATATTTTAATACTACGTAATAATATTATGTAAATGATATTATTTCGTACGCGTTATTGTTATTATTTCAGTTTATTTCGATTGTTATTGATTTACCGTTGTCGAGAGCCGCAATAAGTTTTGTCGAAAGCTAATGGAAAAAAATAAGATAAAATCGCGATTCCCTTGCTTCCCACGCTGCAGACGCGCGTTTTTTCCTTTTCACGCCGACGGACGTCGTCGGCGTATTAAATATAGACGTTCGCCGAAAGTTGTATACGTACATAATATTTTATAATCATTGAAAGTTTTCTTCCGAACGCGAGTAAGTAGGTAAACAACGAGCGGACGAGACAAAACGTACTCGAATGAAAACATTTATTTATCTGCACCTTCGGTTGCTCTCGTATTATATTGTCCATTGTTACAAAATATATCTTACGTTAATGAGCTTTTTTCCTCCTCGCCCTCGCCGTCGGAATATAAAGTTTGCCAGCGCATCGCGTTGTTATTCCGTGTGTTATATAAGAACGTTTCGCCGGCGTTTATGTAAAAATAAAAATAATAAAAATACTAAACAACCGCCACATAAAATAGACGGCTGTTTTCCGCATAGAAGGCTCTTCTGCTGTTCGCGCGAACTAGCATTAAGCCCTCATAAAATCGCGAACACGACCCGGCTTACTGTCAAGAGCCCCGGCCCGGAGACATCGGATCTCTGAAAAATGACGAATCTCGTACGAAACAGTGGCGCTAGAGATGTTTGTGGGCGTTTGGAAAAAATAACAAAAAAAAAAAAAACAAACGACCGTTTTCGGTCTAAAGCGATAATAAGTAATATTACGTATCGCGTTTCGGTCAACGTATACGGTTTGTTCTTTTTTCGTGCCGCGCCAATTCGTATACAGTCGAGTCTCGATAAATGGACACAGTGCGGAGAGCGGGATTTTCTATAGGGACTTTTATTTGTTTCCATTCACGACCCGGCGCGCGGCGTGGGTAAAAAAAAAAAAAAAAAAAAAAACAATAGAGTCGAACGCAGAACGCCGCCGCCGTCTACGCGTATATATACGTGTAGATATAAGCTCGCGAAACTGCAAGACAAAAGGAAAGATCCGGCACATCATTTGAAATCGTATTTTATACCCGTTTTAGATCTCTTTGGGGAAAAAAGAAAGTCGCACGGCAAATAAAACGCACGTGTAGTAAATTAAAAGAATATAATATGATATTCGATACTATTTCTTATTACGCGACGACGACGGTACAGTAACAAAGCGCCGCGATCAGGATTTTTATTTCTCCCCCCCCCCCATCGGTATTTATCTCGGAAACGTTTACTCGAATCGTACGAATCTCCGAATCGAGCGACGGACGGCCGCGTATATAAAATGTGAAAACGTCCTTCATATTGCTTCACTTATTTTATAATAATACGATATAATATTATGGTACACTCGCTATTGCTATAGATACCGCGTGGCTTTATTTAATTGATTGTACTCTTGAGAGTGTTCGCGCGTCTAAGAGCTTCTCGCCGTCGTAAATTTTCATAACAAAAGATTTAAGATTATAAAAAAAAAAAAATTGAAAATCGTCCGGAAAAAAAGAGAATTGTAACCGAAATATTACACGACGATAAATTTAATGTCATGACTTTTATGTTGTTTTCATTAAATAAAAATGATTTTAAAGAAATAATGATAATTTACGGCGCGGCGGCGGCGGTATTAACGGATGATATTTGAAAAACATGAAATAAATGCGTATTTCGAGCATTTTTTCAGCTCAGGAATATAATATACGAGTATAACATAATATGGGGTTAGACGCTTTTAAAGCACGGAGTACACCAATTATAAATAATATAAGATTAGTAGGTTTAGCAATGAGTTTAGCACCGTTATGAAGTACCGCCCGAACGAGGTAATACTACGGCGGCGGCGTTCCAGCGCTGGATGAAAAATGTAACGCCGCGTATGAAAAATAAATTAATTTCGGCGCAGTTAAGTATACGGAGCGCAATGTTTTAATGCAATTAATGGCACGGCTATTAAAACGTGCGGTTTTAATACATCATATAAATTATAATATACTCGTTCTCCCGTGCACCTAAATATTTAATAGTTGTTGTTGATTTTATGTACTTTTGCGCGGCCGTGTTTTACACACTTCCTATTTATTTATCATCGTGAAAATTTAAAGCCTTGAAATTCCAACAATAAAAGATCATTTTATGAGAATTTCCTATTTTTTTCTCTCTCTCTCTCTCTCTCCTCTAAAAATCTCAAACCCATTTTCAAAATGGATTCCGAAATCGTACGTTTCGGATTAAATAAAGTTGTATTGAATACTTGTTTATTAAACCGATCGATTGCGAGTAATTTACGAACGTCAGGGGGTGTTTCATAAACATTTGATAAATTCGACCGTGTATATTCGGTTTAATGTAGGTAATGGACCAATCACGTCGATGTTTAAAGGACTGTTAAACGTTTAAGGGTGCGATAAACTCTCGTGGATGTTTGCACGGTGTGATAAAAGTATTTATTTTTTTATTACTTATATTTTATTATTATATCAAAAATAAAATCCTAGTCCGAGTGTCTGAGTCTGTACGTGAAATGCAAAATATTGAAAATTCGCGAAGAACGAACTTAAAAAAATAATCGTTGTTTTGCCGTTTCAAAAAACCAGTCTATCTCTGGTTATAAATATTTACCTATACGACTATTTGAACTTTCGAAAACGATAATAAATGGATAAAAAAAAAAATACGTAAAATTTAAACTCGTGCGTATGTATGTAACAATAATTATTCCTTTTTTTTCACAATCATAATTACCCATTGAACATACCTATAATAAAATTTAATTAATATAGTATTTTAATATTACAGAAAATGTTCCGCGAGGATTTACTAATGACGTTGTAAGCTCCTATACTAATAAAAAAATATTAGAACGCTGTTGGCTTTTTTAAAATTGTTCGGAAAAAAATCTAAACCAATCGACCGATAAAACACGAAAATAAAATAAAAATATAGCTACCGCAATGATTAGTGATAATAATTACTCAAACGATTCCCTGTAATCAGTATACGTGATTTAAATTTACACCCACCCGATGATGATTTTTAATCTAAACCGGTCGTGACTTTTTTGCACGATAGTTTTTATTAAAATAATTTTATATATTCGATAATGTTTCGTTATTGTTTATGAGTATTAACCATAAAATATTAATATAATTACTTTGTTTAGTTGTTTTCTATTTTTTTTTCATACGCGAAAACGCATTGCCGTCAGACTCGTAGTAAATTATTTTTACATACCTATCCGAGTTTATATTGACCTATTAAGGAAATCTCTTTCGCACGTTTCAAATCAACTACGTTCGGTGTGATTTATCGCCGAGGTGTATAAAAATATTAGTAATTAGCCACACGGTCGGTTTATTCAACGGCGGCGCAAAGAATTCTACGAGACGCTATCGGCTGACGGCTGAGTCATAGAATTATTAAATTCAATTAAAATCTTGTCGTGTGTGTGTTGTGTTGTGACTGTTGCATAACTTAGCTACAACACCGGATTTGTGTGTTGGCGTACGTACAGGAGGTTGTCTGGTTCGTTTACGACCTTAAAATCCGAGACAATGCGACAATTACGTTTTGGGTGATATTTATTCTAAAACCGTATACACTATAAATACGTATATTATAGCGGATATCATAATACCATTGCTGATGTTTATCGGATGAATATTTATTTATTTGCGTATTACACGCATACACATACGACGATTTTTAACATATTCCGACGGTTAAGCGCAACGTGCGTGTCGAATTATTTTTTTTTTATTTTAATATTTTCGTTATTCCTAAGAGATAATATATGTTATTCAACTCGGAATGTATTACTTTTTTTCGACGTTTTAACAAGTACTTCCATCGTGCTACACTCGGCTAACACAAAAGTAATAATATGATAGAAAATTATCTCGTCGATATTTCAATCGCTTACTAACTTATATATCGGTGCAATTTTAATTGTGGCCGAAAAGAAAAAAACAAAATATAATAATTAAGATCGTTTTGACATATTATAATCGCATCGGAAATTTGCCACGGAATTGCCACATTTATTTAGATCCAGAACGCGAAAAACTTGTACAAGTGTTTGATTTTATTTATTTCGCGATGTTATCAACCGGCGATGTGGAAAATTAGGTATTTGAGAAGCAGCCAAAACTCTCGAGTTTTAAAAGGGGTTTATAAGGAGGTTGTGGTGACTGGTGGCCGCGGTGTGATTTGTTGTAAACAAAATCCCATTTATAGCAATTTTCATGGTAGATAGTAGTATAGTTGAAGACGTAATTGATGGGCGTGTAGGTGTTGGATGGAAAAAAAAATACTCGCCTCTGAAAATTCTTAAACTTATCACTCCACTGACGTTCAAAATGGTTAAAGATCTGACGGTTCTCTGTCCGATTCTCCGGTTGAAAATAACCATAATATATGATAATGATAAATACGTATTATAAATCGTAAATAAAATTGTATTCGTTGGACGAAATAATAAAAAAAAAATGATCACTTGTAAAACAATAAGTCCGCCGGAACATAAAATTGAATTCATCGTCTTTCTGGAGGAAAAAAAAAGTGTCAAATTATAGCGCCGGTTAGGTTCTCAAATCAATTTCGTGTTCTCAAAGACGTCCCTGCACGGTCAGTCGACGTATCGAAAAGCCAAGCACGGTCGAAACACTGTAGTTTCGACGTTGGCGAATGCGTAAAAGATTGTAAAAATAAACCACTAGTACAGCGGAAACGAAATCTGTATACAATTGAAACCGCGTGCGCATACTATAATGATGTAACTATGACGATAAAGTTAATACTACCTACTTTATAACTTTTGCGGCGGCAGTGTGTCGACTAGCTGATATTTTTTCACCGCCGCGCCGCAGATACAATTTTGTTGTAAAACAATGGTGCTGGGCGTGATGTTTGCTCGAAACTTATGAGACTCGCTAGTCATTGTGATTAATTATATTTTGCTGTATCCGAAATTGAATTTATAAATATCGATTTACCATTAACCGCACCGTTGTCCCCTCCCTTTTACCGTCGGATAGGCCGACGAAAAGCCACGGGAATGTCTAATGGAAGAGTCGGGAAGTTAACGGATGCGGTTCCCTTGCGATTTCCATCTAATGGGGTACCTGAGATTGTATCATATTGTTTTCAATGGAACACATATTATTATAATGGTTTAGGTAATTAAACAATATGTACTTCGTATGATGAAAATATTGTTTCACAACCGTTTTACAACCGTATTCGCATAAGTCGTCGTCGTAAAAATGATAACAACATTGCACGAGTAAATATAATAAAAGAGAAAAATAACGCGATCTCGAAATAAGAATTATTTTTTCTTTCGAAACCCATATATTGTCCTGGTGTGGAATGGATTGGTAGTTTTGACTATCCAGTTCAAATCGGCATGAGAAACGCGCTTTTATGATGCGGCCAAATTGTCGAAATTCAATTATTAAAATCAGTATTTTGAATAAGGTCCTTTGATTCTTTTTCCGGAGAATAGCTATAGATTAAACGAACAATGATAATTTTCAGAAAACTATTGGTAATTTGTCAAAAATATTAACATTTCGTGGTCGTAAATAAATTCGGTTTCGTTCATTTAAAAACCAAATAAGTTTTTACATAAATTCACCGACACAGTTTTAACTCTTATACCAAATATATACGATATATCATTTATATTTCTTTCGTTATGCATTTCCTTTTGAAAAAAAATATTTCTATGATAAATTGATTTGTTTGTTTGATTCTATAATAATATTCTCGTTCAGTCGTTAAACAAAATCGTTAACGATTTAAAATCCACATAAACAATAATTATTATGTTAAATACGTACAGTAACAACGGCTAAATACGATAACACGATGTTCATTATTAAATAATTATTTCGTCGCCGCATAATAAAACAAATTCAAAACCATTATCGGCCAGAGAGTTCTTTCATAAAACGCGTCATAATCTGCCCGCTAATATACAGATTGATCTGTAACTGGTCGAAAATCGAGTAATGGTTATTTTAATGATTAAAAGTCACTGTGATTATTGTTAAATTGCTCGGCGATAAAAAATAAATGTAATTATACGGGTGGATAATAAACTAAAAACGTGCCCGCAAATTATTTATACAGTGTGACTCTGTGGTATCTGGGGTTATCGCATTAAAAACAAATTTTTTCTGCAACACCGAAGTGGGATATGTACTAGACAGCGGTGATATTTTAGTGTAATTTATAGCACTCATAATAAGTAACATAAAATACTATTCGTTTTAAACAATTATAATTCTGCAGATGAATAGTATATTTTTTTTTTACATTTTTTTTTTTTTTAACGATTCCGTAACACTGCACAGCCCGAAATCCAACTGTACAAAGAGAAGCATCTTGCCTAAGGATAATTAACCGTATTGAATAACAGAAAAGAAAAAAGTAGAAAAAAAAAAAGGTATTCTACAGATGGGTAATTAAAAATACTACAACGATTATTAGCGTTTTAATAAAGAACGTACAAAGAGTTTTCCGGTGTCGAGCTTTGCCCAATAGCGACGACGACGAAAATAATAATAATAATATAATGTAACGTCTGTGCTGCGCTGCACAGTCTATACGAAAAACAATCGCGAATTCGAATCCGAACGACATCTACGTTTAATAATTTAACGTTCGCGAAAAATATTAACGAGCGCCCGAAAAATGAATATTAATTGTTTCGATCCGTTTTGAATTTCGTTTTTTCCGCGTATCATTATTTTTAATTCAACCGGCAATAACGACGAGACGGAAAAGACAACGAAAAAAAAAAAAAAAACCCCCCGTCCGTTTCCACGCGGAATGATATTATAATGTATTCGAATATTTCCGTTCGCACATGATATTAATAACATATTACATTATGACGTGCGATATTGCTGCGGCATAACGTTCGACGGCAAAACACCGTCGACTGTCAATCCTAAAGAATTTCGTTTGTCATACACACGCGCGCGCGTACAATGTGTTCGGCGGCGCATTTATTACACAAAACGTTATATAACCATTGAGCTGTGGTGATATCAACATACATATTATATAAGTGACGGAGACGACACCCGCGTCAAAAGATGTGTCTGTATGGGGTAGCGGAGACGAGGGACAAACACCCCGAGGCGTTTTGTCGCGATCGGACGACGAAAAAAAAAAAAAAAATGTAAAAAATACAATATATACGCATTATTTGAGCTCGTATTTTTCTCTCTTTAAACACACGCGCGCGCGCGCGCTCGCGCGAACATAATACACACGCGGATAATACGGATGATGATAATATTATTATTATTTATCGCGACAACCCCGCAGGTTTTCGGTATTTATTCTTTCCTTGCGGTTCGGGACGCGAGAAAACCGATCGTCCCGCAGGACTATATACGGACTATACTTATATGCTTAAGGACTGCTATCTATGTGCGCGGTCAATCCGATTTATAATATTATATATTCGCGTTGGCTTTTGAAACGTAAGTCGAGATCGCTAGAATAAAAATAAAAACAAACACATATAATCGTCGTTCGATATCACAACGAAGTTATTACGGCGTTTCTTGGTCGTTTAAAAAAATGCTCTCTGTCTCTGCAGAACGCGTTCGTACAAGAAACCATTTTTTAAGTGAGATTTTCCGCGTCCAAACGGATATTTTGTCTAGTACCGATATTCGGACACCGGGCTGGATAAATTTTACTTCGTCGTTTATTCCACAAAACACATATTATAAAGGAGAACGAATTTTTCTTCGTATTTGCTAAATTCGACATGACTACAAGCACTACACGTGTGTGTGTACAAAATAATATGTTCACAGAAAGCAGTGATTTTCAAACGCGAGAGACATTTTTCTCGTCCAAAGGTAAGTAGCGGGGTCTCCGCGCGGATGATAAAATATAATATTATATGAGCAGTTTTTTTTTTATTTATTTTCTCAGAAAAACTCGGTAAACAAGCGCTGAAAATCGGACCGTCCGCATTGACGACGCCGATCGTTCTTACCGTTTTTTCCGAGACGAGCACGCGAAACACTGCCGCACCGCGTCGATCATGTCGCAGCGACTGCGCGCGGCACACGACGACCGTCTTCACCGGCGCTCCGCCGCGCGTCACCTGTTCCCCGCCGAACGAAACGCGCCGCGCCTCTGCCGCACACACGCGCTACGCGAGCGCCCACGCGCGCCGGATCGTACGCCGATACGACCGGGGGGGGGGATTATTTTGCGAAAATTTCGCCGATCGAACAGACGAAACACGCGAACGCGAAACACTCGATCGCGGGCGTAAAAACGAAAATAATCGTATAAATCGCGCGCGGTATATTACGATAATATTGACGACGTTGGAATAATACAATATCGGTCGTCGTCTCGCGATCACTGTTCTCCCTCCTGTCGGCGACGAGCAAACACGCGCAACACACACGCCCGCGCACGAGTCGGACGACCGCAAACGTCGGGAAACCACTGCTGCGACGACGCGGCGAACGGGCACGTGAAAAATTATCGGTCGACGCGCGACGTGAGAGCGTACGGGGAAAAAAACAAAACCGACTGCCGTACAACAGGTACACAATAGCAGTCGTCGTCGTCGTAGTAGTAGTAGCGGTGGCGGTGGCGGCGGCGGCGGCGGCGGCGATGGCTGCGGCGGCAGTAGTAGTAGTAGAGTCAAGTACAAGGTTACGGGCGCCGCCGCCGCCGCCGGCCGGCGACCGGTTTCTCGACGTTACTTTTATTTTTCATCACGAGTAAAACTCTCGGTTTTATTTTTTATTCGCTCCGGTTTTATTGTGTGAACACGCGTGCGATATACGTTTGTATATAAATCGTGATGTGCGCGCCGCGACGATGCGCAGTAGATAATATTATTATAAATCGGATAGCTGCTGGCGAGTGGGTAAATACGAAACGTGTGTGTGCGCCCGTCGAAAACGCGGAAAAAAGGGACTCGAGACGAGCGACCGAAACGCGCGCGCCTATCGCCGAACCCGGCTGCGGTCGATGACGAGTGGTGTGCAAACGTGGGGGAGTTGTGCGGCGGCGGCGGTGTCGTTTAATTGCAGTGGTTTACGATGAGTTTACGTAAATGCCGCGTTTTCGATCTTATTTCGTCCGGTCTTGACACGTCAAAGAGAGCGGGACGGACGGACGGAGAGAGGGATTTTTGCGCGGGCGTGTGTACACGCGAACGAAAATACAGACAGACAAAGGAAAACGCGCGCGCCACACTATAACATAATATAATTTACCATCGTCGACGGCGAATCCGTACTAAAATACAAACCGCGCTCTGCGGCGGCGTGTTCGCGACAACAATGCGAGAGTTTAATAATGCGGTATATAACGTGTGTCATTTCATTTCACACCGTATTACAAATAATAAGTATTTGTAACGGCGGGATAAGCTCGGAGAGAGAGAGAAAACCCCGGTTGATAATATTATAACGCGCGGCCGCCCAAGGTGCGACACGTTTGGTAAATTTCGATCGAGCGCGAAAATATGGAATTTTATCGTTTCTATTACGTACCTATGCGGAATTCGGCATTTACGAACGTGATGATAGTAATATTATGATAAATGATTTAGATCAAACGCAGTCGGGGATTACGAACGGGTTGTTTCACGAATCGATGTGTGATGGTTTTCTTTTTTCGGACGTTTTCACGTCGTCCAGTAATAATGTGCTGACGTTTATGACTCGTTACGGGTTACGACTTCACGGTGTCGCTGTTGCGAACATACTGATTGCCTGTTTTCGACCTTTGTCTCTAACGCTGACGCCGCCGCCCTTGTTCTATCAATTGAATCACAACAGCTATTCTGTGAACGGATAATTGGTGGTTTTTATGTACCCGCCCATCTGCGTATATACTGTTCTGGCACGCGATGGCAATAATTCTAACAGTTTAATTACGTTTTTAGTGATTTTTTTTTTTTTTTTTCGATTTCGATTTAATTTCAATACTTTGGCTGGCCGGATTTGGCCCGCGGGCCGTACTCGGGTCTAGACGAAAACCGGGGAGGAGCGAGTGAAGGCGACTGCTTCCAATTAAGAATGTTAAGAAACGTATACGACTAGGACACAAATTTTAACGTCTTAATGAAATAATTATTTAAAAAAAAAAGAATATAACCCTAAGAACAGAACGAAAATTCAAAAAATCAAATTTTTTTTTTTTAAATTCTATGATATATGAAACGAATTTCGTCCTTGAAAAGCGTCGTTTTAGAGTTCCTATAAGTAAATTTAATTTGTATTCACTCCCTATAGTTGTAAATCGAAACAATTAACTATAAAAAAAAAAAAAAACGAGCTGCACCTCGCGTTAATTATTTTGTAATAAAAAAAAAAAAAAACTTGATAATTTAATCATATCAGAGTATTATGGAATATTAAATTTAGTGACGGTCCAGCCCGTATTCTTCAGAGTGAGGCGACTGGTTTAAATAAAAAGTTATAGGTACATCGAAATAATAAAGTTTAAAAAATAATGATCACGAAAATTATTGCCATTCGCGAATAACTTCGTTCTCGGTGACTTTAAAATGGAATAATTATCGAGCGATTTTAACATAATGGAACGGCGAAATAGGTGTCCCGTGTTTGAGTGGTAATACGTTACAAATACTGGACTTGGAACGTCGAAACGTCGTTTGCGACAACACTACTAACAACTGTAGCCGTCCATCACGACCAGATAATGGCGATTTTATTTCGAACGAGACTAAAACAATAACGGTTGAATAGAGAAAGCCAATGATTTTCGCCCGAATCGATTTCACCTCGTTATCCCTATTTTCGGGTTCGCCATTGTACTACGGGCTGCTATAGTAGTAGGTGGTGTGACAATCATTACAGGTTTCATTTTGTTTGTTTATTTAGACTTCGAACACGACCCCCGGGTACAATATTATTTTGCCAGATAATTAAGTTGCGTGTTACAGTGACAATTGGGTTCATTATAGTTTGTTTGTTTGAATTTTTTAACACGGCCACGTCTAAATTCATTATCACAGTCTAAGTTTTCGCAATTATTATTACTCAAATTCCATATCACTTTATTTAGTGATACACTTGATGGTCGAATCAAAAAAATTTAAATAATAAAAATGTAACTTATCGACGAACTGAAAACACTTATCGAACATCTGTAAATCCAAAAATACGAGTGACATGTCCTCTCTTGCCTCGCCCTCGAAGCCACTGACGATGCTGTTTTTAAGTTGATACAATAATGTTTATTTTATCATAATATGTATGAGTTTTCCCTCTCTAAAAAAAAAAAAATGTTCGAGTTACGACTACTGGGTCGAGGGACCTAATCCTTTCTCTCGGATACCAGCCTCGCCGTTCAAAATAAATAATTAATTCGTTTCGTTCGTTCCTACACAAATAAATGGCAATAATAATAATTTAATTTCTTGTAAAAAGACTTGAAATATTTAACAATATAAATAAATATGAATATATAATATGTATTAGGTAAAATTTATCTCGCATTTTCTCGGACGAGTGTATATTTTCGTGTTGTTTCGTTTCCTCTCTGGAGGTTTTCGTGTCTCGAGCGAGTATGGAATATAAATG
The DNA here is from genome assembly GCA_948098885.1 of Drepanosiphum platanoidis. Lineage (NCBI taxonomy): Eukaryota > Metazoa > Arthropoda > Insecta > Hemiptera > Aphididae > Drepanosiphum > Drepanosiphum platanoidis. Next base: position 4,044,545 of record OX402529.1, on the reverse strand, counting down.
TCCAAAACGTCTCGGATACTCGAATTCCGACGAAATTATGATTCGCCCAATCGTTATTGTTCTCCCTTGATTAAAAACTCCCATGGTCCCGTCGCCGTTTAAGGCTTAACTAACGGTACATTTTTACATCATCGCGATTACGATGATAGACTTTGTGTGTGGCCTTTTGCGACGACCGAAGACGTGCGCAGCAGGTATATTATATTCATCAATCCTATTTTTTTCCCCCGTCCTCGAGTCAAATATATATAACACGTGGCGAGATTGAGATTAAAATTCGCGAGTGCTACACAACGCAGCAGTACCACCATCGTCGTCGTCGTCGTCGATCGATCGAAGAGTACATTAATGTCACCGCGACCGAGTAATCCCGGTGAGTAATTCATATTCAGACGACGGCGTTCACATCGGATTAAATCTGGAACATTAGTTCTTAAGAAAAATCGAGCTCCGAAGTTCACGGCGACCAAATAATAATAATAATAATAAAAATAGTAACAATATCTATCGATTTTGTTTTGCATTGAAGCATAGCTTCGACGACACAGGCGGAAGTTCTGTGTCTGGCCGTTTGGACAACGATTTAGATGACACGAAAAAATGTATTAATTTTTTGTTTTTTTCATTACCAACGATTCTTCTTTTACACAACAGTCCCCCCGACTCTTTTGAGCTGATCAAAGTTTGTGTTATATCTGTATCAAAACTTCAAGAACAATATTCTTATAAAAGTCATGTTTATATAAAATCGTGCCGGTCAAACTACTATGAACGAATCATAAAAAGTTAAATTGCAATGATAAATATTTTTATAACGACAATCGGGATTTTTGTTTTCATTTAGAGAATATCCAATACAATGGTTTCAATTCCAATCGAATCACTTTAAGAACAATAAATTAAGAACGATAAATTATTTATCCTCGCCTAATCCGTTTAAACCTAGTGGCCAGACTAGGAAAACTGCGACCACAATGTCACGAGTCAATGAGAGACCGTCATTTTAGATGTTTATATTAAATATATCCGACCAGAACAAATGAAGCAATTTCCCATCGAAATATCAACAAAAAAAAAGTGTTTTTTAGAACTAAAAATTGTTTTACCAACCTAACTTAAATGACTGTATTGAATTTGAATTTGTAAATCACACTTTATGGTATGAATACTTTTATTTTAATATATTTTAATGGTTCGCTCAATCGGTAAATTAAAAAAGTGCATCTAAACGGTACTGTTCGTGTGCGTCGAAAATTTCCAGTTGCTAGAAAACTAAATAAAATTTTAAAAGTTTCTGAAAATTTGTAATCAATAATTAATACAGTCTGTTGTTAATTGGATCGGGGCCCCTTACAGTCGGTAAATACAAACAGAAACCGCGACGATGGACTGCCCCGGTGGTTGCACCGCTTTTTAAACCGATACAATCTCTCTAAAACTATTCGACCGTTTTATAATACTCTACAGTTAAAAAATAATTCTTCATTTGAAAATGAAAAAAAGAAAAATACGTTTATCGTCAGACATAGTTGTTCCAAACTATTTTCATTATAAACATTTATAAAATATTTAAAAGTTGAAACTCTAACGAATTTCAATAGTATTGTACGAAAACCACGAGGACTACATCCATGTGTACGCACAGTAAAATATTTTACTCCGAGATAATTTTATAATAATACGTAATCATGATAACACATTTTATCTTCCAAATAAGACCCCTATTCCGACTTTGGATTATGGTAGTTAAGCCCATTGTTTAAATTTATGGGCAAATCAAAATATACTTTGACCGAATGCGGTTTAAGAGATACCGCCCTTAAAGTTTAAAACTCTGCAGGATTGTGTGATGAAAATATTTTATCTATAGTTCTTTAAATTTTTAAGTCTCTCTCGACACCGCACTCCCATAGAAATAATTAACTTCTAATGCTTTCGTCTAACGCGTGATTCATACTATATATACGAGAACAGTTAATAAATCTCTAGCGAGAAAAAAAATGAACACCTACCGAAACCGAGTTTATTCAAGATAAACAATGGGTATAAACTTATTGGGAATAATTTATTTAAAACATTGATCTATTTTTATAATCAAAATTTAAATAATTCAAAGAAAAATAAAACAATTTACGTGCTCAAAGTTTTTGTTTATATTATAATAACTTCTTCGTTGTTTTGGCCGAAATAATTTCTATAGTCAACAAATCGTCATTCATATCAGACATCGGAATCAACAGCTAATTTTATATTGAATTTATCAAAATATAATTGGTAGTCAGTCACATTTTATTTCACTATGAAAACGAAATGGCAACAAAACGATTCGTGTTATTCGAAAAAATCAATGTATTGAGATGATTAGTCTGAGAGGAAATCAATAACGATCGTCAATTGATCAATTCGTAATTCTGATGCTTTACTGTTCTGAAATGTAATCAAACGCGATACGAAAAATACGGTTTCGACGATTATTCGCAAATGTAACTCAATATTAAACGAAATCATATACTATTGTATATACTTGATTTGAAATTCTCATTTTAGAACCGCACAAAAGTATTGTTAAGTTTGTACTTATCAGCTTACTCTGTACTTGGGCTTCCGAGGAAGTTGAACAATTGCGAAATATAACTGAACGTTTTCAAGAACGAGAATTTCAAGTTTACCGTATGACACCATAACTGCTCGCGCGTAAATTGTTCCCGATTATTATATGATGTCATATTCGGTATTCAATATAACTATGTGTATATACTGAGTAAATAAATACTATAATGTTAAGAAACGAAAAGTTTGACCTACATGCAGCGGAGTCGTCAAGAGTACAAATGGAAAAAAAAAAATAAAAATACAATTATGTTAACATGCACTGGTTTGGAAAATCAAAACGTTTGTAGAAATAAAACCGTTTACTTTATTTTCGATAAATCGTTATATTTCTTACAATATGCAACGACTGTTTAAAGAATCATTTAAAAATCAAATAATGTGTGTACGCGTAAAGTTTCGAAACGTTTCGTACGGGTATAACAGTTTGCGGGTACTTCGCACAATACACAGAAAGTTTTCTGATTTTAAATTATTATTCGATTACACACATATATGTGTATATTATAATATAAAATACCATTAAGGGTTATTTTCAAGTTTTGGCGGTCTTCAAACTCACGGCGACCCGCAGTGGCGGCGGCGGCATAGACACCGTTCGCCGTAACCCTCGTCGCTCAACAATGTCGCCGCAATAACCGTTTTAAACAACACACAGGGTTGTCCATTAGTACGCTTTTCAAACGTCGCGAGTTTAGGCGAAAAACTTATTTGGCGTTGGGAAAACTTTGAAAAAACAACTGGTTCTACGCGTAGCCTACACTACACACTACACAAAGCGGTAAAATAAAACAAAACGATCGCATTCTGTGACACTACGAACACATTGCGGCGGTATTGGAAGTAGAAATCGAGGACGAAAGTCGAAATCACGTAATTACACCCCAAATGTCGACGTCTCGCTCGAATTACAGCGTGGGTTCCTAAAAACAATACTAGCCCGAGCCGGGGCGAAAAGACTCGGAAAACACGAGACACGAGACAAACACTCGGCGAGTAGACGATACTGATCGCTATCGCGAAAACCAAATTAAAATAGTATAAACACCGATCGGAATGTGTTTAGTAACTACGATAACGAATAACAGAAGAGTCCTTTATCTGATCTTTCGTAAACAGATGAGTAAATCGATGTCGCGCTCTTAATTATTGAACAATTGTTTACGGTGCATCGGTGTACGAGTGGACGCGGAGAAAAAAAAACTCCAATCTTCGGCGAATGACCCGGTGTACTGTCGAAAAACAAACACCGTCGAGAAAACTTTCAGAGCAACGTTTGTGAAACCCCGAATAACATTTTTTTTTTTTTTAACAGATAATCTTGCATGTATAGTATTAAATGGCTATTGAAAACGACCATACCCTGCACAATATAATAGCCCAAAAATCCTAAAAACCTACCGAAATCTAAAGAATAATTCGAGATTTAAGTCGAACCGGAGTGGGAATTTTTTAATTTGCATACAACGATTGTTAAAATAATTTATTAAAATCGTTAAATATTTCTAATAGATAAATAGAAATAGAAATAAATGATCTCGCTTGAAGTATTAAAATGTAAAACGTGCTTATAGTTAATAAATCGTTAATGTCATATTGAATAAAACTTTGTTATTGTGTCGCATCTACCGCGAAACAATTTTAGTTTATATTTTTAGCGGTTATTATAATAATAATTGCATTCGGGAAAAAAATCCGAGAACTGTGTCGAGTCTTGATATTAAAAATACCTACCTCGGAATCTATGAAAACGAATCTAAAAATCACACGAGATGCGAAAAAAAATTCACCGAATAGTTTCGAAACGTTCGCAGAAAATAACTTTCGTTGTTAAATAATTGTATTTCGCGCCGAGTGTACTACACACAATTTAAAAGAAAAAGAAAAAAACACGAGAAACGATACGTTGTTTTTTCATAATAATTGCACACAAACATTGAATCTTATCACTGGCGTACAGATTTCCTTCAGCGCTATTGAAAACCGTTATCGTACGTGTTTGCCGAGCATTAAAAATATCTAAATGTTAAATTCACACATTATTTAATTACGCTTATGCATAATGACTGTGAATGGTTTTTTTTATCAAACGTCCAATGTGCTATCCATAATTAAAGTCACGAAAACTCAATATTCACAATTTAATACACTTAATCCGTGGTCTTATATAATAATATCATAAACCGTAATTTGTTAGTTTTCACTTTGCGATATTAATATTCGTACCTGGTGAGGTCATTAACGTGGTTTTTTTATTATTAAATGCATAGAAATTTTATGTAAGTACGTACGAAAATCATTGAAAATCGGTTTTGTTCATTTATTTTTATTTATTTTTATCGCCTTTTTTTTTTTCAGTTTTTTAATACCGACCTAACGCGTAAACTATAAATACAATTCGAGATAATCCGTATTTTTATTGGTCTTCTATAAAAAAAAAAAAAAAATGTTTTTCATATTGAATTTATTATACACAAAAAACAAAATTTACGATCGTCATAGAATACGAGTACGGACGATAGTTTTTATATTGATATAACACCGGCGCGATAATAATTAATTTTGATTTATCGCAATAATATTGTTTTGCACCGAACGCTATAGTTTATTATTAAAATGTGCATAAAATATTCGAGTAAAATAAATTCTTCGGCAGGATCGCGTCTATAATATGTCTATCGAGAACTCGATCGTATTTTTTTTTAAAACCCAAATTTTCATGAACATTCCACCCGTAAATGCAATTTCATTAATCTACCACGAATAGACGAATACCTAGAAAAAATTTTATTCTTTTTCACACGGAGTTCGATGAGTATTTCTTATTATTCCGATATAATAGTCGATGATTAAATCATTCGCTCGAGTACTGATAAAAAAATGATTTCTTAAAATAAGTAGTCGATTACAAACGTAATATTTGATTTCCTAATTGAGTGTATACCTACTTACCTATTTTCTAAGAACTAATGTTTCAACATTGCGAATGCAAACATATGATTTTTATTCGTTCCAACATTTATAATTATTTTAATATTAACTTCGTGTATTTCAATCAAAAGCCAAAGAATTCGTATTATTTTTGTGTAGCCCATATTAAATAAATGGCAGTCGTTCGAATGTAAATCAATCTGTCATTTCAAATAACCAAACAAAAGGGCTTACACATTACGCCTGATTCAAGAACTAAAATGATTTTAATAATTTATTGCATTAACATCTCAATACAAATTTTCCAGTATTGCACATTTATATTGTATTATAGTTATAGAGTGATATGATTTAATAATAATTAGTAAATCTATAAAAAGAAAAATATATATATAAAAACCTCACATATTAAATTATGTAAAAGTATTTTAATTCGGAAACTGAAAAGAAAATATTGTAATTATATTTTATAAACTTAAATTCATTGAGATATAAAATGTGAAACTTAGATTCTATAAAATAATCTTTTATTAATCTATGAGATCCAAAAGTTGTACTTTGGAGTCCCATTAAGTTAAATACACTTAAGTTTATTGTGTTTTACGCGAGAAATTCAATACATTTATCTAATGGCTTAAATAACTTTAAAGTTAAATTCTAATACGTATTTTCATTTGAAAATAGGCGGTACATTCAATTTTCATACTTTGCTATATTTTGATGTAAAGATTCATTAAAGTTATAGAGAGCTTAAATAATTAGTAAAATTCTAAAAGTTTGAAGTTGTATTATAATTCATATACTTAATGGTTAATAAGAAACCTTATAGATTTCTCCAAAATAACTCGTTTTAAAAATAAATTTAAAAGTATAGTTATTTAAATGTAAATCAAGCGAAAACCCATGAGTATACGGACCTAAATAAAAGCTAAATATTAACTTAAAAATAGATAAAAAAAACCTTCTTTACTTTCCTTACTCCTCCTGTCCAAACTTCAAACACATAATATGTAACAAGTGATATTAGATTTTATGTATATAGTCATTTTCAAAATAGTATTTTTTTTTCTTAGTATAAGTAATTTATAGGTCGCAATACGAAAGTCTAAATTAGATGATATTTTATATATTTATTTCAACTTGCAAGTGTACGGAAATATAGAATAAAGTATTTCGTGAAATAGATACGTTCGAGACGAGAATTAAACACAATATTCACTCATTTTTTCCTAAGACATGGCATAGACTACGTTGAAAAAAATTACACTGTACGCGTTTATAATATTATTAATAATTTATAAATAAACCGAGTGCAATATGTATGCACAAAGCGATTTTTCAATTCAATACGAAAAACAGATAACGTCATTCACTGTCATTGTAATCTTTTAGAAACTATGCAACTTATTTATGCATTAAGCGAATATATATTTTAATATACTTTGGGGAACCGATGTTACTATATAACTTGTACTAACGTGCTATACACGTTTATTATATTATTATGATAAGCTTATTAAACATAATAATATAATCGTGTAAGATATAATTTTAATTTCACGTACATATTACAGTGAGGAATTCTCGTACGTGCTCGTTTCAATCACAAGTCTCGACAAATGTTTAAACAACATGATCCTAGAGAATTGAAACATTCGCACATTTTGAATATTCTTAGAATCGTGTAACTACGGTCACATTAAATACTGATTTGAGGTCATTTACCACGCGAAATTACCATAGTTACTTCGACACGTGACATGGGTCACATTGAGTCTGTATTACGAATATTTTATTGACAAATCTTTCGAAAACCTAAGTTTTCCCAATGACCTTAATTCTACATCGACCGTACCCTTTTCAATTTATAAATAATTTTATAATAAGAAAAAATTAACAATTAGATACCATAGAAAAAAATTTAAAAAAAACTATTCTCGATTCTACAACGCCTAAGTAAAACGTTTTATGATTTTCAAAAAACCAAATCATCGACATAATGTTATTTATTTGATTTATTTATTTATTTATTAAGATTTAACCGGGCCCAATTAGATTATAATAATATATAAGTGTGTGTGTGTGTGTGTGTGAAATTCAATAATAATAAGATTGCTCTCGGAATTTATTAATTTTAGATTTCCCCCAACAATTTATGTAAAATATGCACAATCTATTGTATTATAACACGATAAATCTATGTGATAACGGTAGTAATATCATTAGCAAATGATTAATTAATTTAAATGTAAAAAAAAGTTGACAATTTTAGAGAACATAACGCGTTCGAATATTTTTTTATACATAAAAATATGTTTACCGTCGAGTTTATAATCGAATCTATACAAATTATTTTCATTATTACTTTACCCTTATAGTTTCTACTATTGACTTAAATGTGTTATGTCGTTTATCGACTATTAATTTTCATAATTCACCTACTAGGCATTAGTTCAATTAGTTGTCGTTTCGTGATGTTTTTTTTTTTTTTTTTTATCAAAGCCTGAATATTATATTATAATTCCTAAGTGAAAAAATAATAATTATATACTAGTAGGCACGCTCGAAAAAATATTGTCGTATGAATAAAAAATGTAGTTTAGATAATTTTTGTACCGCCCTCCGATATTATTGGTAATCGTCGATTCATAATATGACTCGTAACTAATAAATCATTATTAATAATTGAAATTCCCTGTGAACGCTATTATTTTCTAAGCCGCCCTTGACGATGTTACAAATTAATAATTGAATAACGTGTTGTATTCAAAATAATAATTATTGTTATAATTTATCGATGGTAAATATTTTTGTTTGGCCTCTTGCTTTTGAAATACTTTTCTTTATTTTGAATAAAACCGAGAATGTGTTTCAAATTCGGTTGTACATTTTTCGTTTGTATTTTTTACCCTATACACATCACGCTCGAGCAGTACTTATTCTCACATATTTTAATCCGTTGAAAGGATACAAGTTCTTATAGTTCGCATCAACAAAATGTATCTAAAAAGTCCGACGACGACATAAATTTCACAGGGTATTATTGTATATTTAGGTGATATATTATTCAATTTCATACTTTACACATCGGCGGCGTTCGTTTTTGAATATTTAGTTTAGGTTATTTCGGAAAATAATTTGAACTTACAGTACGCGGGGGCAAAAGGGTCTAAAAGTCGAACATTAAATAATATCAGTTAGATGTTAATCATCTTACCGGAAATTCGATTTCGATATCATTTTGAATTAAAAAAAAACGTTGAAATTATAAAATAGTCATTATTCATAGATTTCACTTCGTTGAAAAGTTTTATTACAACATAATTTACAGTCGAATGAAATTATTTTTACCAGCAAACTTCATCGCTTTCAAAAAAAAAAAAAAAAAAAAACCACTAATTTATTACGAACTTTCAAAGTTCTTGTTATTGTTCGAAAAATCTGAAACAACTACATAATCATCGTATTATTTCGTGTTCAACATTGATTTTAGTAAACTGCGTGCAATATTACGAAGCAGCCAATCGAAGAGCAGCTTTTATTTTTAGACGTAACTGTATTGATAAACACCGACCATGGATGCCCTTTCCACGTTCTGTTATTTAAATATTTACAATGTTTACGGTGATCCAAAGGTAAAACATCTATACACAAGGCGCAATGTGGCCATAACATGTACTCTTGACTACAGGGGGGTTTACTCGAAACATTTTTAAAAAGGAACTTCGACGACGAACTTTATGGATGTTTATATTATTTTAATTCCAAATAAACTGTCTATATATTATAATATATAAATGTGTTCTAAAATAAAAATAATAAACCGAAAAAAAAAATGAAAAAAATATGCATACGCCGTTGATTAGAATAAAAACATAAAATCGTTTTATAGTTTAGTTTCATAACGTTTTCAAGTAAATTCTGATAATGTAAAATTATTTCTATAATTCGATCAACAAATTTATATTAGTTATTAGTTCTCAAACGCCTATCATAGTATACGTATAATACGTTCCCGATTCATAATCCAATTCAACAGTATTTCGGAAGCATCAAAATTACGCGTTTGATACGTTTTAGTCTAAAGAATTTTTATTGAATTATCCGCATAATATTGATTACGATAATGAAAGTCGTTAACTGAATAATTATAAAATTGGGTTATTGATGTCAAATTTAGTTAATAAAATAAACGATTGCAATACAAAGTTTTGATGCGAGTCGGATAAAATTTGTAAATGAGACGAGCTTACTACGGCGGATAATAGAAAACCTGATTGTGATTAAACAATTTATACACCCTGATCGAGTCGATACCAACAGTTTTACGGTAGATATGATAAATAAATAAACGTGATGAAATAGAATAAAATTCACCTTTTTCAACACACGTGTTTCGTGTATATAAATCATGAATCGTTTTATTGTATTATTTATTTATTTACTTATTTGATAATTTTAAATAGGTACTATTAAGTATATAATATAAGGAGACAATAATAGTGCGTTTTTACTCCAACTGCATAATTTCATAGTACACGATAACAAATTTAACAACGAAATAACACTAAATAACGTTTAAAACATATCGTAGCCATAAGATTAACTATTAAAACTATACAGGTACACTGTATTGCCGTGTTCAAACTGCGCGTTTATTTATTTCGAAAACCAATACAGTATTTTTTATAGCTCAATCAAACCCGAACATATTTTTCAAAACACCGATTTCACTCCACTGCTACCCGACTAGCAAATCATATCTATTTTCCCGTCCTTTTATGATTATTATTTCTATACATGTTGATATAAAAATAATAATTTTACTCGCGCAACAATTATTCCTAACCAATCGCGATTATTTACGGAGTAGTTTTTTAGGGTTAGTTGGTATTAAAATATACATTAAAAACGAAGCGATCAATCGCGACGATCAACTTCGCTGACATGTATTTACATGTTGTTAATTTAGAAAAACCGACGGTTATGTATCGTTAAAATATTATCGAATACGAATGATCTCGAAAACGAATTTATTTTTAAAAAAAATTGTGTGTTTATAAAAACATACCCTTTATACAGTAAATACTATGCTCACTATGTATCTATGAACATTGTAGTACGACTATTACCCGGATAAAGCTAAAGAACATTTTTCTTTTATTTGACAATAATTAGAACGCGCATACGAGCACGCACACGGTATGTATACGTATTGTGAATCATTTCGATCGTGTTTGAAATAATCACGGCGAATCAAAGTCGTTCAAATTAATATGGCATAAAAGAACGCCGGGAAAGAAAAAAAGGAGGCAACTAAATAATTAAATTGATGAGAAAAAATCCGATTTAAAACTGCAATGGGTACTCGCTCGTTACTCTAATACGTTTACCGATTGATGACAACGGAAAGCAAATTGAAATACTTATCGTGAAACGTCACCGTTGTAAATAAAATAATTCAGGTACAAAATAATAATAAAAAAAAAAAAAACCGTCGTTTCATTCAAATCAAACGTGGCCATTGTAAATATACGTTTAAAATTAAATACTATATCAAAGGATCGACCGTACATTCTACTGTTTATTATGATAATAATACGTTTTACCGTTTGTAATACATCGGTTTTTAATCACGCTTTCAATTTACGGAAACAATAACGGAATTTTGTCCAACATTGAATCACTATTGCAAACTCCATTGTCGGACATAATAATATATTTACGATACCTATACTGGGTAATAATTGTCTTCGCTCGAAAACGATCGAAACATTTGAAAACGAGATCGTATAAATTATCAAACAACGCTTACGTATCTTTTTTCTCTTTTTCATATAGGCAAACCGACGAGAATTTTTTTTAATCATACTGGCAATCGATTGGTTATACGCGATGAAAAATATTTTAGCGCATACGACTTTCGAGATACAATATTGTTATATTATATAAAATTCTCCCGTCACAGTGTTTGTTATCGAACTCCTCCGAAACGGCTCGACCGATTTTCATGAAATTTTTCGTATATATTTGCTAGCTCTGAGAACAGGACATAAACTAAAGGACAAAACTCCTAGGTGTTAAGGGCGGCCCGCCACAAATATTTTTAAAATTTAAACGTGTAAAATATATACCTATTTTGTAACCATAGTAATCATAGTTTATACATTTTTTTGCGAATCGTTTTCAATTGAAAAATATTTATACGTTTTCATAATTATGAAAAAATCTATTGACTTATTTCTCAAAATTCAACCCCAAAGGGATATTATTTGATCATGATTTACAAACAGTATTTTAGACTGACCAATTATCCGTCGGGAAACGGACGTTAAAAAAATAAAAAGTAAAAGAAACTCTACATAATATACGACGTGGGCTTGGATAAGTTTCACTCGAAATATTATTAATATATATCGGAAACTTTACGTTAAGTAATATCGATCAAGGCACCGAGGGTTGCCCAACAACGCTCAATTTAATTTATTCTTATTTCTGAACGTAGATGTTTCGGGGATCAAATTAAATACGAGAAAAAAAAAACGAAAAAAAAAACACTTTCATTCATTAATATGGCACTACGTAATTGAAAAACTTTCGAACATTGTTTATACGTGTAGTTTTGACTTTGTTTTCTTTCGAAATCGCCGTCGTACGTTAAAAACTTTGCGATATATTTTTTTAAAACAATTTCGTTCTATACGGATGGAAAATATGTTATTTATTACGAATCGACTCGACTGTCCGTCACACGATTTATTACCGGCGCGCACGACTGCATTAAAAATCATTATTAGATAATATTTAATCTGCAGTTATTCGAGGATATTTTTATTGATTAAATTACACCTGCACAGACAATCAGAGTGACTGTGTCACAAACTACATGATACGCAAATATAATAATAATATGATGTATATTATGCCCGTTCTCGAATCTCGCGGTAGGTGTGAGAAAGTCAACCCGCCGCCGGCATTATATGTATTATTATCTCTGCCGGGTTCGAGTTAACGCGTTCGAATCGCGTAATAAGTCTGCGCAAGGATAAGTTGTCTGGATTAGAAGTAGAAGTAATATTTTTGATTAAAGGGTTATTTGTTTGCGTTAAGTTTTGAGAAGGAAATGGTCGCACTGTAATTTCGCGAGTTCATTGACAGTATTGACTTAAGCCTTTGTGTGAATCTGCATTTGTCACATTCCGCGAGTGCCGGTGCGAACACGAGGCCATGTACTTTGTGAAACGCCTTGATTGAACGGATGCTAAAAGGTTATGCCGGTCCCCGAATCTGGAAATACCGTACGGCCATTGGACTGATATAATTACGGTATTGTGCAGCGCGCAGGCGCGTTTTAATTTTAAAGAACGAAATAAGGGTAGAACAGTGGCAGTACGTTTTAAACGAGACTCTACGCGTCGCTACATTTGTAACATACGTAACTCGTCCGTGTTTTTTTTTTTATTTATTTACTCACTACGTATTTGTTTGGTGCCTATCGTTCCGAGCAAAATAATGTTTACATTGTTTAATTTTATTTCGAGGTATTTCTCCGGACAGAATGGAAAAGTAACTCGAATTCATTTATATTCATTTTCATTATTATTATTATTATTATTATTATTCGACTTTTTATGGATCTCTCTTTTTTCAACAAAAATTTTATGAATGTCATGGCTGAAGAATTTCCGAATATAATAATATATAACTCGGCTGTTACTCGAAATAATCATCTCGTTAATAATCGTTGTTATTCATAGTATTCGTGTAATATTCGGCATCCGTCGATATTACTTTGATAATTTTATATTTAACAAAATAAAGTCGGCGGCCGTATAGGATTGATCGCAAACGGATAACGTATTCGAATGAATTTCATTTTGAACGCATGGAAATAATGTTGGAGCAAAATGTTTAACTTTAACGAAACTAATAAATATTTGGTTTTGGGATTTTGGAGCTTATGTTGTTGGGCTTTATGGTTTTTAGAACCCCAATATACCCGCACTATTATACAAATTTGTTTATTGATTTCTCTAACAACACACAATACGTACAAATACGTTTACCTAAAACAAAGAACGCGGAGTTGGATCGGTCTCAAAAAAACAAAAGGACGTCTTCTATTTTATGACATCTACGAGTAGGTGCATACAGTAGCATACGAGTGTATTCGACTTACGAGTTACCTAAGTACACAATAGTTATATAGAAATTAAATTGGATAAAACCTTTCCTAAACAAACGCATATGATAAAATATTGAAATTTAAAATAATGTATAAAATATTATTATATATTATATTATATAAGTTATTTGTAACCAAACGCACAGAACTCAGTTAATTGAATTTAAATAAATAAAATATATTTATGTTTTCCTTATGTATAGAAACAATTGTTAAAACTGTTATATTAACACATACATTCAAGCGATGAAATTTAAATACAATTGCAATAAAGCCGTTTCAAGTTAAATAAATGCAGTTCTGATTATAGTGTTCGCGAAGTAATCAATATTTTCTCGCGTTAGATACAGATTTCAATGATTTACAAACGAGTTCTAACCATTTTTACACATAATATAACGTGAATTTTATAGCTCGAGTGAATGAAATTGTATTAAAATTTATCATCTACTCAGTAGATTCTACCGTGTAAAATGTATAATTTATCAAATTTCCTCCGGAACGCACTTAAAATACGTTTCAAACCTTGGCTCGAATACATAAAAATAAAATAATCATTAGTCGTTGATATGATTTTACTATGCCGATTGGAAATTTAATTCTGAAATTTTTCACCGTCAATCAAGCTCGTATTTACTTTTCACGCGCTCAAATGAGAAAGTGTCTACTGCTATTGTGTAAAACTAACTTTATGATATTATTCAGCCTATATTGCGATTGCCCTATACTAGAAACCGTTATAATTCGTAGGTACCTATACTGCAATGTCGACCGACTGAGATTCGACCCTATTTAATTGTAACTCGTCACGGTAAAACTAACTTTTAACTCATACCGGTGGCGTTATACCTACTTTATCATAAACATCATTAATATGCATAGGTACTATTATTCCCTCGGCTCTCCGATGACCAATATGACAATGCCGTCCACGAAATGAGAAACTCTGTACATTTTATAGATCGGTTCGAAAGTCCGGTATATTTAAAATGAAAACAATATTTTGATCGAGACTCCGGGCCCTGGTGGTTAATGGTAAATTTATAAAACCCTACTAGTAATCGCGCGCGCGTATATTTATTGGCGTAGTGCCGTTTTACATTTTACAACACGAACAACAAAACGGCAGTGTTGTAGTCGTAAATAAAAAACGGACGTCTTCGCGTATATGTTCGGGGTATAACTTTGAGTTAGTCACTTAAGGGACGGCAACGTAATTTCAAAGAGTCTCGGCCGGAGTGAATTAACTCGAGAGAGAGAGAGAGAGATTGACGGAAAGAGTAATTATAATACATTTTTAACCGAAAAAGAAATGGCGTATAAAAGTAACATAGTGGGTAATAATGTCCGTTAACCGGAGGAGATTTTATTACGGGAATATTCTTTACAAAAATTATGTATTTTATCTTATTAATTTATATTGATATTTTGATAAAACTGTCGAAATCAGAGTTATTGTCACGAAAATCATAGATATACCATAAGTTAATTGCTATTTTGACCAATGATAACGTTGGTCAGTAATAAAATCTAGTTGTCGACCAAAGGAGTTAATATGGAAAGACGAATAATACCAACAATTTTCTTCACTTAGAGGCGCGAACATATTATAAAAGAAGATTGTATAACAAATTATGAGAGACTGTAACATAATAGTACCCTCGCGTTCATTTGGAGTAAACGGTTTAAGTAGTTTGGCCATGCACGAAAATCGGATGGTCGAATTGTCAATAACGTATTAGTCGATAAAACGAATAATATACAATATCAAAGACCTGACAGCTCGATGTAGCTTCCAAGCGTGTAGAAACGATAGATCAAAATGCTTTTTTCGAGACGAAAAGATAGAATGAAGAGAGTTTGTGATGACATCGCTGGTCCTGAATGTGGACCACAGAGCCGAAGTTTAAAAATAAAAAAATATTTAAATTCTTTGTAATAATTTTAATTCGTCAAATGTCCTAAAAATACCCGGCAAACACCAATAATATGAATATAATTAAAATATTCATCGTGAATGAATAGGACTAAATAAACTAATAAGTAATGCATTTTTAACTAATTCAGATTTTTTCCCATGTTTTAATGATATTTTAATTTTAGTTATATCATTGTTATTATAGTCACTATATATATATATATATATATGTATATTATTATATTTTATATTATAATTATTAAACTCTAAAAATTCGTAAATATTTAGTATCGATAAATAATTAGTAAATTATATTATAAAATCATATTGCCTTTAGTGTTTTAACGGAAAAAAAAGTGTTTACTAGTGTTTATAGAACTTTTAAATATCAAACATATGCGAAAACAGCATTAACGAATACATCTGCAAGTGATTAATTGAAATTATCGCTGATTTTATCAAACTTGAATTATATATTTGGTATGAAAAAGCGTGCGACGAATGGACGTGATGCCAATTTAGATGAAAACTTCGTTCGGTTTAACGTATTTTGTTTCTCATTGGTCTTCGTCCTACGCCGTTTTAACATAGAGTTATTATTGAATTGCAAATGAGCTTATCGTACTGCACGGCGCGTAAAGTAATCGCCCGTGAATCGGAAACTCACGTAATTCCTTTGAAATAACTATTATTCGTATAACAATGATAATAAGTATAGGTATTGAGATGTAAAAATATAACGTAATAAGTAAAAAAATATTCACCGAGTACAAATGACACGTGTAATACCGTAATAAGAGGGTGAATTATATTATTGTAACTCCGGCACGAAATAATTATTATTCATTATTATTATTATTATTATTGTTTCACATGAATTACATGTCTCTCTTTGTGTTTATTAATCAAAAAAATTAACGAGTTGAAGCGAATGCTTGCAATCAAAGTCAATAATAAATAGTAAATGTCACAAACAAAATGAATATCCAGATAATGTACAACGACGTTAGGGACGGTGTATTTTTATAACGTTAAATAAATTGTTTAACCGACATTTGTCCTTGACGATAAAAGTAAAATACTCTAAATTGATAAATCATTTGCTTATTTTCATGTGAAAATATTTCCAAATACATAATATTATAAACGGATTGCAAAACAACACGAGACGTCTAGTATCAAATATCGTATATTATATTAAGAAAATTTGGGCTTGAAAAAAATAAAACACTGTTGAAATTGATTACTTGAAAATGCTGACCAGCTGTGGTAATTCACAGGTTTTTACGTGACTCGAGTTTTTAAATATTTATCAGCAAAGTTAAATTAGAAAAAGGTTGAATATATTAAAAAAAATTTCGAAACAGAAAGTTTCCAGATATTTATTCAAATATACTCCGAAAATAAATGATATCAAGGCTGCTGGCATATTTGACCGATTAAATTAAAAGAAATCTGGAAAATCTGTTTCGGAAAAATATAAATACATTTACTTTAAATTAACTTTTTTTAATGATTTTTATTCATATACGTATATACATTTTTAATATAACTGTATGTACGATACGAATGATAAAACAAAAAAAATCAAGGAACTCAGATAATGATTGTATGAGTCAGAGTACCTTTATGTAATTATACCTCGAATCAAAGCATGTTGCTATAATACATGCAAGTCTATTAAACCACTACCTATACCACAAAAGTTTCTGAGTTTCTGTATTTTATGACATAACAATAAGTACTATTTTATAAATTCTCATATTCGTTACCTAATATGCAATGTGTAATATTGGTTTACAAAATAAAATAATTTTACATAACATCTGGAACAAATAAATAACAAAATATGTTATTGTTTTTCGAATGAAAAAAATTTACTTCAATAATTACTGGAAACGATATTTAAATATTATGAATAATCGTCTATACTTTTATAGGCTATATATTATATTCAATAAAATATTATTTTATTTTACTAATAGTTGCAATGATTCTTAATATTCATTAGGAGATGATTCGTTTTAAAATTTGTCTTATTAAAATAAGAATAAACATTCATAATTAAACTCGTAATTAATGTGTTGAAATAATAATATATCATAACTGATAAAAAGCATAGAGCCGGAAATTGGAAATTAAATGAGATGTGCAGACTATTCGTATTGTGATTGATATTGGCGATGTGGTCTTTTAAATTGTAAACCAATATAACATTGCTATAGAACTACAATTGATAATTAATAGATACTTTAGTATAATAAATTTAAATATAAGTTGTTTTTATTTTTATAAAAAAAAAAATACAATTTATGTATAATTTGTTTGTGATATGTAATTTTTTTTTTTATATTTATAACATAGCTTTTCTACAAAGTAATTTCACCTTTAAATAATTATAAGGCAGAGAAAATCTCAAACTAGCTACTTCTAAGTAAATCAGTTTAGTTTATTTCATACAATAACTAAAAATAACTTTTGGTATATATTACCAACGAAATATATTATAACATGTACGATATGTACATTTATACACTTTTTTGTTTAGTAATTTATACAATCTAATAATTACTAGTTTATATCTTAGTAGTAAATATACTATAGTTTCTTTTTATGTCGCAAAATACACTACATTCCGAATATCATAATTTCCTTCTTTGTCGCATCGCTACAAATTGGATTGTTTATTCCATTGATTATGTATAAAAAATTTTAACATTTTGACTTTGCCTTACAAAAATATCGAATTTGCTTAGTATTATTTAATGAGTCAAAACGTTGAATACAATAAGAATTAAGCTGAGCTGAGAATTTTTAAAACTGAAAGAAATGATAAATCTACGCATTCGAAAACCATATTATTCTGAGTGGAACTAGTTAATTGTTTGTTAAAATTATTAGTTAAGACTTTTGAGATTATTTAGATGTGATATTTTGCAATTAGAATAAAATTACGAAAAAGTTTATATTAAATTTGTATTTTTTTTAAATTAAAATAACAAATTTTATTTATTTTAATTCAAATATTAAAAAGTTTTAACTAAAATATCGTTATTATTCGTCAAAATATTCAAAGATTTTTGTAATTTTGTTGATTTTAAAGTTGTAATTGTCGATAGAAAATAATGTAATTAAAAATTGCGGTATACACGTATAATACATTTTTTAATTATACTTTAAATATCTAGCAAACTTTTTATGTCTTTTATATCTTCAAAAAATTACCCAATGTTATGAAATAAAACTCAGAAAATAGAATACCGATTGTACCTAAATTGATTAGATTGTTTTTAATGACTGAAAACCCACCGAAATCGCCTTAACAGTTTCTCCAGTATTCAGAATTGTTTAATTACATTGTTTAGACGTTTAGGAAATCTAAAACAAAACTCATTTAAACTCGTGACATAGATAATCGATTGATTGATCTATACAATATGCGACTATTATAAAAAATAATAATATATAGTATAGATAATAATAATAATTATAGTTATGATAAACGCACATCGTCGTATGAACGAATTTATTCTTCGATTCGTTAAAAATTGAAAAAATGCTACAGAAATTAAAAATGTTATTTTCATTTTAGAATTTTTAACGTTCCCAAATTTATAAAGCGCACCTACCTATAATCTTGGCAAACCTATTGGTAAACCAAAGTATCAGAGATTCGCCTACTTTTATTAGAGAACAAAATATATTTTCAATTTATGTTTAAATGCAAAAACCACGGTGAAAACAGATATGAAAAAAGTTTTACTTAGAGAATAATGAAAAAATAAATTAATTTACATTTAATTTAATATTCTCGTTTTCTGTGTGAATTGGATGACTAAAATTTCTGTATAATTTTACATGAAATATTCACACCGGAGCATATCACTCTGATATCACTATCAGAGTAATATTTTTAGATTTATATTATTCATATATCGTTAGTTTTAAAGACGCGTTTTATACGCAAGTACGTATTGTGTAGGTATCACAATACACACACACGCTCACACCCGCTCACACACGCTCACACGTACATATGTATGTGTATATAAATATATACCATGAAAGAATGACATCACAGTCGTAAATTAAGGACTCGTGATTCGGGACGACTGCCCGACTACTATGAAAATTTAAGAGGGTGATGACCCTTTTTTTTTTTGTAAATTAAGAAACAAATTAAAGCTATCGAAAAAACGGAAAAGAAAACGTTTTGATATCGTTGAAGTAATTGTAATCAGAAAAAATAAATATAATGTCATAACTCTGATTACGATTAGGGTGCGGGATTTAATGCATGAAAACAATGACTTTATTTTTTAATTTTTTTTTTTTTTAAGTATATGCCATTAAAAACAAAACCGAAATGCAAAATAAAATGTTTATTGTTTTTCAACCCTACATAAAACGATGTTTATGCTTTAAAAACATAATTTTAGAGCTGCTACAAAGATATTCAATTCGCGTTTAAATCCACTGCTCATGTGTCAAAGCAATTAATTATACAAAAACATCTAGGTACTACTTGAATTTTTCACAACATTTTTTATGTGGATTAAATTGTAATTATAAAAACGAAAATTCAATTATTTAATCTAAAATGTAATCATATCAAACTATTATAGCATATAATATTTAACGGCAGTTATTATATAACTCTATTTTTTGAGTGATTTAATTTATTAAAATTATAGGTAGAAATTAATCGAAAATTTGAGTTATTAATAAAAGTTTAGAACCAAAAATGCAGGTGAGACATCGCTTCACTCACCTCACTTTCAAAACCTCAATAATCTAATAAGTTGATGGGATGTGTTTTATATTACCTATATAAATGAGACAACCAAAAGAAAATGTTGAAGTTACGCCAACAATGAATTAAATGTTTAACAGTGAGGCCTTTTTTTATTTTTTGACAAGTATTGAAGTATGATTTCAGTTTAAATAGCTGCAGGTAGGTACCACCCCACAGCACCACGTCTACTAAAAAAACCGTACTCGGTAAAATAACATGTTATACCTATAACATTCAGACTATATTGAAAAATGTAAATGTACGATAAACCTCCATGTGGTACCGGTATATTTTTAATTTTATTGGACACGAATATGTCGTTAAACCGACGGAAAAAAATGCTCGTATACAAAATATAAATTACGACTCCTGTACTACGTATAAGCCTAAACACTAATATTACATACGTAAATATGTATATATTTAGTAAAATACACTCACATAAGATGTACGTGCACGCGTGTCGCACAAAGAAATAAAATCACATGTCATTTTTTCAACTGTTTCGCGTGCGGATAGTTGAACGTTACCGGTTTTTCCCCTTATTTATTTTACACGCTATTTTCGTACGTTTTATAATCAAATCTCGTATAAGGTAAAAACAGAAACAGAACACCGTGTCTCATTCATTGTTATACAGTTCTTTATCTCTTACAACACGACTCCTATAGTACCCATAGAACGAAATTTTTCAACATTTTAGAAGACGGACGATATTTTTTAAGTATTTTATTGTGAGTACACACATACGCTTTTCCACGCAGAAATCCTCTTTAGACTTTTTAGACAACAAACACCAAGTGTGATTTACTCGAGTTATTTACATTTTCAGTTGTAAAACGTTAAAGGTATGTTTTTAAACGCAATACATGTAAACTTTGATCAAGTTCTAATAATTTTAAATTATATTTTACAATTTTGATGATTGCATTATTTCACATATTTATTGTTTTGTTTAAAATTGGTGGATAATTATCTAAAAGTAAAATAGTTGGTTAATTTAGGGAGGGGGGGGAGGTAAAAATCGCGAATATGTAATAATTTAATTTTCGTAAGGTTTTAAACAGTAAAATAAATTACGAGCGACTTTTCTAGAAGTAGTAAAAACAGATGAAGGACAGGTAAAACTCTCGGGTGATTGCCTACACCACTGACTACATCACGCCACACCACTGTTTGTGTACCATTACTTTAAACTTTCAAGGAGTAAGAAATATAGATGAAAACTTTGAGAATTACGAGAATAATTTAGGAAACACCTATTACTTTAATCACTATTTAAATTGAAATTAATAACGATTTAAGTAATTTAAAGAGAAATGAAAATACATTAATTTTTTTTCACTAAAATCACTATTATGACATGAAAATATAAAGACAAATAGAAAAACTTTCATCAGAATTTTTTGCCGTAAGAACAAGTCGAACAAGAAGATGATGATTTCAAAAAATTCTGATTCAAGTAATTATTTACCATTAACGGTCGGAAAATTCTTAATTTTTGAAATGAAATTTAGCAAATGACAAGACTATCTATCAAAATTGGAGGGAAAAAAACTAAAACAATCACATAGCGACAGTGTTTAACACATACTGGGTAGATAATGAAATATTTTAATGAACCCAGTATATACACATCACTAGGGCTCGGAAGTTGTAGGAGCTAAAAAAGGTAAAATATGCAAGAAAAAATTGCAAAATATGCATTAAAAATGTTAAATATGCAAAAAATGTAATAAATATGCAAAAAAACTATTCTGAATTCCAAAAATAAAATACATCAGATGATGTTAATATACATAAAACTATTTATAACTAAAAAAAAATTTTAACTGGTTGGTATTTTGACATCTTATTAAGCCGAAAATAATATTAAAAATTTTGGAAAAATATGAAATATGCATAATATGCGTATAAAGTCAATGAAATATGCACTTTTTTTTAGCTAAAATTGGCAAAATATGCATTTTCAATTTTTTAACTCGCAATTGTATACTTCAAATGTCTAGCTAGTTCTGCTATAAATTGAGATCATACAGAACAATATGCAATTCCTACAACTCCCGAGCCCTACACATCACTATAACAGCAGACGTACTCTAACCGAAATGATCGATCGCAGCGAAACTAATAAAATATGATTATCACATCGCCGGCGGAAATGCCGTAACGTCGTCGTGGTCTTTTGCATTGCCTAGGTGGGTACATAATGATCGGAAAATAATTGAAAATTGTCAGTCGCGTAATTATGTGTTTCAAACTCTCGAGCCTTCGCGGGGGGTTTATATTCCAGGTATTTTGTGCGTTTGAAGAGCCGCGCGATTCCGAGAAAACGAGCAAATCCACCGACCGTCGGTCGTCGTCCGCGCGCGTATGAGGAGACCAGTTTCGACTGGCCGAGATAATATCGAATTAGAATATCACACTCGAATTTGTCGTAAACGATTTGTTTTAATTTGCGGTGCAGACAGCGTTCGAATATAATATTATTATATCGAAGTTTAAATCGAAACGGACCGTACAAAGCGCTCGTGCGAGGCTGCCACTCGTGACACTATTTCGGGGAAAACCTAGTGGTTGGATATTTTGCGCGCGGAAAGCCCCCAGATTCCCGCCTAGGCGGTACCTAGAACCCGTCAACGTTTGCCACGCACATCACGCGGTAACTCGTTCGGCACGAACGGTCGCGAATACGTACGAAAACGGTAATAAGTAATAACGTTTCTCGCGAGACGTTTTATAACAATAATTATTTCCCTACGCCTATAGCCATCCGCGGATCGGTCGTCATTGTCGTCTAATAATACGAGCGTTTATACGTGGAGGAAAAAAAATAAATAGCACAACATGACCAACGAAAACAACACAATAATCGCGTGCAACAGCAGCAACAATCGGAGAAGCCGTCCGTGTGCGCGCGCGCGCGGTAAAGAAAAAATGGAAAAAACCAAACCAAAACATCGAAAAAAAAAAACCGTCAAAAATGTAAATAATAATAATTAAATATTTTATCGTGTCTCTCGGACGACTCACGTGTGTTAAGCAGTGGCCTGTCTTCAGTCTTCGTTCATCGTACCCCAGGACACTCGACACCGGCGTGCACAAACACATTCGCACATGCACACACACGCACCAGACACTCGCACGCCGTTCACTTGGACTCACTCGCGCAAGCACGCACTCGACTGCCCACCCGTTCGCACCGGAAACCACGACGACGCGTCGGAAACTCGTAAACCGGAATCGGCGGCGGCGGCGGCGGCGGCCGAGAGGACAGTGTGGCCCGGACGCGACGACGACGAGAACGATACGGGACGCCGCGACCGGTTGGTCGAAAGCAACACGCAACACTGGCCCGCGCGTTCTGTGGCCCATCTGCTCCGAAGCCCCCGGGGACCGTCAGCCGCGCGACGAGACGGTGCCGCCATCTGTCGGACCGGCCGTCGTCGTCGCGATCGCGTCGATTCCGCGAAATAATTATCGACCGGACCACGCGATATTATTATATACACCTATCGTACAATAATATTATACTATATTTGAACATGCAGCGTTTACCTATGGGCCGTGACGGTTATTTTCTCTCCGATCGAAATCGTATTGTTTTGAAACCTGGAAAAAATTCCACAAAGTACCCCGAGTACCGAATTAGTAGTATTGGAATTGAAATAATCGTTTATTCCACAGTCGAGCCACGGACCGAGGTAATTAATCTCGATTCGCGGTATTTCAGGTATACGTCGATGATTATCAAAATAATGGAGGCTCGATCTGGGAAAATGTGTTAACCGCCGCCGTCTCGTACCTGGAATCCGCGGCATTAATGTGTTATCGAAATTAGTAGATTCTATAAATAGCGCGCAGACGTACACTCTGACTTGTGTACATTTTTGTCGGTGTTTCTATATAATATAATATTTCTATAATGTCGTGAATATTGTACGATTTTTTTTTTCTTGCGGTGATCATTACAACGCGATAGTTACATTCAAATGTTCTATAAACATACTATATTTCTCAAATAATTTGTGGCATTGCGAATAATAATGCATTTCGGATACGTAATATAAAATTAAAAGTCACGATATTATTATGGAGATTTAAGAGAAGAGAATCGACCATCTCTATTGGTATCTATATATTATTATTCTATAAAACTCGGTGGTACCATTCAGGCCCGTGCGCGGGATTTCATAATGGAGGGGGGGGGTTAAAAAAGGTATATATAAAATAATCAATAATTAGCAAATATTATATATAATTATATAGTCATATAACATATAAATATGTATATATTGAAATGTTTATATTGAAGATAACACAATAATAGTGGTGTGCTATTAAGTTTCCCATTATTATTGATCACAAATAAGATTATAAAATATTTAATATAATCGAACAAAAATAAAAACACGATTTATATTTTTTCGTCAATGGGAGGGGTTTGAACCCCCACCCCCCTTGCGCACGGTCCTTATATTCTATAATCAATGGTAAAACCATCGTAGAATACCGCTGTCAATCTAAATATACCTAGCTGTTTTGATGATAACGCAAACACCACCTGAAGGTGAGATGAGTCACTCTCAAGTCTCAACTATCAATTTATGTGTTTGTTTTATTTTATATAATTTTGATCAAGTGTGAACAAACTACGAATGGGTAATAGACAATAGTCATTTTATAACCATAAATCATTTAAATGTTATGCATTTATATTCTAAAAGTTTAAACGATTATTTAAACATTTTTAACATATATATTTATTTTTTAATAGGTACATAAGTCATAAACTCATAACATTAATATATAATAATGAATGAAAAAAGAAAGCATCGCGGAGGAGCTAACAAAACCAGAGAAAAACAAAAATAAATGATCTTAGTCGAAGCTGGAAAATGTCAACGAATTACCGACATATTATTCAAGTTTACAGTAAGTCATTGACTATTTTAATTTACAATTTATCTATAATATATTTTTTAGTAATCGTTTAAATACAATTTATATAAATACATACACAAAATATTTCAAATACTGATTAGTAAAGAGAAAAAGAAATTGAAAATAAATATATTATAGTACTACCGAGAGTATTTTTTATAAATAAAATACCCACAAACAATATAAGTTATTGCTCTATGAAATACCAAATTTTTTTAACAGGTTTTTAATAAAATTAAACAATTTACAAACACCTAGTACTTCTTCTCATATGATAATTATGGCGTTTATAAACTAATATGTAGCTGCAACAAATTTTATATTGGAAAAACTAGTAGGATCTTTACAATTTGATTCAAAGAACATATTACATAAGAAATTTAATTTGAAAATCTGACCCTATTGCCTCACTTTATGAAACATGTATTAGAATCTAATCATAACATAAACTTTAATATTGAAAAAAGACTTAATAATATTCAATAACCATAAAAATATTTGTATAAACTCTGTATTAGAAGAACTATTTATTTATGAAGAAGTTAGACATAATAATTATAATATTGTTTCAGACCGATTTAAAAAAAAATGGTCCTATTTACAAATTTTTACTTGGTAATAATTCCTAACAGCTGTCAGCTTTTCTATATTTTATCAATAATCTTTGTACTTACTCATCGATTATTAATTTTTTCTCATTATAATTTATTCTATGTAATTGATTTCTTTAGTAATTCATTTATTTTCTTACTATTCAGTGTGCTTTGTAACTTGAGAATAATTAATGGTCGAAGCTAGTCTTTGCACTACAATTTAAAAATACCCTTGGCATTACTAATATATTATTTAATATATATAATTATATATATAATTATATATATAATATATATAATATATAATTAACTACCTAGGTATATATTATTATAATCATAACAAAATTAAAACCATTGAGATCTAATGAACTGTTGTGTATAAAATATAAATAACTAATAAACCTACTAAAAAGTTCCTACTTTTAGTGAAAAAAATGAAATTTACATAAATCAACATTATATAAAACTAATTGTTATTGTTTGGTAAACATAATTGGTTATAAATATTAATATTCTTATATTATTTTTAGGTGTGTTCTGATGATAATAATATCATATGAAAGTGCCGAGGGACCAGAGACTCCTGATTTGGTTGATTTAGAAGAAAATGATCCAGTTAATTCAACCGACCAAATAATTGATAACCAGCATGTTAAAACTACGGTAAATGAATAAAAAAATACATATTTAAAAATACTATTTTAAATATTAATATTCTTATGATATTATTTTTAGATGTGTTCTGGTGATAATAATATACATGAAAGTGCTGAGGAACCAGAAACTCCTAATTTGGTTGATTTATTTGGCAATTCAGAGGAGCTTTCATTACTTGTTACAAATATAGATCCGATCTTTAAAAAGAGTTAGTACTACAAGATGGATGTCCACATATTTTGCTTTACATACAGTATTAGAAACATTGGAATCCAACATTAGATTTTTAAGTGAAATTAAAACACAAGACAGAGTATTAGAATTCAAAATAGTAGTGAATGCAATGAATTACTTACTTATTTTCAATCTTCTGAGTTTATATTGACTGCATTTATATTTATACATATTTTTGACATCATAGAACCTTTGATCGAAATTTTTCAATCTCAAGATTTCGATAATTTAACAGCAGTAAATTTGTTCGAAAAATCAGAATCAATATTGTTTTTACTTCTTACGTATGAAGGGTTTACTGTTATTTTTGGTAATACAAAGTGTTATTCTAAGGAGCACATGGTAGATTTTATATGCAATGGACAATAATTACATTCTAACAGACATCGTAAAAGAAAAGTTCCCTGCCGTTCTAGTGAATTTGGTAAAGATGAGCCTATTCATAACGTTGAATAGTATTTTAAAATATCAGTATTTTTTCAAACTGTTGACATTATTCTTCAACAAATTCATGTTAAGTTTACCAATAAGTCAACATCTGTTATGAAAGACATAGGTCTTTTATCTTTAATTAAGAAGAATGAACGAAATTACAGAAGTTCCAAATGATACTTTTAAAAAAATTTGTCAAATCTATCAATTAAACCAAGAAAGTGTGAGGAATGAATATTTATTATTTAAAGATTTAGATGTACATTTATTAACAGAAGTCTCCAAAAAGTTATTTTTTTTATTGAAAAAAACATGAATATTTACAATCTGTATTATGTGTACAATAAACAAATGGAATTTAGATTTATATACATGGCCCAATGATATGAGAAGGAAAGCTATTCATTGACAGAACCCTCAGGCATACTCAAGCATACCTATTAAGTTACACAATAATTCTGACGAAAACACGAATGAAATTGAAGAAAACAGTAATTTAAAAGATGTGGGGAGTTTGATTCAAATATATGAAATTATTAATGCAGTTAATTTAAAACCACAATTTAAAAACTTGTATGCAATAATAATTATAATAAAATTAAGTTTAACTTTACCAACTTTGAGTTTTTCAGTTGAAAGATCTTTTTCAAAACATAAATTAATTAAATCACGTCTGAGATCCACAATGGAGCAGAAGAAACTAGAAAATCTAATGGTGATTTCCTGTGAACATGATATAGACATTGATGTTTCCAAGGTTAATATAATTTTTATGTTTGGGATTTATTTCACATGTTAAAATTTAATATTTTGTCTCTGTTTATAGGTCACTGATATATTTGCTAGAAAAAAAAGCAGTTTTGAGAAATGTATTAGTATCATAATTTTCAACATCATAAATTATAAAAAATAATAAATATTTATAATATGTAAACAAATTTCAAGAAAGTGACAGGTATGTAAATATAATTAATTGTAATATGTTATTTTTTTATTACAGTTTTCATCAACATTTCAATGTAACTATATAATAAGCATCAAATACATAAAAATTATGTTAAAATTACATAATTTTTTTTATTTGGCGTGAGTGGCCATTATTAAAATTGTGATTTTAGAGGTAAAAAACTTCACGCCGTCACTAAATAACACTGCAACTCGATAAACACATAATTTGTGTATTCCATCACAGACGACCGCACGCCCGGAACATTTGTGAGTGTAACTTTTCTTCACAAAAATTAAATATAATTTGTATTGAAAATAAGGAATGTCTCACTATTAGTTTAGAAGAACGTTTTCTTCTTCTAAGATTGCGGTACCAATACTACAAACTATTGTTAAAATTCAAAACTTTTCCCCACACACACACGTGAAATAGACTATTGTGTTTGAACAGGGAGCCATGATTCGGTTTTATTTTTATTCTTCAACTCGCTCCCACCTCCAGAATACATCAACTTTTTTGTTAAAATAATCTCGTTATGTACACATGTGTATTGTATATGTGTGCGTGTGTATAATGTATATATATATTTGTGTACTTTTACAGCAAGTACTGTAGATATTGTGTTATGCTGTCTCGCCGCCCTCTCGGATTTAGGCGTTCCGTTCGTAGAATAACCAACGAGAGAGAAAAAAAACCCCAGTAGTCTCCTTTTCATTGACAGGAGAATACCTCTATAATCTGTGGATTATTATTATTATCATACAAATACTTCACTTTACAATGGGTTATTTAGCGAAACAATAAGGATTTTTAAGGATCTCAAATATTAGATTATACTGATGACATTTTTACGAAAAATAATTACCGTCGAAGGATCGAAATATAACTCGGAAAAGACGCTTGTTTTTTTTTTAATTCATTCATTACTTATTTACATGATAAATTGATTGGGACTTTCATTGCGCCCTTCTGTACATTCACTAATAATTACTACACATCACAAACAATATTGCCTGTCATATTGTGTAAATGTTTTTTCAAATTTTTATTCTACATTACTGAAGCTGAATTTAATCGAATCGGACAATATAGTGTGAGATTTTTAGTCACATTGCATATTCAAATGATAAATTCAAAACAAATAGATAATCGGTATCCGCGCCTAATGAGTAAATGCTCTATTTATTTTCTTTCATTATTGTTATAACCATTATAATCAATTAATTAATTGCATGCAGCCGACCGTGGTGAGAGAATAATATACCTACCGTTAACGACGTGGGATGAGACGGTTTTGCAACCACTCAACATTTCTAATAGGTAGAGAAAGAGCAAAAACTTGTGAAGAGCTACGAGGCTTTAACGCCGTGTTACATACGTACGGTCTAATGAGATTATTCGCACACGGAATAAAATTAATTTTCCTCGCATGTCTGGTGGTATATTTCACGTGGTTTTTCTTTTTTTTTCACATATGAATAATATTCTATACTTTTCAGGGTACCTTTGATTACAACTCAACGGAGACACATAGTTTTGTATTGGACAGCGGACATGATAAGTGGCACCACTAGAACGTAAGACTAATGACCGGAAGTCACCATTCACTTGTTTTTTAACTAAAATATGATTTGAAAAAGCACGATGTATAACTGTACTATAGACTCACATGAGATACCGGTGACAGATGATTGATATTGTTGAGTTATTCTTATAAATTTGAAATCAATGTGGACAACATTACTTTTGAAAAACAATTCTGAGAGAAAGAAGGCTGCAATGAACGGGCCTCTATTTCTATTTCCTAAAGATAGTTTATCATAATATTGTTAGTGATTTCTTAATTCTAAACAGATTTAACTTCATTAAAAATATTTATTATAAAGAAAGAAAAAAATAATAAAATGCACATAACAATAGAATATAGTTAAGTATAAATAAAATAAAGAAGGAGGTTTAAAACAATAATTCATTGACCAAAAATTTTATCAAATTCCCTCGTCATTCGTGCACAAAATGTATAAATAAAGAGTGAAACTAATTACACGCTGGTCATTTCGCCAATCAAACGTGATTATTATGACTGGAGAACGGAATTATATATGCAAATGCATATATGTATTGAAATAAGCAATTTGAAATTTGATGAAAATTAGACCCCGATTTAAATCATTCTTATTAAAATAACACTAATAGTATTTTGTATATTTTACATATTTCAACGTTTTTACCTTGTTTTGCATATCTAATGCATATTTTTGTTATAACTTATATTTTCACGTTCGCATAAATCACATACATTTATCAAATTACTTATGGAAGTAGTTAGTAATTTACTTTATATTAGATTAAATATAATAATAATGTAGACTATCGGTATACAATATTTATAAGATAAAAAAATATAAAAATTTATTCACAGATAATAGGAGTAATTTGAGGTTCAAACACTTTAAACAACTTCTGATAATAAGGATAATAAGATTCAGTGCAATAAGGTAAAATATGAATTAAATTTTATTTTATTTTTCATTTTTTATTAATCTGAGCAAATATTTTATAGATTGGAGATTAAGAATGTTTTTGGTGAAAAACGTAGTGAAGACGACGAAATACCATTTTAGTGCATATTTAGTATGTAGAATATTATAGTATTTTTATAAACATATTTTGAGAATTTTTGTGCATAGAAATCCGTTCCCTAGTTATGATGACCCATCCCAATTGTTTTGATAAATTAAAAGATTAAAATATAATATGTATTTTTCTATTACTTGATCTAATTGATTATAAATTTATAACCTATAATTTAATTGTCTGAATTTGATTGAACCCTCTTGATAGTCTCAACAATGGACACGGTTGTGATATAATCCTCAAATAAGGGCTTTATATTTTTCAACTTCTAAACAAATAAAATTAACAAAGACTTTAATTTTAAATTTATATTACATAAAATAATTATAATATAAATGAATCATAATTCATAATTGTCTATATATCTTAATTCAGTACAATGATGATAATACGATAGTCAAATTTTTACTTTGATTTAGGCACTGTTTATACATAATATCGGTTTATATTAAAAATTGGTTACTTGTAAGTAAAAATTTAAAAACGGTCAAAGTTTCCTATGTCTGTTATGCATTAGTACCTACCTCAAAATTCAATTTCAATTACTACATTGAATAAAATAATTCTAAACTAATATTGTATATTATTTTTTAAATTTTATATTTCTATACATGTTTATTCAACACTACTACCCTTAAAAAAGGGGGAACATTTTTTAAGTAATTTGGATTCAGACAGTTAAAAATGTTTGTATTTTTAAAAATTATTTTGCATTAAAATGTAATGTAACAAAAAAGGGTGAGATACAACAAAACACTGATGAGAGGTGATGGGTGTTATTAATATCAATTGATATTGGTGAATTTGTCTTTTAAATTTGAAACAAAAAAAAACGATTCTGAGTGAAAGAGGTGACCATCTCACAAGTCAATTAAATAGAATTAACAGATTTTCGTATTTTTATAATATGTCAGCAAAATTTGATTATTTAAATGTTTATAAATTAAAAATTATGCCCAGGTATTTCCGAAATGTTTTCGTTGAAAAAATATCAACTTGTAAAGAACTTTTATATAATTCTCAAGAGTTTTTGACTAGCCAAAATTATTTTATTGACATTTTACGAAAAAAAACTAAGAAAACTCATAAACTTTAAATGTCTAAAAATAGCACAAAAATGTCAAAACCTTTTGACATTATCAACTCTAAAGAATGGTCATATTAATTATACCTATAAATCATATAAAATTCGGTGAAAATTTCAAGTCCCTGCGATTATTACTTTTTAAGTTACGATGAAATAACTAATGTCGTTCGATGGATATTCGCTGAAATTTCCGATCTCATCAAAATATAATTTTCTAACGCTTCTAAAATCATTTTGCTTCATTCCAGTATAAATTTTTTTTTTTTCACTAGATAGAGCAACTTCTCTAGAATCTTGTAATGTATTTTCAAATCTAAAGTAAAATCAATAGGCTCCTCGTTTCTCAGAATCAAAATAAATGTTTTTTTTTATCTAATAAACCTTTTTATCTACATAAATTAGTGGTTAGAAAATTCAAAGGGTGGAAAAATAGGCAAGTCAATTGAGTTGACTGAATACAGACCAAATAAGAACTGACTCTTTATAAAATATAAATATAATAGTATAGAAATTAGAATTATAACTAAATTGTAAAAACTTTCATAGTTAATATTATACCTACTGATATTTGAATAATTTTTACATCAGTTCTACGTCTTACATATTATTTTATCCAAGCTTACCATAATAAGGTTTTATTCTAGGCAACTTCTGCTGCCACATTTCTGTTTTATTGATGAGACTACCAACATCAAATATATAAAACGGATCGAATATTTCCTAAATAATAAAAATAATTATTACACCAGGACGCAGGCATAATATATCATAAAATATAAAAATCTACAATAATTATATTACCTTGGTTCTAACTAAATCCTTAATAATTTCTTCAACAGTCACATTGTTGTCAATGACGTGCATTTTTTCCTCGAGCTCACAAATTTTCATGTTTATCGTCCTTGTGCAATACAACAAGAATCTTCTAAAACAATTATATATAACCGTCCGAATATTAGCAAGCTGAAAAGGTAAACAAAACAATAGAATATTGAAGTATTATAAAAGTACCAATCATTTCGACAAATATTAAAACGTGGTATAATTGTTAATAATTATACTAATTAGTTATTACTTACTAAACAAATATATCTATTTCGATGAGGAAATTAAAAATGTATTTAAGATTAAATTTGTTAAGTAAACATGTTAGGCAATTGCTAAGTTTTTAAATTCTTCAGTATTAATATGCCCTGAATATTATCAAAAAGGTAACAAGATCTGTTTTGATACTTAAATTATTTTTAGAATATCCTTTTTTACAGATGATATTTTTATTTTATTAAACTGATATACCATAATGTAATAAAATAGAAAAGTTACGAGGAGAGAGAGAGAGAGAGGTATATGTGGACTCGAAATAATTTAAATATTTTATTACCTTATCGTTAGAGAGGAAAAAATATTCAACCGTATTTTTTACGTATGCATAAAAACTATACTCTTACCTAAATTCGATGTAAATTTTCTCTTGTAAAAACGGTGGTTAGAAAATAAATACAATTTGATACTTTTTTTATGAATTTTACCAATAGTGAATAAGATGATGAAGACGCACGTGCTGACTCTGCTACCGGAGGCTACACAACACAGACTTTTTGTCTATTTATGTGTCGTTGTGCGTCTTCTCATCATTAGATTTTATTGATAGGATACAATAAAATATGTTAATTTGTTTTTCGAAAAGTAATCATTATAATGGTGACTAATGAGCTTATAATACTTATATTACTATTAACAATAGTATACAAACAAAAGATTCAGTTATTTTTGAGAATCAAATTGTATTCATGAAAATGTAACTATAGTGTATTTTATATAACTAATGGCATTTTTTTATTACTAGGCAGATTTGTATCAAATATTAAATCGTTACTATACCAAACGCTCAAGTGCTCAATCGATGAAAAAATGTTGAAGACTTTATGAATTTATCAACCTTAGATGTAGGTACACATTGTCATTGCTGTGATATTTTCAAGAGTATCCTGTGAACTGCCACGCACTCGCACTCGCTTACCAGCTAATACTGTCACTGTAATTATAATATTTTTAGATATTAAAACAATAAATATAAACGTTAAATTTAACACAAATATTAAGTATTCACAAGAATTATTTAAAAATAACCTACCAAGGTATTAAGAAAAGTAGTAATATTTATATCATAGACAAAACTAATTAAATATGTACAAACGGAACAAGTAGTACTTGGATTTCAGAGTAAAAAAATGAAAAGTGATTATTAAAATGGACACTTTTATAGATCAAATAAAAGATTTTATCAATAGGCACAGGAATAAAGATCAAATTATTTTTAGAAAAAATTTTCCAAACTCATTATAATTTATGAAATGCCTAATCCTGATGTGTATCAGGATTTGTGAGTCGATATTATATTTAATAAATTATGTTCGCGATAAATTAGGACCTATTATAATTGATTTATATGACAAATATGTTATATCGGAACCCTACTGAAAATATTACCAAATGAATGGTAATAATTGCCACCAAATAGACAAAAATCATACAACAATTATTCATTATAACATACATAATATATTATAATATCATGACGGTTTAGTAAATCATAAGAAAATAATTTGTTATTCATACTTATAAAATAGCTTAAAACCAGATGGCGATGACATAAGGTACATACTATATAGGTACCTACCTAATGTACATTCGTACTCTACGAAGAGGATTCTGCTCACTTAAGACACATTTATACGGAAAACACTTGAGAAACTTTGTCACAA
Source organism: Drepanosiphum platanoidis (assembly GCA_948098885.1). Classification (NCBI taxonomy): domain Eukaryota; kingdom Metazoa; phylum Arthropoda; class Insecta; order Hemiptera; family Aphididae; genus Drepanosiphum; species Drepanosiphum platanoidis. The sequence continues at coordinate 4,009,808 of OX402529.1, read as the reverse complement.
GTGGCGAATAAAGAATCCGCTTACGAGAATGCGGTTTCTCACTCGTAGACTACAATCATTTGATTCACACACGACGTTCTATAACAAATACCGAGGTGGCAAGGTCGATATATTGAAGATATATAGATATATTTTTAAATTCTCCGACTGTTGTATAGACCGTAGTCTGTACTCTGACTGGAATTTTTCTAGTCAAATATTGAATTTGGAAATTTAATACTCTGTGTTTAGAGAATTGAAAAGAAATTCAATCCCTATTTTCCCTTTTATTTTTCCATTCTATTATAGTATTTCGGCCGCGATGTGATGGCCACCCTCGCGAGACGAGTGTGTAAGTTATCATCAACATTTTTTACCAAAATAAATTATCAAAAAAAGTTAAACGCCTTACCTTATCGTAATTCTTGGAATCGTTCATTTTTCTCGAGTGAATGAAGCGATAAATTAAGTAAAGTTGAAAAAAGCAATAATTTCTTAATACCGCGCGGCACTTGAATTTTCCGTTTCCGATTAAAATATAAAACGCGGCATGCGTTGCAGTGTGAATGTTCCGCCGCCATGGCCGTGTGGTCGCGTGGCCGCCATGATGGAACGACGACGACGTGGTCGCGCGCTTCGGACAGAACTCTGGATACCGTGGTCGCGGTCGTCCGTCCGGAGGTCGTTTAAAAAAACGACCGTTAAAAAAGAAAACTTACTTTCCATGAACTTCGTAAATTCTCATTGGCTGTTCGTTTTTTTAACCGTTTCGGGGGACGCTGGGATTACCCTTCCGCCGTTGCTTCAGTCTTCGTCGGTTCGCGAGTATGTGGTGGGCTTCTCCGAACGGGTCCGTGTTTCGAGAATTTTATGCCGACCGCCATTGTCTCGTTTCTCGGTTTCAAAATTTCGTCTCGCGGCGATGGTAATAGTAATTATCGACGAATAATCGCACGTCTCACGGCGGTCGCGTGGGCGCAACCAAATTATTTCGTCGCTAAAATACTACCGTACCATCGATATCCGGTGTTCAGCGTAATTTTCGTTTCGTATCGCCGCCGTCGCGTTCGGTGCGCGATCCATTACGCGAGTGTAATGGCCGTCGCCTTCGGATTTTCAATGATTCCGTCGAGGCTCGGACGACGTCTAATCCAAGCCGGCAAAGGCTTCGAGTGTGCGTTTTTTGACATCGTCGTCATCGTTTCGTATCGTATCGCCGGCTCGATGATTTTTGGTTTTTTTTTTCGTGTTTTGCGAGTCACGACCACGGAAGCTCAGATGGTAAAAACATAACACTATTCTCCGTCGATAACGTTTCGCGTGACATTTTCCAACGTTTCGATTTGTGCGTACATACGATGTGTAAATAAAATTTAACATTTCTTTGCGACAATTCTCGATCGTCGGGCCGGCCACAATGGGTGCATCACGTTCGTTCATTATTGTATTGCGATGCCGTCACAAACAAACTTTATTCGAGGTAAGGTTTATTATTATAGTAATAATATGATTCGTTTGTATATTATTTATTATTCCGATTGTGTCGAACAGCCGACTTATTTATGTCTCGGTCGTGCCAACGAGGCAACATATTATTATTATTATTATTTAAGTACATTATTGAAATTATTAGTATATTACACTGAATAATTACTATTCTTTTTACCTATTATTGAAACGTCATGATATTTACCATATTGTATTATCCGTGTGTAACGTTACATCGTAGACGAAAAAAATAGTAACGGTTTTATTTATTTTTTTAATTATAATACGCGCGTATACTCACTGACACAACTAGGCTAAATTGGGCCCTAGTGTCATTTTGAAGGAAGGGCTCTATAATTTATGTTTTTATATTAATATACATTTAATAATGAAATTCAACTTGGAATAGTGTCCATTCATAAACTATTAAGTAGTAAATCAAGTTCTTTTCAGATGAAAAACAATATCTGGTCTATAAGGTGTCTTTATGATAAAATATATCTTTTAATAATATGATTGCTATTAATATTTTCTTCGAAATGTATTGTGTCGGTTGGATAATTATTATGTATATTAATACCTAATAATAAAAAGTAAAAAATAATTAATCACCAATATAATAGGTACTTATATATTAAAATAGATACCTATTAATTTACTATTCAATATAACCAAATATATAATTATTAATTACATTATACTTTTTACAGTTTATTAATAATGCTATATATTTATTTAATCCAGACTAGCACTTTGCACTTAAGTAAAAATTGATGGTTAGTAGGTAATATAAACATATAATCTACTATAAATTAATGTTATTTTTTTCATTTTCTCTTATAATGTCCTAGAAATGACTATTTTTCCGTTAAAATTTTAATATTTTGAATTGAACACAAGAAACCTAGAGTAGGAAAATAAACAAATAAACCGAAATTAAAAAAAAATATTTATGTACTTTTTTATAACAAAAGAATTAAAATAGGTAGTAAAAATTATATTAAATTACCATACAAATACATAGATATTTCAAATTGGTAACTAATAATTATAGTAACTAGTGAGTACATCATAAATGAATGAAATGCAATAAAAAAAAACATTTTACAAAAATGTAAGCATTAAAATAATAACCATAATATCTAATACAATGTTTTTTTACAATTCCACGTGCCATTCATTTACATCTTTAGATTGTAAATTATTAATGGATTTTCTAAAAATACAATACCATATTATACCGTAAAGTGTACATAGGAAAGTTTCAATATAAAATCCATCGATCATAATTTGACAAGTATTGCCAGATGCACCAGACGCATTGCATACCTGAATCAAACATGAATTGTATAAAATATAAATATTTAATTAATTTATAAAGCGGATTGATTTTCTTACACTCTTGTAATTTTTCGGTGAACAAGATATGGTATGATCGTTAGAGCATTGTTTGAAAGTTAGGAATTCAATGAGACACAAAGCTCCAGTGTTACTAAATGTCGCTCCTAAATTTGATATAGTAGTCAACAGTGTCATATTTGTACCTCCAATTTTTGGATCACTAATATTGGCATAAAATGAAACTGCCATTAATAACATGATACTCACTACCAACTGAAACAAAAATAAATTTATTCATTTTTGAATACCTAATAAATTGGAAACATTAATACATTAAAACAGCAAGTTATTAATTGTGTAATAAGCGCATAAATAGACTTACTCCCACCTACAAATAATGTGAAAAAAATACAATTATAGACTCTGAGCAAAATGAAGAATTATTTTACCATGATTATGTGTAGATAGACAATTTTATCTAACTGATAATTTAATTATATATTTTTACTAATGTTTCAATACCTAATTTACAAAAAAAAATATAAAAAGATACATTGTTTCACAAAAAAAAAAAAAAACTATATACAACTGATTAAATCAATTTTTAATAAAATTAATTTAATTAATTTTGTGCCAAATACAAAACATTGAACAGACAGCAAAATAATATATATTTATATATATATATATATAATTATAGTTTAGGAACTTTTAAAACTACATAAATATTTTATGCTTGGATTTTCAATTTTTGTAAAGTTAGGTATTTTCAAGAGAATATTTAAAAGGTTAATTTTAATGATTTGATAGTTTGATATATTAACTACAAAATAAATTATTCAAAAATATTTTCAAAATCATAGATTTTCTTCAATGACAATATTGTACAATATTTTAAATATGTTTTCAAATTTATACTACAATATAATTATATAGGTAACATGTCCAAATCAAATATCCTAAAAAAAGTTCAAAGTATACTTCACAACCTAGTCGCTAGCTATATCTATCCCGTTGAAAGAAAGGACAAACATTCTAACATTCAGTCTTAGTATTATTATTATAGTCATAGCCTATTAAATATAATGAATTTAAATTACTAAAGCTTAAATAATATAATATCCGTACCTACTACCTACATCTATTTATAAATATAATCTATAGAAAAATTCATGAAAAATAATTAATCAAACAACATTTAACGATTAAATAGTTAATAGTTATAATATAAGTTTTAACACACATAATTTGCTAGTAAATAAATTATTATAAGAGCATTTCTTCATTATTATCACTCAAGTTGAATTCATAAGGTAGTAAAGTTCAAATACATTAAAAGTATGTAGGGTACCAGCTATTTTACCTATTAGGCAGTTTATCAATTAAGAATGTCTAAAAGAAAAATTAGTGACCATAATATATATATTAGCAATTTAATTTGACTTTATAATTCATAAATCAAAGGAAATATTTAAAATATTTCATTGTTGTATTAAATAAGTGAATTTTTTACCTGTTGCAAAAAGTAAACCAATATTAAAAGAACTTTGTATGCAGTAAGTAGTACTTTTGTTTGAACCAAAAAATATGGTGTAGTATATATGAAAATTGTTAATAATACACCAATTAATAACCTAAAAAGCACATTTTCAACAATCATAACAAAAAATTAATAATTATTGAAGGTATTATTTAAATTGAAATAGAACTTTACCGAAATGGTATGGTGTTATAGAAGTTTTTCAATAGTTTATCTTTCGATGTAAACTTGGTAATTATAAACGGAAAACATAAACGAATAGGTATAAATAGAGTTTCTACTGTAGCAATTTCATCTTTAGTAATTCCGCCATCTATAAGTTTCAATTTAAATGTAGCATCAACTGAACTAAAACTTATCTAAATTAATAGTACATAATATATTTTATTATATTTTATTACATTTTATGTCTAAATTATTTGATATTACTTACTTTAATCGTCAGCAAAATAATAGCAAACTCTTTAATACTAGGTAATTTCATTATTTTGAAAAGTAACTGATAGGTTTTAACAATGCCAAGAGAAACTTCTAGTTCAGGTATATTTTTTTTTTCAGACTTAAATATAGCTACTAATGTAGTAACAATCATGTACATAACTCCCCAAAAATAAAAATATCCTAAAATAATTATTTTTAAAATTATTATAATGTGCATTAAAATTTAATAAAATTCATCAAAAATATTAATTTTAAGACTCTAGTATACCTTGTAGAGTAATTAAACCACCTGGTAAGGGTGAAGTACGCCACCACTGATTCCAAAATGTTTCTGATATTAATAAAATTAATAAATTATAGCCTAAAATTATTCCAAAGGCCTGTCCAGCATTATTGCACATAGCAGAATAATTAATATTTTGCCTATAACATACAAATAATAATAAATATTTAATATTAACTTTTTTCGACATTGATATAAATTAAAAACAAACCTTTTCAGCATAGTTAATGCCCATCCATCTACAATGATATCTTGAGTGGCAGCGAGAAAATTCAAAATAAAAAACATTACAGTTAAAGCATTAATATGTAGTTTGCTACCATTGACTAGCCATTCGTTTATATAAAACCCCGCGATGAAGAAAAATATACCTATAAAAAAAATAAATAAATAAATACATAATATTAAAATTGTTTCTATTAATTTAAACTGTTACCCTATTTATAAATAGGTATTTAATTAAAAGATCGTAAGAAATATTTTTTACAAAATCAAGTTGTTACTTATGAAAAATATCAAAAATATTGTCTAAGCACATTATCTTTTTAACATATGTGAAGTTTACTTCCCCTTCATTCTTCATGGCTTAAACTACATTCTTTTCTCTTCATCTCTCATCTTGAGGAAATTGTTCGTAACTTTAACCACATTATTTTCAACTGTCTTTTACTTCTTCCCGGTAGACAACTACTTTCATTTCTATCCTCCCTAGGCTATCTAACTTCCGATTTAAATCTTCTCCTCAAATCTCACTCCCAACTATTATCCGCTATCACATTAATTACATCAACTCTACAGACTCTTTAGTTTGAATAATTGTATAAATAGATATTATATGTAACAGTATATCTGTACCTTTATGTTTTATAGATTAATATAAATATTATGCCTTGCCATAATGTAATTGATAAAAACAACACATTCAAAAATAAAAAAAAGACATTAATGAATGTTTATAGGAAACAAAGTGATTCAAATGCATAATGACCATAATGCACGGTTATGTAATTTATGGCCACTGACCATTATATAACGAATCAAATAAAAAGGAGCATTTAAAGAACTAAACATAGGCAATAGGCATAAAATTACTTTTGCTTTCCAGTAAAACTTAAAAAATATTACTCGATGCCTTTTAATTAAGGACCAACGATACATAAATATATATCTACCTAAAGAATATTGAACAGGAATTAACCAAGATTTTCGACGGCCATATTTTTGTGGATATATAGAATCAACTAATGGTGCCCACAAAAGCTTCAAACTAAATGGCCAAACTGCCAAACTAAATTGAGCCTGTAGTATAAATTGTAGTTTTATTACACATGAGTAATTTTGATAAATTAATGTAAAAATCACTTAAATCTATTAATATTTACCTGTTCAATATAAGATGACTTATATATATTTTGAAATAAAAGTGGAATTGCCAACGAGAAGCCTAGAGGAACTCCTTGCAAGGTATACAACACCAATAATAAAACAATATTAAGCTTGTCTTCTTTTGCTTTTGATTTAACTGGAACATCTCGTTTCTCAAGTAAAGATTCAATATGGGTAGTCTCATTCATTTCCAATTATACTGCACACTATAACTAAAAGTACAATACAACAAATGTAAGAATATATATAATTACAATTCAACAAAAATATTTTTAACTTGAGTTTTAATTTGAATATTTTATATAATACAATATTTTTTTTATACTATGATTGCCTATGAAATATGTCCACTTTTATTATAATTTTATTTCTGGGATTTATAAGATAAATTTTATTTAATAATTATTATCTGATGTGGCTGTAGTTTTGGCAGTTTAGGCCAGATTCGAGGTACTTTGATTTTTATTTTGAAAAAAACATAACAATTTGAGTTTAAAATGTCCTTGTTATTTAATGCTATAGTTTGAGATTTACAAAGAAAAGAAGTAGAAGTATTATAATTACTCAGTGTTGGGCGTTTATAATATTCCTTACAAAGAAACTCTTTTGTTTGAGTTTGTCTTTAATATAATCTAGTGGTATGATGGGGTGTAAATTTCTTTTTGTCATCTGATATAGTTTATTTTCTTTTAATTGGTATTAAAAAAAAAATAAAGTTGGATTTTTTTAAGCATTTGATGATACTTATATGGTGAAGTAGTACAAAATTAATTTTTTTTTTTAATATTAACTATTAGGTAATTTAACAATGGCACTTTTTTTGTTTAATTTGCATAGATCCAAATAACTTTTGATTTCATGCTGAATATTTGCATTTTATTTGTACTTTATTTTAATAAAAATAAAATAAACTAATAATTCTATATTTTGTCCAATATTTTATACAATCATTTTTTTTAGTATTTAATATTTATCATAAAAACCACAAAAGCAGCAAAAATTTAAAACATGCGTTAAATCAATTCGCCGGATTTTAATCTTCACAAGTTTCATTAAAATAAACTCCTTTCAACATTGTTTATCAAAATCTATAATTACCTCTTTTAGATTCAAAATAGGTAGAACCAGTAAAAACATGCATAAATCAAATTCTTAACATAGGAAATGTTTTCCAGTTCTAAGTTTTTTTTGAAGATGATTGAAATAAAAATGGTAAAGCTAATTTATACTGTATTTTTATTACATTTCATAAAAGTATAGCAATAAGCGATAACTGTCAATTTTTTATTTCTACGAATATATGTAATTAAAACTTACTCATATTATTAACAAGTTGACTTCTTATTTTCCCACAAATGTTAAAATATAAAACTTACTGTCTAAAATTCGTTAACGAGTTTACTATTACATAAATTATATTTTTGATGTATGTTAAATTTTATTCATATACCTACTGCAACTACAATCACATTTTCATAAATTGCTTTAATAATGATAATAAGTCAGATATATAAAAATATTTGTGTTTTTTTTTTTGTACATTCTGTACTCAAATTAAAACAAGCATAAATAATTGAAATACATTTTTTTTCAGCGCTATAAATAGTAAATAATAAACAGGGTAGGCACATTAAGGTACATGTAGCAATTTATCTGCAGCATAATAAACAATGTTAATTGTTGTATTTCAGACAGATTCATTAACCAATTAATTGTCTTTTTAAACAATACAGCTAGAAAGTTACAAAAAATTAATGAAAAATAGAATGTTGTAATACAACTAATATGAATATTATAAGATTGATTAATAATTATTAATTAACATAGTAAATAAATGTTCATAAACATGTTAAATGTAAAATGTTAGCAATTGTATTATACTTGTCTATGGTATAGTGATAACTGATATTTTTAAATATACTTTGTTATTTTTTACCTTTTTTTAGGTTGCTATAAACAATAAATACATGCATATAGTAAATAAATATATAGGTGAGGTAAACAAAGTTTTAAATTGCAAGAAATTTTATTTTCTAAATGTAAAAAAATTATATATTAGTGTGACCTTTTTATCCTCCAATTATTGACACTACGAGTACAATTACTTATTATTTAAAACCACTTGCTCATAACATTTTTGTTCTAAGTAAAAACAAATTATTTACATATAACAATAGGTCACAAGATTAGATTAACAAATAATTTTACTTTTGTACATGCTCCTTACAGCTAATTTTAATCTAGTAAATTAAATAAAAATCTTAGTGATATTCTTGGAATTTGCTAGTTCTTTATAATCCCATAATTATAATAGATGAAAAAACAACAATTATGTAATAAGAACATGTAAGACCATTTTATATCCGAGGAAGTAATGCTAATGCAGTTCCCTCGGCACCATTGGTTCAAAACGTTTAAAAAAAAACTAGAATAAATAGTAAACAAAAAGTGAAAAACATAAATATTTTTATAAATGTTATAAAATTAAATATTGACAAATTCGAGTTTTTCGACGAATTTTGTTGAAATTATATTAGTTATTTTGTTGTTAATCTTAAATATGGTTCATACAGTAATCTTACTACGATGAAAGAACATCGAAAATACATATGAAAACATTTTTTTGATAAGCGTTTAAATAATGTTCACAATTTTATAAAATTCTATAAAAAATACGATAAATTTCTAATTATGTTATAGTTAAAAATTAATGAACATTTCTTTCAATCATAAAAAGATTAGGTACTTGTATGAATTGAACTTATACATTTATTTATAACAGCAGGATATTCACTATATATCAATTTTTGTGAGTGTTAGAAAATTAAATCAAATGATGAAATCGGTTATTTTAACGAATTTTGATTTAATGATATAAGGTAATTATTTTGTTGTTATTCTTAAAAAAAAATCACTTATTATATTATTAACTTTCTAAAGAAAATAGAAATAGATGCTAATACTCAGCCCTTTTACACTCAGAAATTAAGGTTTATATTTTATTCAAAATGTTAAATAGGTATATGATAATATGTTTTAAGTAAGTACCTACATGTAATGCAAAAAAAAAAAATTAACTTTGTTCATGTTATTAAAAGAAATAGATATTATAGATTTTAAACTAAACAAAGAACACCATATTATAAGGACAATAATGTAACTATTAATATTTATTTTTCAACTTACCCCAATACTAATATTATAATCAAACAATTTGAATTAAAAAAATAGTTCATTTAACTAATATAATGCAAAAACAATACATATTTAAATACAATTTTAAGCTAATTTTCAATAAAAAAACTTTTGAATGTATTTATAAACTTAGTCATCAATAATTTGAGTCTCATTTTGTATTCAATTTTTGAGTTTTATTGCAGTACACTCAGATAGTGTATGAGTGATATTGTAACACTAACTGAAGGTAATATTGTAGCCAGCAAACAAATAATAGTCAGCACTATGATAAATATTTTAAAACACTGATTCTAGGCGTATAATACACCTACTTAAACGCACGATTGAATGATCACAAGCATGATAACACTATGCTGCTAACAGTGCATTAAGTCTGTATATAGGGTTACGTTTAGTTGCACAAGTACATTCCCGGAGACAATATGTCATAAGGGCAGAAAAAACTGTTCAAATCATTTTGAAAATTTGAAAATAAAATAAAAATATAGCTAAATTGTTTACATATTTTCATCAGAATGATAATATGAACTAGTAATAAATTACAGCTATAAGAATTATAAGTGATATCATAATAATTGTTGTCAACTAATGACATAATAATAATAACATTAAAAATAGTATCTTAATTGTGAAAATAACAACAGCTAAGCAAGAGCAGCTAATTTCGATATTTTTCCGTGTGGAAACCACAATAAAATACTCTAAAAAATAATTGAATTACAATTAATTCTTAATCTTAATTATAATAGGTACCTATTACCAGAGTTAATACCAACAATAAATTGATGAATTACTATTTGATGAACATTACTAGATATTATTATTGTAAGTTTTATAATTGTTTAAATTATAAATATTAAATTTAATTAAAAATTATAAATATTAAAAAAGATATAAATTGTAAAATCTAAATTACTAATTTTATTAATTTATTAATTAATAAACTATAATTAAAATGTATATTTAATATAAATTATATACTAATATACAGATGCAAATTGAATGAAAAAAAAACCAAGAAATAACGTTATTGTATTTTAAATTTCGCGGATTAAACTAAAGCAGCGTGGTGAACTGATATGCTTACAGCGCAGACTAGTGGCTAATGCACGTTTTATCAAGCAACATTTTGCGGGATGATAAATGATATCATAACAACCTCAAAGTACGTCATGTCCTCCACAAACTTAAAAATACAAATTAGACTCTTCGCCGACATACACGCAATTAATATATTATACTGTTATTATACATATTATGAATTGAATATACATATACCAAGTTTAGTTCTAATTTAAAAACGCAGTGAACGCGTAAAATTGAAAACTATTACCGACGTTGAAAACTTCGTGGAGCACAGGATATAATTAAGGTGTATGTGTTTATGTTCAAGTATCTATACAATGTTGCTTACAATTAAAACAAAAAATAAAATCATCAATTAAACTCACCCCAAGCTAATGGATTTTCGATTTGGTAAACGAGGATATTTTGCATTTGATAACATGGTGAAACGTTTAACGCGTGATGTCCATTTTGAAGTTCACTTATTAGTTCGATAGTAATTAACACTAGGTTATAATAAACCCGATTCAAAGTAGAATTGAAATGTTATGCAATAAAGCACAACACGAAAACTATTCACGGACATACGAAGGAGCGAATAAATGATAAAAGCTGTATAATATTGTACTATATAATGTAAACACAAGTTTTAACTGATAAGCCTGCGTGAAAAAAAAAACTAAAAATCCCCAAATATTAAGTGCTTACGTGTGAACATGTATAGGTATACATATTTTGTATATAAATCCATATGAGTGATTAAATTGAGAATTTTCAGTATTTTAAATCCTATTGTCAATATATTGTGAGGAACTGAAAAAAAATTCGTTTTCACTACAATTCAAACAAAATTTAAAACCTATAAATTGAAATAAAAAAAAATGATTGAACAAAACCTCAAGATATGTTATTAGCACTAAATTTACCTCGAAATATACCTTTGTGAGTAATAATACAGAATAAGGCCAGCCTTGCAATATCCATACAATTTTCATGAAACGCTTGAACGATAAATGTTTTTTATTAAAAACTGCGTAACGACATTTTATTTTTGGTATTTCGTTATAAGTAAATGGTACGATTTAGTGAGTTTTATTTCTCATAAGATATGAACACCAAAAAAGGTTATACCTTACTTTGGTGGTAGGTATGGTAGTAGGTATTAAAATAACAACATTGGTTTTGGAGGTAAACATGGTAACACGTTACGTGTCAGTAACTTAGATTTTTTTAAAATTTGAAAATTTTATAAACATTTTTTTTTTTTTGTGAGTTCCAAATAAAAAATCAGAAATGCATTTCGTTAATAATAGGTAAATATTTTTAAAAACGAGTTTATACGTGGCTTTTAATTTATAACTTAAATTATATAATGGTCATCAGTAGTAAAAAGCTAATTCGAACCGGGTTACTTTAGCCTAAAAGTAAAATAATTTTTGACATATTTGTTTTCCTTGAAATTGTGACCGATTTAATTATTTGATGAACATGAAATTCTAAATGTATTTTTAAATGCTTCTGTGATAATCGGGACTCAAGTAGGAAATCACATATCTATAGTAGAAAAATACTAAAATTTCCTAAACTAAACTTCTTTTCAAAATATACAATTTAATATAAAAAAAATAATGAAATATTTGTTTAATGTGATTCAAATATCTTTAAAAAAACTGCCGAGTTGTTTAGGAACTGCACCATGCTGCACCTAACAATATTTCAGTGTGAATTTGTACAACTTTAATTATAGACAAATAAAAACCCTTACGTACTGCAATTTTGTAAAGTTTTAAATCAAAAAATAATTTCATAATATATTTTTAAAACCTTGGACTATTGAAAAACTGAAATTACGTCACTGTCCGAGAGGCCGAATGATTATTTCATTGATTAACCAACAATCAACCAACATATCTGTTCATATTTTAAATCATTTAAATTTTAAAATCAAGCAATAACGAGACGAGAATCAATAAGAACGTTTCGGTATCACTTAATAATTGGCGTCTACTATTTTACGGTGATAGTAAAGCGACTATTATAATTGATATTGAACGTATATTATATTACCTATATCGATGGGCTATGATAATATTCAATTAATGCCTGAATAATATAATATGTAGATATAGATAACGTATTAACGTACCACATATTTTATTTAATTATATTATTATAGTGTACAAATTTAATACCATAGTAGTATATTAGTACACGGGTAGTCATATTTTTATAAATATAATTATTGGATATTCTCTAGTTGACCTGGCCAGTGTAAAGCCCTACATTACCACATAATTACGCCTATGAACGAAAACAAAATAATTACATATCGTACACTCCGGTGACCAGTTTATTGGAAGTGCCTCGTTTAAGTGCAATATTATAACTGTTTATAAAAATGTTTACAGATATAAATATTAATAATACACGATATTACATTATTTACATTATCTTGCGTAAACTACGATCGTATTATCTATATTATAGTTCTACACGCGCGGACAAAGCAGCCAGCCGTCAAACAATAATAATATTATTAAATTAAAAAATGGTTAATAAACAAAATCGTTTCCATTAAATCTGTTCGTCGACGTGACGAGAGACCAAAACGTATATAGGTAGTGTATTAATAATGTTAACGTACTCTGTGATAATATAATTAATTAAATTTTTTTTCCCCTCAAATCTGCGTAAAATATAAAATATTTTAATGAAAAACACAATTTACGAAAATCTCAGATAAACACATTCGTACGTTGTACCGTACTATTGACCGTTACGATAGTCGAATATTATTAGCGATTTAAATCCTAGCGGACGCCAGCTGACATTATTAATTTTATTAGATTATATTTGTATATGCATACCTGAGACCTGCCAACTATATGAATGCGCACGTGGTTCTCAACAGACATCAGACTGGTCGGACGGATGAGAAATAGCGAGAGAAACGGTCGTGACGTAGACGCGCGAGAATATAACGTACAGCCGAAGCCTGCGATCTAGATTTTAGGAAGGGGGCAAAAGAGACCAGTGTCCTGCATTGCATAATATACTTAAGGGCAACGTTTTTTTTTTTTTTTTGCTCATAATATGAACCGTTTTCGTACACGACTGTCGACGATTTTTTTTCGTCTTTTCGACGATATAGTATAAATCATACAAGCACAGTGGACCGCGAGGACGATGGAAATCGATTGTTCCGAAAACCGGGATACCTACAATGCGTTACTGAGACGACGGACCGTATTATTATCTAAATCCAACAGCTTCGCGTATACCTGTGTGTGTACGACTGCGGTCACTGGTATAATTAAAACGTTTAGAGCCCCTGGACATTTAGTTCAAACGAATCAGATGTAAAAACACATGTAGTCTAAACCAATTAACCGTCCACTTTGAGAAACTCGTTTTCGCGGTTTAAGTGAGGTCCGAGTGAAATATAACCCGATCAATTACCATCGTCGTAGGTCTCGAAATAATATTATTTAACACCTACCTCGTTATGCATTTTGTATTATTGTTTGATACAATCGGTCAATACAGAATAATATACCAGACGAATGAAAATAATAACAAATATCGACACATCAAATTTTTGACGATCATATCATATTGACTAATAGGGTGATCAATGATCATACTGATTTCAAAAATAAATTTATTAGATTTTCACAACAATTTTTGGAAATCTAGCACGGTCGGTAAACTAAATCATCAAGTTAAAGAAGTAAATCATATGATATAATTAAAAGGTAACTTCGCACAAAGAAATAATTTTGACTTACTCTATGACGTTAAAATATTACGTTGTATGCTGAAGTATCAATTCATTAACTTATAATTTCTACTAAATGGACCATTGAAATATTTATTAGTCTAGATAAAACATAGTGGTTTAATAAAAGACCATTGTATTTTTATAGTAATAATTATTAAATTTAATTAAACAGTCAAATTTATAAATACAAGTAATTGTTAATCTGCACATCCTGGTGTAATTTTGAAAAAACAATCAACTTCAGTATTATTTGTTCAATTAAATTTTTTTGTTAAAATATTTAGACGTGTCGGGTGTAATATTATTTCTATATTAAACCTATTTTTCTACTATTTTATCTTTTAGTATTTTTCATATCTTTTAGTATTTTTTTTTCAAAAAAAACTTACCTTATTTCTGCGATATTGAGTTCTCTCTTACATGATGGTTTTGAAAGGAAGCAGTGAATCATAAGAATTGCATACCTATTCGGTATATTATATTCCTTTTTGTGTACATTTCTGATGTTTACTATTAATTTGAACATTGAACTTTTACTGTCACATTGATAATTTACAAATTGGTTTTTATCATATGACATCATTCACAGCTAAATTATTTTAGATATGGTTGTAATAGCCTGATAATCTTAACGTTTAAAAATGTAATTAATTAATTAATTGTCAAGTTTTGAATTTTTAGTTTTTTTTTACAAGAACAATCAAATTGATGATGGTATGAAAAAAATTATAATGAACACTTATGTAATCAATTATTAATTATTTACATTTAAAAATGTTTTAATTGGATTCCAATATTTAGTAGGGTGGAAGCATTAATTATTTTATATTAATATCATTTATTTTATAGTGAATGGTTAAAGGTTGGTTCAAACGGAAATAATTACGTCACTACATTATCCAGTAATGTGAAAAAAACTACAAAGATTATAAGGACACAAAATATAGATTTTCACAATCAATGGGTAAAAAAAAATAAATCTTCCATTTTTTTTTTTAGTGATATTATATTATAAAAATTAACAAGCAATAATTTATTTTTTCTTCATAACTGTGAATGTTTTTTAGCATCTACATGCCAATGTTTCAGATCTTTAGATTGTAAATTACGTATAGTTTTTGAAAAATATTTATACCATAATATACCGAAAATTGTACACAGAACAGTTTCTAAATAAAATCCATCAATTGTTATCTCACATTTTCCATCAGCTGTTTCACAAGCCTGAAAATTATCAAAAAAAATTCACATTTCAAATAGTATTAACACATTCAAGTAATAAAATGGAATTTCATAAGAAAAATACAAAAATTAAATTTTTTAAGGTATTAACAATCACGTTGTACGCATAGTTTTGGAAAAATCATAAAAAAAAATTATTCATTTATTTTATTTAAATCGTTATTTTAACAAATACTTTCTTTTTAATCAAATTCACCCAATAATAAGTAATATGAAATGTTTTTCAATAAAGTTATAAAAACATGTAATTTTTACTTACACTTATGTCTGTTTCTGTAGAACACGTATTCATTGGATTGTTTGAACATTGTTTAA
The DNA here is from genome assembly GCA_948098885.1 of Drepanosiphum platanoidis. NCBI lineage: Eukaryota > Metazoa > Arthropoda > Insecta > Hemiptera > Aphididae > Drepanosiphum > Drepanosiphum platanoidis. The sequence continues at coordinate 3,993,749 of OX402529.1, read as the reverse complement.
AAGTTAACGAATCTGTCATCCATAACGCAGCCGTATTAGCCCAAGCTCCTCCTAAATTTGTTAATGTATTCAACAAAGTCATATTTGTACCACCAAATAATGGATCACTTATGCGGGCAAAAAATGCCATCACAGCCACAAACATTGAGTACATAGTGAGCTATATGCAACAAAATACACGACAAGTATTATAATTAGCCATAATATCATATTCATATACAATAAAAGAAATTATATTTTATACCTGCTGTAGTAAAAATAGACTCATCACTAATAGATAATAGAACATTGAAACTTTCCCATCTTGGTCAATAAAATGTGGTGTAAAGTAAACTATGATGGTTATAAGGACACCAATCAGTAATCTACATTGAATGCGAATTAAAAAAAAATGTTAATTATTATGACAAACATTGATAAAACATGGATAAAATGTAATAGTCTCACCTGTATGGAATAGATTTTAAATATACATTCATTGGTTTGGGTCCAGCAGTATACTTGGTAATTAATACGGGTAGAATAATTTGGAGTGGTATTGATAATAATCCAATCATGGCAATGTCATCTTTAGGAATACCCTTGTCAATGATTTTTAAACTGGATACAACGTCGATCGCACTAAATCCGATCTAAAATAAAATCGATTTTAAAAAGTATAAATAATTATGACATAAGTTATTTTTAACTAACTCTTAAATTAATATTATTCAAAGAAATAAATAATAAACATCTACACTTTAATACATTCAGCATTAGTAAATAACATGACCGGATTATAAAGTATATTATTAATATACTGATTACTAATATTATATTTATTTACTAAATACAACACAATGATACTATAATAAATGCTAACTTTCTTGTGTAGTCATCCATTTCAAATAGATTTATAAAATTGAAATAGTGATAAATTACTTGTTATAATTTAAAGAACAAGTCACAACTAATGCTCAATTATTACATTAAAACTTCAGATTTAAATATTTTAAACTATCTATTATTAATTTATAATTATTAGTACTTATTAATTTAACACATTGGATAGAGAAAACAGGTTTTTTTTTTAAAAATTAAAGGGTTTGTATCTAGATTGTATACGCAATATGCAGTGTATGTTTCTAATACAAAATCAAACAGATTAAATGATTAAATTATTATTTATTACATAATATTTATACTTAAAAATTACATAAGATAATATTTTAGCTTTTTTAATTTACCTTAGCAGTTAGTAAAACTATTGATAAACTTTTAACACATGGTAATTTCATTATATCACCAAGAAGTCTATATGTTTGATATAAATTTAAATCAAGGCTATCTGGTTGAGCTGAATGATTTTTTTCATGTTTAAATATAGCAACCAATGTCGTAGAAATCATAAATATATAACCCCAGAAATATAAAAATCCTTGAAAAAATATAAATTCAAATATGAGTAAATATATAATTTTTATAAAAAATATTTTAATGCGAGGCAAATGAAATTCAGCTTTTTAATGTTTCTGAAGAAATTTGTCATTTTAGTACATTAATGTTGTAAGAATAAACTAATTAAATAGTTCAACTCCTTCCATTAGGACCGAATAATTTTATTTGGTACATTTTTTTAAATAACTAATGATTATAATTGGACTTAAATGATTGCTTTTACTCGTAACTAATAGGTAAACGTAATTTTGAAAAACATTTTTGTTATAATTTACAACTGAATCGTACAAAAAAAAATATGAAATCAACACTTTTTGAAACAATAGATATTAGTAATATAATACTTATACACTAATTAATTAATTTAATATTATGAAATATTTGATTCTTGTATGAATTATACATTTAAAAAAATGTATTCAATATTTTGTAACACTTTTTGTTATTAACTAGTGACAACTGTAATTAGGCATTTCAGTTTTACATATTTTTCTTAAAATTACTCTCATTTATGAAAGTATATTTTGACATAAAAACTTGTTTGTTTTTATACCACAAAACATATTAACAGAAAACCAACTTTATTTTTAAAAATAATTGACCCACTATATGAATCTACTGAAACTTTAAATGCTAGCAAATTAAAAGATCAAAAAAATTATTTGCGATGTTCCAAATGCAGAAATGTTAAAATTAAATAAACATTTAAAATTGTTAATATTTCAAATTAATTGTGGTAAAAGGTTAATTAGCTTTAATGTTAATAAGAATACACTCTTGGTCTTTTGAAAATTAAAATGGCTATGTTGTGAATATAATATAAAGAAATTACAAAATTCTGTAAAAAAAAGTTTTGAAGATTTGTTTAAAACAAACTTAACATTTTTTGAATTCTTTTTAAAATTTTAAATTAACCACTTAGAACTTAATTTTGCTCTAAAATCAAAACATAAAAAATCTAAATGAATTATAAAAATGAGCATTAATTAAAATGTAATCAAAACAGTTAACTTTCATAAAAAAAATAAGCATTTGGTTCAGGTGTTGGTTACAGTTAGTTCAATTTTATGAACAAAATGTTTATTGTGATGGAAACAAAAGCTGGATTTCATCTGCTAATAAATAATACATGAGTATTGATGTTTAAAATTATAAATTATACATTCTTTATTATATTTTTGGAAAATACCTTGTAATGTGATTATACCCTCAGTGCTTTCAGTAAATCGTAACCATTTATTACAAAAAGTAGCCGATTCTAATGTTATAAACACGACATAGCCAAGAAAAGCACCCACTGTTTGGCCAATACTGTTGCATGTTGAAGCATATCCAACATTTTCTCTGTAAAATAAATTATTTTTAAAAATGACAATTTTTTTTAATGTTATAACCAAAGATACCAACTTTCTTAACATAGTTAATGCCCAACCATCAACAGCGATATCTTGGGTTGCTGCTAGGAAGTTTAAGCAAAAGAACATTAGTGTCAAAAATGTAGTGTTAGGATCATCTGTTTTGACTAGCCAATCGTTAATGTTCATTCCCAAGAATAACAAAAAAAAACCTGAAACATTTTTTTTTTTTAATTAATATGAAAACAAATTAAATAAAAAAAATTATTAGAGTTAAATTACTACTTATTTATTATATTATTGACATAAAATAATAATAATACATTATCAATTCTCTAATTTTTTCTTGGTACATTATGTCGTGGGAAAATAACTATTTCAGTCTAGAATAATCTATTAACATTGTATGTTTATGTCAAATAAATAAATATAATATTCTTGTGTTTTTGTAGCGTACAAAGTAGAACTGGTAAAAATCTAGCCTGTGTAATAATAAATTCATTACAAGCACTTGGAATCAACGATAAATATATGGTCGGTCAGGGTTATGATGGCGCTGTTTCCATGAGTGGAAATTTTAAAGGCGTCCAAACGGTTATAAGGGATAGTCATCCGGCAGCACTTTACGTGCGTTGTAGTGAGCACTCTTTAAATTTAGCGCTAGCTCATTCATGCAATGTTCAATATACCAGAAATTGTATTGGTACAATAAAATCTATTGGAAATTTCATTAAAAGTTCGTCGGACAAACCTATTAAAAACTAAAATAAAAAACATTGTACCTAATACCAAGTGAACTAAACTGACATCAGTGTGTGATACTCGATAGGTTGAAAACCACGACGGAATTCAGAGATTTGTTGAAATTTTCCAACCCATTGTTGGAATTGTAAAACAAAACTGTGTGTGATATTAATCACATTAATCTCCAGTTACGGCCTTGTAAAGTAGTAATTATTAATCAACTATATGTGAATTATGATTAAATTAAGTACATACTAACCAATAAGGTATTGCACAGGAACAAGCCATGTTTTCCTTCGGCCAAACTTCAACCAAAATATAGAATCAATAATTGGGGCCCATAGTAATTTTAAACTAAATGGCCATGTAGAAAAGCTAAATTGGGCCTAAAAATATAAAAATAAAATAATTAGTAATCTACGAACAATATGTAAGAATCTGTATAAATTATTCAACCTGTTCTTTATATGTTATGTGTTTCTTCTGCATTATTATTGGTATAGCTGCAGAAAGTCCAAGTGGTACACCTTGCAGTGTATATAAAAATAATAATATAGCTATGTTCAATCTATCACCAATAGTACTGGGCAAAGGATTATGAATGTGTGACCCGTGTTTCTTTCGTTTTGGACTCATATTGATTAATTTATCTTCTAAAATCATGGCTTTCCTTGGTTTTGCTTTATTCATGTTAAATGGATTACTGGTAGAATGTTGTCAAACAATGTTGGTAAACTATAAACGAAAATTACAATATCAATACACAGCACGCAAGTAATATAACTACTATTCAGTATAAATTGATTATTACTGCTTGATTAAAAACTAAGGTTCTACAAATCGATCAATTTACATTTTACTTTTTTTTTAATAACAACTCAATAGATTCACTGTACACTGATAATGTTTAAGCAAGAAGTGCTATTATTTAGAATTTAGATTAACATTGATATTTACATTTCATTTTGCACTTCATAATTAATATCTGGTTTACGAAAATTGATTGTTAAAATTTTAACACTTGTTAGTTTATAACTAAATGTAGGATCGTTGACGATCCAAGTTTTACAACATGATAATATCAAGTGTGTTATAGATGAATAAATCTAATCCACGTATAACAAATTAAAGAGACCGGCCAGCGCATGCGCATAATGTACATAAACATTGATAGCAAAATAATCTGCCAGTGATGATAATAATACTCAAATCACGGATTATTATCATATATTACTGTCATCCACGAAACGTGTACTCGGTAAATATTATAATAATATTATGATACAGTGTTTTTTTGTTTTTGGTGAAAAACAATTTATCCTAATATCACTGTATTTAATTAATTTATTATTGTTTGTGATTCTATTCTACTGTTAGTATAGTGTTAAAATGACACGTTACTATTCTTTGTTTTACAATTGTATATTTGTAAGTGTTTTTCAATTTTATTCATCCGTCTGAGTGAGAAAAATGTCTTGTTATGTGCAACATTGTCGTGAATGTAATGTTGCTATTCCTCAAGCTGAAACGGATGACAGTCAGGTAACTTATTACAACATCAAGGTGAACGTTGGAGATATTACATGGAGCGTGAAAAAACGATACAAAGAATTTTTGGAACTGCATAAAAAATTGGTGAATGAACATACTATAACCAAGGACATATTGCCTGGGAAGAAAATTATTGGCAACAAGGAACCAAATTTCATTGAAAGACGTCGAGTTGGCCTGGAAATATATTTACAAACGGTTTTATCGTTTTTACAAAAATCTATGCCTGAAGAGCTTTTCGAGTTTTTAGAATTTGGAAAATATGATGTAATCTTAATTGTTAAAAAATTGGCAGCAGATTTCCTTCAACACGGCGATTCTTATCTTTTGAACGATAATGGTTATAATTTCAATGTTTTATTATTATATGCAATCAGTGAAAGATTAAAATTGCCCTGTCCAGACAGTGAAAACAATGAATATAATTTTAGTCATGTGTTAGATTTTTGTTCAAGACTTGAATATTTAGCTATTAAAGGAGGATATCATTATGTTGGTACAAGCAATATAATATACAACAAGCTAAATTTTGAACTATCATCTTTTAAGAATGTGAGAAAACTTGAATGTTATAACATTGCCTCAAACATGATTTACAATTTGAAACCATTACGAGATACTGTACGAATAATAACGGTTTACAATTCAAAATTAAAATCTCCTGAAGATATTTTATTAAGTGATTATGTTCATAAGGAATGGTCTTCTGATACAGATCCTAATATGGTATGGAACAAAATTAAAGTCGTTGATTTTAGTTGGAATGAAATACAATCATTGGAAAGCCTTACAGTTTTAACACCAAATGTGAAAACGATTAATCTAAATGGAAATTTATTAAAAAATATAGAAGACATGACACCTCTTACTCATCTCAGTCATTTATCATTATCAAACAATAACATTACCGAAGTCTTTGATCTCCATACAAAATTGGGTAATGTTGTGTGTTTAAATCTATCTTCGAATAAAATTTTTGATTTGAGAGCATTTTCAAAATTGTTTTCATTAGAAATGTTGGATTTAGGATCAAACTCTGTTAAAGATATAGAACAGATACAACATCTAAATGGATTGCAAAATATGAACTATTTAGTTTTATCTGGAAATCCTGTGTCTACTATTGTAGATTATCGAATCAAGGTACTAGGGATTCTGAAGAAAAGAACTTCTGAATTCTGTCTTGATAATGAAAGACCCACTCAAAAGGAATTAGATACTGTGGCAATAATGCAGGCGTTAAGGGTTGCAAAAGAAGGAAAAACTTTATTTGATCGATGATTAAGAAAAATAGAATTCACAATTCACAAAAATTATTGTTATATAATACATCATACATCATATTTTATTTATTTTGTTATTGATATTATTTATATTTTTTATTTATTTTGTTATTTATTTGGGTAGTTAATATACTAAAAAAAAACAGATGTTAATTCTTATCGAGAGATTCTGTAATATTTTTAAAATTAATAAATATTTAATTTAATAAGTCAACTTACATTATTCGCTTATGCCAATAAACCTATAATCTATTTGAGAAAATCTATTACAAATTCAGAGTTTATAAAATAAGATAAAGATAGAGTAACACATAATATTAAGTATTTATAAATATGAACATGCAAGTTGTTAACTTTATTACCCGTTTATTGTTAAAATATTTTCTGTCAATCTAAGAAGTTGCAATTGCAATTTATTTTCTAATTGATTTATCTCTAAGACTGAAATTTTTAACTGATAAATTATTATTTATTTATATTCAATGTTACTGTATAACTTAATTACTCTAAATTTTCTATGATTTGAAATTCTTATACTTTGGTTGAGTTAAAACTCTTATGTTGTTTTTTTTGTTAAACAGTCTCAATATTTTTCAATGTAAATTGTTGTTTTGAAGTAACTACTATCTAAAAATGTCTTCAAAATAAGTAGCTATATTGAAACCTACTAAAAACTGTTTTTAAGCAAATATATATTTAAGGCAAACCTTAGAATTAAATAATAAATGATTTTTTAAAGTTTTTTTTGTAATTAAAATAGAACATTTCTAGATTTTGTGTATAGGTAATCAGTAGGGCCCGGATTTATATGTAAATACATATTTTTACTGTGACTAGATAATTTAATTTAGGCAAGAGATGAATTCGGTTCAAATGATTTTCACATACTTCTTACTAATTCAAATTTGTCTAACATATTAACACAGTTTTGATAAATACTATCGTAATTTTGTATAAATCGTACATTACAATTCAGTAATCAGAATCTATACTATCTCAAGACATTTACAAGTTATTATATAGGTTTTTTTGTGACAAGATGAGACATCTTTTCAGTACCTATTCCATATTACAAATAACATTTTTAGTATCAAATTAAATTGATCAAAGTAATTAAAGCGTATCCAAGCCATTGCTTTATGCAAGACAATTTGTATTTGATAAAATGCTAACAGTCTTGGATCAGTTACTTTCAAAAAGTATTAAAGAATTAAATATTATTAGTTTCCTAATAATAAAGTAAAGATACTTTTTCGTTACTTACGCGTAAAAGTAACACGTTACGTAAAACATTACTCGATAAAAAGTAATACGTGTCACGAATAAATTACATTGAAAAAAAATACGATTTCAAAATCCTTTTTGCTTCGCCAAAATGATTAGGTAAGATAACTTATATAGGTAATAGTTATTATTCCGTCGAATAGATTCTTGATACTTCCATGGACGTTATTGTTTTGTAATTTGCGGGTAAATTTTTCATGGAGTAAACACTAAATGTTTATTCCTCCATGAACGCTCTGTGATTGGGCGACACAACATGGGTGTTATCACAATTGCCCATTGTTATCCAATACTGGTTTACTGGATATTCGAATGCGAACGACACAGACCAGCGATCACGTAAACGAAAGACAGGAACATTTCATTGATGAATTATGATATTTGACCATTTCGATTGATTGTCAACGTTTGTCTATTGTAGCTGCGAATTTTCACCAAGGCCTAATTACTCAGACTTTAAAGTAAGTACTCTTTCGACGAATACGTAATAGATGTAAAATGCCGTTATATTTCAAATGTCGGGAAACATCGGATTATTGTTGTCGATAAGTGTTCTAATCGATTTAATAGTATGGACAACGCATTTTTAGACTACTCGCCCCAATGTTTACATACACATCGTACACTTGACGACTAGCTGAGTCGGAAGGCTTTCAATTTTCACGAGTTTATTCTTTGATTGTAATCTTTAAAAGAGTAAACAGATTTATTTACTCGCCAGGAGCTACTGTTTATCCTTGTATAACATTCACGTTTTTCATTTTAAACGAATTTTATGTACCGCACATGTAGGTATTGCGCATAAAAAATTACTTTATAGAAAGAAATGATACTCGTTTATGATTATCGTAACTAAATTATCAGTGTCCCATAAGTGATACAGTTCTACACACACACATAGATAATCGATAATGACAAAATCTACATTAATCTAACGTTTTTACGTATTATTACTCCGTGCTTTTTCTGTAATATCCCTACTTGAGTATTTAGGAAACTGGTAATAATACAAAACAAGATACAACTTACTATAAACATTAAACTATCAAATACATAATATACATAAAAAATAGAAAATAAACAAAGTAATTGTATTAATATTTAATGGTTAATACTCATAAATAATAACAAAATATCATTAAATATATTAAATTATTTTAATACAAACTATTAAATATATTTAAACAATAAAAAATAAAAATAAAGGTCTTACATTGAGTATTATAATTAAGTGTGCAAAAAAAGTCACGACCGGTTTCGATTAAAAATCATCGTCGGGTGTAAAGAGCGCACATAATATACACATTAATTTTGAGTTTAATACGCGACCCATATAAATTTCACTAACCTTTTTATACAATATATTCTATTCATCAACTTGGACGTCATCAACAGCTTAATTTTTATTTAATAATTTTCTACTATAAATGTATATTTTTTTATTTAGCCTCATAAGTTTAAAAAAAATAATTTTGAAATTGTAGTCACCGTATCTCCACCAATCCATCACAATCAATCAAAAGTCTAATCACTTCCAACTCATTCCAAATACCTATTGGCCTTTATAAACAATGACCATAGTCTTGCTTACTCTTATATTTATAAATTATGGTGTATTCTATTTATTTCATTATGCTTAAGGGATTAAGCTAGAAAGGTCAATCTTGGTTCAAGTACTTAAACTTAACAACAAATTGTAATTTGTTTTTAAATTATTAATCTCATTTTTATATTATATATACATATGGGTATATTATATTGTAAATAGAATATGTCATAATTACTATGTTGCATATGTGGTGGACATACCGTGCATACAAATTTGTTTTCAATCCTCCTGTTGGAAATAATTTTGAATATGGCAATTTTTAATGAGATTTTGTTTTTATTTTTTACAGATTTATTTATTGAAGAGGAGAGACAAATAAAACAATGAGGCGAATAACCAAGAAAAAATCAATTATTTGCAAGAAAAAATCTTTTCTTAATCTATCCATAGCAGATGCTGAAAATTTTGAACCTCCGCAGCAATCATCTACACCGTCTAAAACTATTAAACGGGATGTTAAAAGAATTTTAAAAGATAATAATAGTTTGAATATCAGTGTTATAAACAAACAATACCAAAAACCTAAAGTAGATACTGAAATTAGTAACCTACTTTATAAACCTTTATTGCCGGTAACAGAAGAAAATTATAATGGTGATCGAATTCCTGAACTATTCTGCAGTGATCCAGAAGATGAATCTTCAGTAACTGAAAATACAGCTGTCACTGGGCTAAATGATTCCGATGATAAATGGGCAACTCTTCTATCTGATGCTTCTGAAAATAAAAGCAGTACCGATGTTTCAGATTTATTAGCTGAAATAGAAGCCGATATAGGAGTCAGATTTGATAAACCGCCGAGACGATCATATCCTGGAAGAAAGAGAAACAATAAGAGTTTATATGAAGATGATGAAAAAGAGAAAGAAACAGAGGTTATAACGACGACTAAAAACAAGAAAACTAAACAAAAGAAAAAAATTGATCCACAAGAAGAGGCTTTCATACGTTCCATTAATGAACATTTCAATGATGTCGAAACATTCAGTTTAGCGGTAGAATAAATATTATTTTTATGTTGCCATTTTATTTATTTTTTTTGGCTTATTATTTTTCTCTATTGTGTATTCTATCTTATGTTTTAATTTTACATTTCATTTTTCCAATGTTATATGATACAATATTTATTTTAACTTTTTAATTTAAGAATCTTTGTAAAAGTGATTATGCTATTTCAAACAAATTGTTTTATGACACTAGTAATTTTAATCCACCAATTTATTAATGCCCTAACTTTTAAGGACATATTTTGCTGTACATTATTTTTTCCATTAAGTTAGTTATTTAACTTAAATTTATTATTAAAATCAAAGCAACGTATAAAGTACTCTCTACACTTTTGAATTAGACTAAATGAATTATAATATTTGTAATAACTAATTAAAAAATGAACTATGAATTGTTTTTTTAATCATTATTAGTTTTATTGTTCAAAATATTACTAATGATATAAATTGTGTTTTTTTTATTGATTTATTTAATAAATTATGTATAAACAGAAGTTTAAACTATAAATACTTAATGTATGTGTATAATTCGTATTATATACTTTTATTCGTACTGTTAAATATGCACTTAAGTATGATTTCCATACATTTAGATAAATATTTTAATAATGTTAATTATTGTTTAATTAACTAAATATCTAATTGTAATGAAATAAGTTTTCTATAGTTTACTAAATAGTTAAGTACCCAAAACGATACAAATTACATATTACTTAAAGGAAATAAATCTACAAACAAATTAATATACTTGTATAAATTATAAAAAATATTTAAAAAAAGTACAATAAAAATTAAAATCTTTATAAACAGTTAAATAACTTAAACGACCCATATTTTTCATTCAAATGGGTTGAGTTTAGTAGCTCACAAATTAGTTAAATCTGCTAACTTTTTATTCCAAGTAGAAAGCACATTGTTTTTAACCATGTAAATTGTACATAATGTTGTGAATGTTGGTCGATATTAAAATTCTTTAATTCTCACGTGAAAAATTATTGTCAGTTGCCAGCAACTGAAATGCCTTCTAACGATCAATAATTTAACTTTCTTCTTTTTGAGTAGTAACAAATAATACTCCAGTAATAGTAAAATTAATTATAAACCGATACTTTAATGGTTTGAAGATTTTTTTTTTTTTACTCCATAACTTTACAATAGGTAATACGATGTATAATATAATATCTCTTGACACACGATTCAACAAAATAACCTTTCTCATTGTGTATATTTTACTCTAAAATCAAGTGAAGTTTTAATTTTAAATTATTGTATTTGCATCATTTGAAATTAAGTATACATTTAAAATAGATGGTAATTAATCTGTGATTCTTGAATATAAAGTATATATTTGTTTTATATTTTTATTTTAGCTGTAAATGCCAGAAAAAAAAATGATCTCCAGTATTGTTGTTGTCCTTATCGTAAATCAAAAAAGGAACAACATGTAGCATTGTGAGTATTAATCTAACATAAAAAAAAAAATCATAAATAACGATTCTTAAGTATAAGTACTGTTAATAATAACACTTACTGATCTATTTTAGTTTTCTAAAGGATTAAGTATCTGAAATATAGATGTTATAAAATATAACGAAAACAATAAACTGTACCAAATAGTGAATTATTAAATATTGATTTAAAATTTATAAGAACAATAATTCACCAATATCAGACACCTGTATCTCACCCGACGACACCAGTACCTACGTTGCATCATTTATTCACTATACGAACTTCCTGTTCGATTTTCAATCTTTATAAAATCATAACGAAGAGTGAGTGATTGAAAAACATTTCAAATTCGATGTGAATTGCTCGCAGTGGATTTCAAATCTAGTCTATATATTCCAACATATTTGTTTTTACACGTTCAAGTGTGATATATAAATGTACATTTATATATATATATATATATATATATATATATATATATATATATATATATATATAATATGTTATATATAATGTTATTGTTATATATAATATGTTATTCTAAGGCGCAATTCAAGCTCTCTTTGTTCTGGTGGTTGAAATCAAAATAGAATTTGCGATCTCATCCGGTGTCCTGCAGGCTGCAGCGCTGCGCCCAGTATATACGTATATATATATTTACGCAAGTATAAATAAATGTATACACGCGATGAAAATAAACATTTTGAATAATTGTGCTCGCGTATTATAGTCCTTGCTGTAGCGAATTAAATCGAGAGAACTCCTTTAAACAAAGATCTGTCAAATGATCGTGGTGTATGTGTTCTATTTTTATGTTTTTGGTTAAATGTTACAAAGAATAAGATACATATATATAATTGAATAGCTTATTGCAGAAACCCCATAAGTGACAGAAATTGTTAAACCATTTTTTTTCTTTATTTTCTTATATTCTATTCCCTTTCTCTTCAACCTTGGTGAGTATATTCGGTGTTGTGTATAGAACCTTACTCTACTTCCAGGAATGAAAAAATACAGCTTTTAGGAAAATGATAAGTTTTTATTAATTTCTCGAAAGTTTAAACTTATGTGTCACTGGTTTTTGCAATAAGCGATTCGATTATCTGTTAGTTAATAAAAACAACTTATAGTCTACTATGTGTATACCGTATACGTAAATTTCAAATTATCATTGCATTCACTGGGCCATAATTATGTAAAATACTAATTTAGGTAGGTAAATAATATAATCGTATATAATACGTGTATAATAGTAGTATGTAGATACTATACAGAGTACGTTTGCATTTCTGTGCAACGCTTTTGTATACTTCGCACACGTTCACGAGACACGTGTTAAGTACAAAACACAATTCAACAACATTATTTCTCAACGGTCAATTGTACACGTTGTTGCCAATTACCACAACAATACCTATATATGTAACGATTATAACGTGAAAAACAAACGGAAAATTTTGGCTCCGACCTTTGCACCAATACAATAAGCAGTAACTCGCATCACAAATAGATAATTACTAATCAGTTGCGTGTTTTAAATCGTTAAGGTATTTGACACGCCATTATACATACCTATTCGCGCGCGGTAAATAATAATAATAATAAAACTATTACATAATAATCGTTAATCTGTTATGGTGTTATATAAGTTGACATAAAACAGTGCAAAAGTGCACAACGGTTGTATCGGTGTGAAGTCTGTGGCGAATTCGATTGAAATAAATCCGACAGCCTTTGAGGGTATTTTTCTTCCCGCAAGTTATCCCGAGCCGCGATGGAAATCGTGACTTACGTCTAGGCTATCGGAATCACATGCAAGTTCCATCGACTTGAATCAACATTAATCGCTAATTAAACTCGGCACTGTGGAGGAATGTATAATGTACATTATACGGTCGGAAATAAACGTACCTATATAGACGGCTATACCTAGATATTTTTATAATATTCAAGGTCTGCGATATTCGGTATTTCGATATCATTATTACAAAGTATATAAGAGTGTAATACCACACAACGACTCAACTTTCTCGTGTACTTGGAAAACGTGTGGAAAACATTATACAAGTAATATAATATAGTACATAGAATATTATACATAATATAATAGAGTAGGTACACACACTTAATATTTTATAGGTATTATAATATATTATAACATTATTTAGTCATTAGTAGGTAAATAAAATAATTCTGTTGTAAAATCAAATACCAAACTAAAATAATTAATTATCAATTATGATTATGTTTGATAATATATTATTATATAGTTTGTGATTCTTTGTGTGTCATTACGTCTTTATTAAACATTACACTGTTGTCTTCTATATTATTAATTATAACGATAAGTAGATAAGTTTTTACCTATTTTATTAAAATGTTATTATATTATTATCATCGGTGGTTTATATAAGATCTCACGTTCTATAATAATATCTCTCTATATGAAATAAAAATCAAGACATAAAAACAAATGATAATAATATTATGATATACCTATAGGGCGGGCGACACGAAAAGTGGCCGCTGTGTACCGGAACCCGTTGCGGATTTCCTACCTGTTAGCCATTGGTTCTCAACCTATACCGCGCTAATGTGTATTTCATACACATTTATGAACCACTGAGGCGAAACGGCCGCTATAGGTTTTTTTATAGGTAGGTTGTGTGGGTAAAGCCATGGTTTCCCAGAATAGCGGTGCCATTATCTAGCTGCCATAATATGGCGTCGAGTGACGTCACCAAAACGTTGTCCATACAAAGTAGATCGTAGCATAGATTAAAAATATACTTAATCTATGATCGTAGTAGATATATTTTAATCTACGGTTTCGTCGAGCGTCACGGTAACGTCAAATAGCGGTGCTATCGGTTGCATGGCGGTCGTCATAGCGGTGTCAAACAGTTTCTGAACGTTTTTTCCGCGTGTAGCGGTGTGCATTTTGTTGATATAAGAAGATGAGTGGGTACACTGGGCACATGTCTTGGACATGCGAAAATGACGAACGATTGATTAATTTTGTCAAAAACCACGAAGCTTTATATAACATCAAATCAAAAGTGTATAGAAATGCCAAGTTGAAGCAAAATTTGTGGAACCAAATCGGTATAACACTGCAAAAATCAGGTATAACATAATAATTAATACAATACATTTTGATGTAAGAATAATGAACATATTAGTTATTTTAACAGGGCTAGGATTTGTATGCAACGACATGTTTTTTTTTGCGACTTCAGATCATTGATTTTGTCAGTGATGTCCACGAATCACCTCACGATGAGATAAATGGTGGTTTTTTTTTTTTTTTTTTTTTTTTTTTTTTTATATTTTATAAAGCTTCAACATCAATGGTTATTAGCCTACATTCAATTGAGACAAGTATACATTTAATTAGTAGTTTACAATCTATTATCTAATTTTGCACAGTGGAAGAATGAAATGATCTCGTCCGGTGGTGTTTTTATTTTGCATGTTTTTGCATATTTTGGATAAAATGCACATTAATGCATAATATATTGAATAAAATGAATGTTATTGCATATTTCGATTATAAGAATGCGAAAAATGCATGTTTTATAGTATATTTCGTATTTAATTCTAAATTTAAGTATTTAATCTCTACTGATTAAAGTATAAAAAACTTGGTTTTTTTTTCAAATTCAAATTTGAATTATAAATTTTATTTCTAAATTATTTTATTTTATTTCTCAATTATATTATATTAAGACAAACAGCCAACCACTGATATATTTCAATAAATAAATATTATTTTTTTTAACTATATTTTTGTGTTTATTTTATAAAAATGAAAATGCATATTTTTGCATATTTTGGTAAATAAAATGCACATTTTACAATTTTTTATTGCATACAAATCCTAGCCCTGGTTATTAATATACAACAGATGCTTTTATAATAAAAGTAAACTGAATAACCACAATAAGTATATTATATAATAATCACAATTAATGTTGCACTGCATAACTATGTTGCCATTCAACAGCCCCTGGACCGTTAAAGTAATTTTTGAATATCCGAGCTCTAGATAGTCGATAGTTATATACAGCTTTTGATTGATCATGTACAGATTGCTGTCTTGGGCAAGGTTTCATCAGGTTTTCGTGCAGAGCAAAAACTTCATCTCCTACAATTACATGGGGTACAACATTATTCGTTCAGGGTATTATTTTTGGTGCCGGTATATTGAATGTATTATTTTTTATCATTTTCCCTATTTTACTCTTTAGGTAAATACCAGCATCTCCTTCTCTACTATAGGAACCAATATCAACAGCAGTGAATTTACAATCCGCATCAACGACTGCTAGCAAAACGATTGAATAGTACTCTTTATAGTTATAATATAATGGTCCACTTCGTTTGGGAGCCTTTATTCTTATATGTTTCCCATCTATCGCTCCGACACAGTTCAGGAAATTCAATTTTGAAAAAAATTGACTACTGATTTGTCTTAGTTGATCTTCTGTAGGCGACGGTATTGTTAACTTTAACAGCCTTTTAATAATAGCCTCAGCAACTTCTTTTATTATGACACTTATCCAGGAATGGCTAACTCGATATTGAAAAGCAAGTGACCGAAAAGACTCTCCTGTGGCCAAATGTCTGAAATAAGAAATCAAATTATAATTTCTGTTTTAGGTTCTGACTGCTGTAAAAGATGGGCCTACGTAAGGCGTTATTACATTCGGCGTAAAGGTAAAACTGGCACTGGTGCAGGTGGAAAAGCAGCAAGGAATAGGTCTGTTCTCCTATCATTCTTAGATAGTCTTCCTTCATCACAAAGACAAAACACTATTATCTATGTTGTTGGAGATGATGTTATGTTTGGCAAGAGTGAACTCATGGAAAATACTCATGCTGACATTGAAAAAAACATCACCCAGATTGATAAAACAGAAGAACATATGACAATCATCAATTGTAACAAGAATAATAATAAAGAAATGGATGGTAGGAAAGGCGACATTATAAGAGATACGAAAAAAATAAAATTAACACACTCTGAAGAACGACCACAGCCACTGAAACAAATAGCTGAGCGACACTCAACTCCTGCTCAAAATGAATTGGACGAAATCGACCTTTTCTTTAACTCGGTGGCAAAAACTGTAAAGAAGCTTCCTCGGTATGAACAAGTGGAATTAAGGATGCAAATTACTACATTGATCGGTAATGCTGAATTAAAAAGTATTTTAAATGATTCAAGACAGACTAACGATTCATCATCAATGCCGAGTTCAACAATGAGCTTCTTAGATCCAGCAACAAGTGGAACATTGAGTTACACACAACTAATATAAGGCGAGTCATCACAAACACCGAGCACTGGAAGAGATGCTTCAGAAAGTGTCCTTTGCCTATCAGAAAATGACCAATTTTTTTTAAATTTGTAATTAATCATATTATGTTCATAAATTAAATAAAAAGTTTTTTTTGCAATTTTTTGAGATTTTTTAGGGCAATTCGAGACCTAGTAATAACTAACTAGTAAGTATAATTATAACAAGTAAGTAAGTATAATTTCAAGTATAATATGATTCGGTGTACTTACCTCACAAGTAAGCATAACTTTTCTTCTGGGCATATAGGCTTTTTGTGTCTGTTATATGCTTTAGAAGTTAAGTCATCTCTTATGTCATTCAATACATAATCAAATAAAACTGGTGTCAAGCAGGAGTATTGCCTGCATTTTTCGTCATTACAATGCAGATGGCGACGAACTAAAATTTGAAACGCACCTTCAGTAGCACGATTCTTAAACATCTCACTCTCCTCCGAACGATTTTTTTCGTCTTCCAAAAATATACAAATAATGCTACGTCCAAATCGTCCATTTCCAACAAGTGACCCGCGTAGTAGTATAAAGCAATAATATGAAATTGTTATAAAACCGACATAGGATAAGGAAACGTTGAAAATCATCTCAATAAAATATGTTAGTACAATATTTAACAATAAAGCTATATTTAACACTTCAAATCAAACATGTCAAATTTGTATTTCGCCCTTCGGTTTGGGGAATTCGGCTTGAATTTTTCATCTCTATCAAACTGCATCATGTTTTGGTACAAGTTGTGAAAACAATATTTCAAAGTATCGCGATTGAAAATAGAACGATTATAAATTTACAAAATAAATTTAAGTATGAAGTACCTCTACTTCATCTGCATATTCGGTGATTATTGTATTTACTTATTCACAAATAAGTTTAAAATAGTTAATATTAGTTAGGTATATAAGTTCTATATATTTCCGTCGAGATATCTCAATGAGTCATTGTAGGTACGTTGTAAACCCTTGATATCATTGCATCAATAACATTTAAATTGTATAAAATTAACGGCACGTGTTCTTCCATTATTACAAATAAATCGTTTATTTAATATTATAAAATATGGATATAAATCGAGTACTAACTTACCTATAATAATACTTACCTCTTCTAATTTTTTTTTTTTTTCTGAATGAAATGCCGTGAATAAGTTTTTCACTTGAACAACATTTTAAATCGTAGAACATTACTTACGTATTGTGACGAGAACGAAAATAATTTCGTATTTTTATTATCATTACAATAGAAATAAATATCATACTATACAGACTTATTAATTGAAATCACAATTAATTTTTTTCGTTTTGTAAAAAATAATGTTTATTTATTGTTGTGTCGTCAAATATTTATTGGCGTGGAACAACAGAAATTGATAAGAGATAAGAAGTCGCTAATATTTATACATTATAAATTATAATATATATACCAATGTTTCTTTCTTTAAATTTTTTATCGAGTCGAGCACACGAGTAAAAGTAGTACTTGCCTACCTAATAATAGATAGTGGATAGTACGACTAGTGCAGATGTCATTACCATAGCCATATTATTTGTGTAAACTGAAATACTGAATCATCACATTCAAAAAATTATTCTGACCAAAGGTCAAGAGACATGGAATATTTTATCTTAAAATACTTCGATTTTAATTACATTGTTAGACTCGTCGTTTATATAATATTTAAAGTAATTAAGGAATTTTATGTTTAAATTTGAAGTCCGAGAAGAGAACAGTTAGGTTTAAGTTAGTTAAATACAAAACAACTTGATTGTTTTGTTTAAAATAATAATAACGAAAACAAAATTTGACATTTTTCAAAGTCCAAGGAAAATTAATGAAAAAAGTTATTCTATAAAATGCTTTTATAATAATTTCTGGCGATCTAACCAAATACATCGAGATGTATTATTTGGTGTAGTTTTAATTCACATAAAGTGTTTACAAAAAAAGAAGAAATATAAGTATCATGCGTACTTAATTAGTATTATATTAATATATTATCCTGTTGACAAATAATAATATATAGGTATAATACTATAATGGATAATTGGAGAAAGTGGGTTTGATTGCTCAAGTTATTACACAAATAAATAAATATGAACATGTAGGTAAGTAATATGATTTCATGACGTATAATTTTAATTTTTAATGAGAATTTTGATTTTTGACCGTGTCACTAACCTGTAATAAGAATAATAACTAATTAGATGGAGTTTGAAAAATATTATATGTTTATATACATATAATTGTTGATGGTTGTCTTTACATACAATTATTGTAGTGTCTAGATTGAAATTGCATATAATTTTTTCTTATCATTTCACATAATACATATGTATTAATAATACAATGTGAATTTCTAACTTAATTGTTATTATATCTACCATATAGTATTTTGAATGATTTACACTTGTTATATGTACCTAAGTAGAAATAGAGTCCATTTATAAAATATAATTAATGTATATTAAATAAATCCTAATTATAATAAAAAGTAATAATATACCTATAACAACTTAGAACCTATAACCTATATTACCTATATCTACAATATATCAGTTAACAAAAAGTTGAAAGAAATTACAAATAATCAATAATTATAATAATTAGTTGCTGTTCAGAAATTATACCACATTACATATTCATAATAAGAAGAAGCATCTATATTCTATAAGTATTATTTGTCAGTTATCAATAGTTTTAATAATATGATATATAATCAATATCATTGTTTTCTAAATATAAATTACAAACATTAGTCATGTACTTATTATTATATTTATCAACAATTTTTATGAAACTATAAAGACAAATTCTTGTTGAGTTTTAAGTTTCAATGTACCTACATTTATATTTATATTATAATGATCAACGATCAAGTCCGACGTGACAATCAATTTAAGGAAAATTTCAAAAATTAATTTGGATCTTTATACGGTGTGCACTATTCCAAACAAATAAACCAAGACAAATTATAATTGAAATTTTCAAACTTATCTAAACTATTGGCTATAAATTCGTTTAAAAATACTATTACAAATGTAGAATAGATTAAGATAGGTATTGCTGCATAGGACATAGGTCATAGATATAGTAATTTTATAAATGATTTGAATAAATTATTAATAACCTACTATTGATACGATAGTCCAAAAGCATCTAAAATTAAAGATCAAGAAAGTACTATTCTGTATCATCGTCCGTGAGTTTAGACAAGATTTTTTTTTTATTTGTAACATAATAATAATGTGTAACAAAAACTGAAATAAATACACTACATACAGCGTGTATACTGATACTATTATTGATTATAAAAAGGTGCAAGTACTGCTAGTAGGTATCTATTCATTATCAATGATATTCATAATATAGACAGATTTTAAGATATACATATGAGATTAATAGCCAATAATAGGTATAATAATATTATGTACTATTTATTCAATTTATCTACTCAGACACCTATAGAGCAATACCACAGAATTCAAACCTGTGTTACCTAAATTGCTATATAACACAAAGGTGGCTAATTTTTTTTTTGACTTCGAGCAAACATTTTGTAATTATAAAAGAATACAATTGTTTTCCCGTAGGTACCTACCGAAAATATAGTCAAGTACATGAAAACTACCAGCTACTTTAAGGTACCTATTTATTTTTTCACATACCATATATCCTATTCATTGCAGTGTCATTGCAGATGCTATAGTGACTAAAAATCAACAAGGGCGGAAACCCCTGATTTAAATAAAAGTCGTAAAGAGACATTCAGCATGGGGTTTGTAATAGCTATAGCGACACTGTAAACGTGACGTGCAATGGATCCGAAACACCAGCACACTACCGAAAACATAAGGTTCGAAAAAGAAAACATTATTACATCTGCCATCTACGTATTATTTATATTTTATTATCATTATATTACATCATTCATAACTTCAATTACAAATTAATAAATTAAATTTTAAAATTAATTCTATATTTTTGCGTATCGTTATAATTAATGTTTGCCAAACATAGCACCTTTGGCACGTGTATGGCACACGTGTAAAAGGTATATATGTAAAACAGTACTATTTATAATCAATGATAATAGGTATATAGACCTTTATAACGGCGTGGGTTCGTCATCCCTGCGACCCTGCTATATGTATAATCTATTAAAATTATAAATATCGATACAGATTGTAATATAATCGCTCGTAATATACGTTGTCGGGTAGACACCGTTGTGTGGAGCTTAAAATGGTGATATAAGTACCAATAATGGCTATATTATGATGTAGGTATTAATAAAATAAATACAATTGCAATAATTGCATACGGCATGTTTACTGGTAATATTATGCATTACTATACAGCTAGCCAGTTAGGTACACGCCGCACAATGTTTATGAAGACGGAATGCGATTACGCGACGGCGGCTAAACAACGAACGCAGATCGTTTAAAAATTTTTACCGCGGGCGCAATCATTAACATTTTGTTTTCAAACGCCACGCCTTCGCCGCCGTGCAGCAGAATACTATACGAATTGATTTCTGCCTAAATAATAGGTAATATTAATATTCTATTGCCGTGCTCTCCGCACAAACGAATAATAATCATAATAGGTTATCTAGATACAGAGCCACCGAGATGTCATAGCACGATAGCAGCTATTATAGTAATTACCATAATCTGTCTGCGTACACGTCATAATAGGTACCCGAAGTGAATCCTGTTATCACTACAGGATTTAATGACGCCAATGTTCGAGATAATCGACTCGGAATGTAACGAACGAAAGAAATACAGTCGACGTTGTGGCTAAAGCACTAGGCCTCGTCGAAAGGTTGGAAGAGTGAGTTTATTCAACTAGTCCTAAACGGTCCGAGCTAACCCGACCGTCAGAAAAAAGGGACTTAATGGTTGCGCATTGTCAAATTTCAATGAAAAAACAATAATAATCGTTGATCGGCGATTAAAATTCATAATAATTCATTATGGTAGTAAAAATCAATCTCTATATCAGGTGTAAAATACAAAGAGGATTGTCAGTGACTGTTGTTTGTGGCCAAATGTGTATTATCACGCAATACACAACGATTTTTCACGACTATTATAATACTGCGTGCACATTGCAAGCGTTTATATATATATATTTATGTATAAATGTGAGCGTGTGTTAAATAAACGCGCGTATTAAAATGTACATCAGTAAAGTTGTCCCGTCGTCACAGGAAGGCAACGTCAATTGTTGCGGAACATGGACGTCTCGACGAGATAAAAATAATATCGTCCACACAAGTAGGTTAAACTGAATAAGTGCAATGTGTGTAGACGAGAAGAGCGAGTGCGCCGTTTAACAATAATAATAGTACAATGATAAACGCATTTTTTAATCCTTCGCCGGATCACGTGCAGCGTTTCGATCGTTACGAGTAAGTAATATACTGACACACAATAATAATATATTACGCAGCGACGAAGGACTATTATAGGCGTTTATTATAATGTACTTTATTGACGGGAATAATATAATAATTCATATCTAAACATCTATCGAGCGAGGAAACATAACACGTCAAGCGCCAGACGTTCGCTGCTGTGCTTTTGGCGGAGCGTTAAAAAGACATGCGTTTCCGGTTATGTATCATATTGCAGGCGTGTATTTTACATTAAGTATAAAACATTGAAATCAACGCTATCATCTCGGAAAGTCAATAGTGG
The DNA here is from genome assembly GCA_948098885.1 of Drepanosiphum platanoidis. Lineage (NCBI taxonomy): Eukaryota > Metazoa > Arthropoda > Insecta > Hemiptera > Aphididae > Drepanosiphum > Drepanosiphum platanoidis. The sequence continues at coordinate 3,970,960 of OX402529.1, read as the reverse complement.
TTATTCGGTGAGTGAGTTTCCACAGTGAGGTTCTATAATCACTTTATATTAAAAACCAAATAGGTACCATTGGTTACTGGATACCTAAAAAATATGAAATACCTACCTATGCTTAGACTGTTGAAATAGGAATTAATGACAATTATTTCAATTAAATCCATCAAAATTTGTATATTTTTCGTTACCGATTAGAGTAATTATTAACTTGTGACATGGATAATGTCTGGACATTGGAACCTAGCACCTACCTGTAATACTTATTGGTTTAATTGCTCTAAGAGCTCGAAAATATTCTATCTCAAAAATGAACGTTTGTAGAAACTTGAAATGTTCACAGATTACTTATTTTATCATGATATGATACCATTCTCTAAAGGCGGTGTAGATTTTAAAAAAATGTACTTTTTTAGAGACTAATGTATAAAACCAGTAACCGATCACCCGTCGGTAATGTCACCCGATTCTCTGAATTTTCGAAAAAAAATACTCGAACCTCAAAATGATGTATTTTACATCGATATTCGCGCCGGGATCGTATATTACAAAGCAAAAATGGATTGTTATTGGTTTTAAACAAATAATTCGCATCATAAATTATATTGTACACGTTGTAATAATAACTCGGCTTAAAAAAAGGCAGCGAAAATAAACGCGTTGGAAAAGCGTTGTACCGCAGTAACAGAAGCATAAATATTGAACGCATGACAAATCTACGTCGGTCGGGTAATATAGCGGTAAAAAATGTTCGGGGAACGCGCGCGTCGTATCTCCGTCAGTTATATATAATATGTACTGGACAAACGAAATATCTCACACGAGCAATAACACTCGATACAGTAAACGCGCGCGCGCGCGCGCGTATAGGTGGCTATTATTATTACTATTATTGTGGAAAAATTCTACGCGACTTTCTATAATTTCTATTCCGAGTCGGCAGCGGAAATTGCGACGCGCGCGCGCGCGCGCAGAAGGTAGAAATAATAATTCCCGGAACGAGAAATAACGGCGGCGCATATTTCGTACGGCGGCGGAGCCGGGCCGCGTGCGATTTCATTGACGTCGTCGTTTCACCTCGCGGACACTGACCGCCGCCGCCACCGCCGCCGCGGGCATCGGACGACATCTTCCCGGGCGGCTACGCGTCAAACGCGTGTAAAAATATATATTTATTGTATTACGTGTTATTGTTGTTGTGAAGAAAAAAAAGGAAGATAAAAAAAAAAAAAAAACACGAGGAAGGAAACAAAAACGTGGCCAAAGTCGCGCGCGTCGCCGCCGCAAGCGTGCGCGCGTAGTGTATACTAAACTACGCAGTAGATAATAATAATAATAATAATAATACACTGTTTATTATTATTATTTTTTTTGTTTTTTTCGCGCGCGCGCGCGCGCGGACGACCCGCGACCGGGGTTATAATAATATATATAATAATATCACAGCCGCCGTCTCGGATTTCCCTCCAACGCGTCGTCGGTTGGCCACACTGTAGCGCCGCGGGCCGGCGGGGCGCGGGGAACGCTACCCGCCACCCGTCCGCGCGTCCGTCGCCGCCGTCGCGCGCATTCGCAGCGCCGCACCGACAACAACACTGCGGCCTCGTCCTTCAGTGGGCCCGTCCGCAACATTCTGGGTCGTCGTTTCGACTGGAAATTTTTTTTTTTCAAACTTTTTTTTTTTTTTTCGTAACTATTTTTCTACAATTTTTTCGGTTTCCGTGTAATATATTATTATTGTTTTCGCCCGTCCACCGCGACACGCGTTCCACCGACGCGCGCGAACGGCCCGCCGCGCAGTAACGTTCGAGAACCACCTCGCACCTCGGCGGCCCGACCGGACACGGACGTCGTCAACCGTCGCCATCACAGCACTCTACACCGCCGACCGAATCGACAAACGCCCCGTAGGTGAGTTCCAGTCTGATTGTTATTATAGCTTTTTGGGCGCGTTCGGACCCCGTGGATCCCGGGGTCCCGCCGTGCGGACGACGCCGTTCGAGACGTCTCGGCGTGTCCCCGCGACGTAGTTGTCCACCGCGCTTCTCCCCCCGACCGCGAGCCCAATATGGCCACCACCTGCACTGTTCTCGGAATTCGCGCCATTTTTCGTCGTCCCGCCACAGTCGTCGATTGTTCATACACCCTGCCGTCCGATCGACCGATATATATTATATATATATTTATTCACTGTCCAAACGCTCCGTTCTCCTGTAATTCATCCTGCTTCGCACCTGCACGCGATGCGTTCATTTGTCTACCTACCCACCACGTGTGGGTTTACTCCTGGGTTCGAGGTCGACGTCCACTCGTGTTCCCGGTCACGGGAATGCCTATAAGGTGTATACCGTATACATACTATAAATTCTGTTGGAACTTCTGAGTTCTCTTCGTCTTTTCATTACCTACTTAATATTTGATTGCACACGGTTATGGTATTTCTGCTGTATTTACTATTTTGTAGAAAAGTAATTATTAAATATTTTGGATATTGTCCAAACCAAATTTGTTTTATCTGTCACCGGAGTAAAACCATAGATAATAATTTATATATTACATGAACACGAGTAACAATGCTTATTGTTCGACTTGAGTTGGCAATTTTTCATACTCTTTAGTTTTAAATCTATATATTGTTTACAAACAATGCAGCAATGGTTAAGACATTATATCACACTGATTCGATGCTTTTATAATTCATTTGAATTTGGGCCCAAAGGTTTCAATAAGTAGGTAATATTTTTAATATAAACAATTGATTATTACAAATGTGTTCCATACAAATTTAACTATCTCATTACTTATGTCAATATTAAGTTATTTTTCATAGTACTCACTAGATTAATATCTAATCTAATAAATTACAAATTAATTATGGTTAACTAATAATTCTAGATAAGCCCTGCCATCTGTTAATTTCTATTAGTCTGAAGTCTTCAATCCTTGATTGTCTTAATAATATTTAAAACATTTATACAAAAGGTGTGTGTTTACCAAGTTTTTTCGAGTAAATTGTCTTGTTGTTAAACATTTATTAATAAAGATAATATTAAAATTGTAAATTGAAATTTTTTAATCAATTTACTTGTTTAATATGTTGATATTGAAGTACCTAATTTAAAATTGAACATAAGTGATATAATATAACATTATTCCTTCATAATTAGAATTACTATGTCACCGTTTGTGATGCTAAAATTATAATGTATTCATTTAAGAAGTGTATAACTACTTAAGTAGTTTAATTAATTTTTAATATGTCTAATGATCTTTTTATGTATATTATGAAGTGTGTTGTGTATAAAAAAATTCATTTTTAGACAAACCAAAATTATAATTTTTATTAAAACCACCTTAATAATTAGTTTGAGTACCTATCATCTTAATTAACTAGGTAAATCTAGTTTTTAACAATTATTGTTATTGTTTTATACTTGAAAATATTTAGGTACCTACATTCTAACAAATACTTAATGAGTATAGTCAGTATATGTAATTATACAATATTCTTTACTAGGTTTATAATTCATTATACATGAATACTATCAATTTTTGCTTTTACTCAATAGTTATTCATTTGCTATTAGTTTAAAAAGATTAAATTTGATTTAGTTTGGTTAAGTTTTTTTAATATGTCTTCCTATGTAATATAGTATATTTATGTAGGTCATAAGAAGAAATCTAATCCCCACCCTTCCTTTCATGAGTTAACTACTACCAACTCTTAACTGCTTCTGTTAATTTATTATAAAACAATATTTAATGCTATTTTTTTATTTTAAATTTGGTAATATCAATGAAATATCACACTAACTAATAATTATCACAATTATTAATTATAATAAGTACCATTTAGATAATATCTAAAAGCAATAGCAAATTGATAAGTTCATTCTGATAAGAAATCTATTGAACAATATTTATTTTATAGGTATGTAGTTAAGTGGATTTATTTCCTACTTAGAACATACCTAGTTTAAATCATTTTCAATTCAAAGTTTGAATTATTTAATCTAGTAAATTTTATAGATACTATAACTATTAGATCTATAGAATTTTATTAAAAGTAAAATTATTGTTTGATAAAGTATAAATGCATTTGTCAATCTCTTATCAGTGACATTTATATGAATAAAATTGTATTAAAGTAAAAAATACCATGTTATGACTATAGTCAATGGGGGCGTCGTGGCCGAGTGGATAAGGCAGCTGTGTTTAAACGTACAGTCGCTGGTTCGAACCCGGCCAGCGGCGGTCTCACTTTCCAGACAGGATGACTTCCTGGATAAAATAATGAACTTTTTAAATATTTACCAACAAAGTTAAAAAACAGAAAATAAGAGAACTAATTTAATACCTATTAGTAATGACATTGACGTAAACTATCAAAATCATGCAAAACCGATGAATATTCAATTATTTTTTTTTAGGTAGTTTATAATTTTTATTCTATACAAATTTTTATGAATCTTTTAACTCACTAAGCAACATAATATATACACTTCTTTGATTTATTAGGTATATTAAATTTAAGTATATCATATTATAAGTTAAAATACTAATAATTTAGAAATTTTAAAAATAATAATTACTGTTTATAGCATCAAGAATTTAAAGAAAAATTAATTAAATGCAAAAATCCTGCGATTATTCTGTGTTTATTAAATTACATCGTATTCATTGTAAACTTCTTATACTTTTAAGATGTGTGGTTTTTAGAAACAATACCACATGCATGGTGTACATTTTTATTCCAGTAATAAAAGTACAGATATTAATTAAAATTTTTTTTGCTTATAATCGAAATAAATATTATATTATCTGACTTAATCATTATACTTCTAGTATAGATTAATATAAAGAATTTTATTTTGATAACAAATTTTAAAAATTTAACCTTGTAAATTAATTATTAAGAAGGTAGATGAATGCATAACTATAGTTATATAAATATAAATGTACTTTGCTGTAAAAATTATGTTAGGGGTAAATATTTATCCCATACAGCCATACATAGTTTGGTCAAAGGTTAAATATATATTGAGATTGAACCATTTTCTAATATAAATTTACTTTTTGTGAACATTTCTTATGTAGGATCCCTTTGAAAATGGTTTCTATTCGCTATTACTAGACAAATCTAAATGTATATATTTTATCTAAATTTAGGTCTGATTTTGAGTTTTTTTATTTTATGAAAACTTAAATTAATACCTCGTAATAATATATTTTTAAACATTTATTTCTAAAGGTAATAAATTATTAAGCTCAATTATTTTTATATTTTTAGTATCATTCAAGCCTCCTGAATATTCATTACTAGATCGTCGAAGAAAGCAATAGAGAAAAAATGAATTCTGATTCAGCTTACTAATAGACGACGTTTGCCGCATAAAGCGACAACGACAGAATCATAAAACGTAAGTTTCACATCAAACTTTTATTAATGTTTGTTATGTTATTATTAAAGTTGGTAGTTATAACTTCTAAAGGTTGTTGTACAATTGTATTTAGACTTAATTAAGTAATTACAGTTTAATTTTATGCTCTATATATATGTTACGATAAAAGTATAAATACCGGTGAATCCTAGAATTTACCAATAAATTATTAATTATAATTTTAAAAAAAAATTTTCCGCTGCGGATATGGCCTTATTGATAATAACTGGCGACACCCCTAGGAGCTGCGACGATGCATATCTTGAACATTTCTGCTATATAACTTAAAGTATCAATTTAAAAAAAATTTTAATTTACTTTAAAAACCAGCTTTAAAGAATTCTAAAAAACACTTGTGCTAATATATTTCAGGATTTTTGCATGCCAACTATCATAATATGTTATCTGGTTTTAATTGTGTTCTACTTATTTTCTTTACTTAGTTGTAGTTGGTAGATTTATGTATTCTATTTAAACATAGTTCTTATTTTTTTTAAAGTAATATGCAATTATTTAATGCATATTAAATATATAGTGAAATTATTACCTTCTTTCATATATAGTCACAATCAAATAAAATATTGGAATATATCTTTGTTTCATTTTAATAAGTAACCAATTTCATTTATTATGTACCTATTGAATTTAATTTTCATTTTTTGAGTGAGAAAGATCAGTATATTATTTATACTGATTGTTTTAAAACAAATTTATATGGTTATTTAAAACAAGTTAATGAACTAGTATTAGTACTTATACTTTATTATGAACATTTTTACTAATATACAGATTAGAAGTTATAAATTTAGTTTATTTAATAAGTTAAACACAATTATTAATTTTTATATTTTATATATATTTTTCAGCCAAAGAAAACCAAAAAAATGCTCCACAAAGCAACCGCCCTGTCTTTATGAAGATGGGCGATTTAATCACAAACTCGTCAGCTCAATAAATTGGCTGTTTTGTACTTTTTTTTTATTCTGTTAACATTTCAATTTTTAAGCAAATTCACTCAAAATATTTTAAATAACAATTCATTTCATTTGGATACTTAAAAAATTAAGGTATATTTAAATAATTTGTTTATAAATAATCTTCTTTTGTTAATATTTATATTTTTTTTCCCTTAGTAATCAATCAAAAGTATGTCCCACAGTCATTTCTTAACGAAGGAAAACTTTCCGAGTTTTTGTAAAAAGTTGTCCGAACTTCAGTGGACAATGGATTCAACTTTAGCTGAAAAACCTGAATCTTCATCCCCTGCCTATTCTTTTTTGCCAACTGCTCGAAATGTACCCAGAAGTGATTATCATCAACCAAAAGATTCTTACCTACATCATGTAACTCATTCAAATGAGGATAATTGGTTTGAAAAGTATCTTAAAAATGAATCTGAGACCTATACATTATTCGGTGGACCACCAATTAATCCGTTATTCACTGATGAAGGACGTGGATCTAGTATTGAAGATTCTCCAAAATCTTTTTCATTCTTTTCAAAAAATAATTGCTCATATTTAGATAAAAGTATTTGGGCTCAAGATTCTGGCAATGACAGCTGGCCTGATGCTTTTTTGCCACTGGATATAAAGGAAGATAGCACATGGAAAGTATTGAACAACGAAGTAGAAAAGGAACCCATGTCATGGGCAGTAATTCAACGTCCAGCTAAAGAAGATAAATTCAAGCCTATTAATCAATTAGTTGATGCTGGTGCTGCAGTTTTTCCAGATGGCTCACAGTTTGAAATTGATTTATCATATGAAGCATTCGATGCTATTGAAATAGAAGGGAAATTGTATATTGGCAAAGATGAGTTCAGGCGTACAGATGATGGATTGTTGTATAAAGTCTGTAATCAAGATAAAGGTAAACATAATTCAGTTTTACTAATATTTAATTATTGTTTACTTGACTTATAAAATTTAAATTAATTTAGGTACTCAAACAGACGATTGGAATGATGATGACAGTGTGTTAGTTACACGTACTGCTAGACGACAGTACCATTTTCCAATATTCCAAAATTGGCATACATCTCAATCCAGTGATAACCAAGATTTGTTAAGCGACTTTTTTAATCCACAACGTGCTCGTGAGGTTAGAGATGACATAGATGAAAGAACTCAAATGGTAGACATGCTTCGTGCCATTGTGGGTATGCAACATATTTGGGATAAGCCAACTACGTGCAATGAAATTGGCACCTATCAAGAACAAAATCTTTTCATACCGACAACATGCAATGGATTGGCTGCTACCTACACAATGTAAATTTGAAATATATATTATTACATTTAAAATGTATTTAGTGGCATTCATAGATAGAGAGTGGTTTTGCTTTTAGGTATGACTAACATATTTTTAGAGAAGGAATGATCCTAAAGAAATTTAGATTATAGACAAATATTCAATTTCATAATTTGAAGAAAAAAAAAGCAAAAATAAAACTTAATCATATACATTGATCTCATTTAATTTAAATGATTGAATCTTTTTGCATACCATGTAGTTCCGTCTATGATTACATGAATATATTTTCTATTAAGAAGTAATTTTACACTTGTTTTTGAGGTGAAATTGGAATAACCAACATTAATTTTATTTACTACCATAGTTAATACTTTTTTATTAAAGTAATAATAAGTCTTGGTTATGCTAATTTTTCATGAAATGAGTGTAAAAATTATTTATGATATATCTTATTAAATGTATGTATACTAAATGGGATTGGTATTTTAAATTTTTAGATTGCAGTCAGATAGTGGCTCGGAAAGTTCAGACGATATAGATAATAATCGTAGTAAACTATTCCGCAACTCTCGAACATAAAAAAGCATCATCAATTTGAGAACTCGCAAGATTAAAACAACACTATACTATTTTGTTTTACTCGTGCACCGTTTATGTTTGTTGTCAAGACACATTAGACTCGTAGGTTAGATTATACATACTTTTCTTTGGGACAAAAACTTTAATAATCTACATTTTACGACCTTTAACATATAGTTTTGGTCAATAAGTTATTTGTTTAAAATTGTATTTAAAAACAAAATAAAAAAAAAGAACAAAAAGGTCAAAAACCCCTCTAAAAAAAAAAAAAAAAAAAAATTAAAAAAAATTAAAAACATAAAAACATAATATATGTTAATATTTATATCTTATGGATAGATCTAAGGCTATAAAAATATTATGGGTTTTCTTAGGTTATATTAAAGAATCCCATTTAAATCATTTGCTTTGGTAAAAAATAATGATTTTTTTTTTTTGTGTTTTAAACTGTCAAGACATATTAAGAATTCATCATATTAAAAGCCTATGATAACTCTTTGAAAAATGATATTATTTAATATATCAATAATTTTTTTTTTTTTTTCTGAAAAAGAAAATAAAATATAAAATTGGTCAACTACCTGTAATGTTGATTCTTTTTGCGATTCAAATCATGATTGATTGATGATCATTAGAGCTTGATGTCTAAAAGCTTAGTACTCTATTTTAAAGTGAGGAACTGGACAAATTTTTCAGGATTTCTGTTTTATGTTAAAGATTATTCGGTGAAAATTAATATATATTTTAATAATTACATGACCCTTTTAAGTTTTGGGTCTTAATAAATCCAAAACAAAAATGTATTTTAAATTTATTATTAATATGGGTCTCATGATACGGTTTTTAGAAAAATTTCTTTGAATTCGAAAACTAATCACCGATAGTTTATAAACAATTTGTCTATTAAATCATTCTGTTAATCCTGGTTATAAGTTTGTCTGGTTCAGTTAGAAGATATCAAAAGATGGGTCCCGATTTTTTTTAAATATGGCGCCCGAAATAAAATTGACAATAATATATATATATGTATATATATTTATATATATATATATATATATTTATATAAATTTTTTTAGTTTAAAATTAAATAAAAGTAATTTTTCTAATAAAACAGTCCGAAAACCGTTTTCGGCCCTGATTTTTAATAAAAAAGCGCCTAGAGTTTTATGTTACAATTAATCTTTTTTTTTTTTATTTTTTTTATTTATTGCACACAGTTAATTAATTTATTTAAAGTGCCTTTTAGAAATGTATGAAATCTTGAATTTTTCCATGTAGAAGGGGTAAATGACTGAATGTGTCGCTCTTTTGTTTATCGGTTTTTTAGAAACAGATCTGGGCACAGACCGATAAAATACACGAATATAATATTGATCAAAAGATGCGTACCCCTGTTAAAATACGTAAATGTTAATATTCATTTATTCATTTCACACATTGAGATTTATAAATCTTCTATGGGTGTTTTTTTAATGGTTTATATATTTATGGATAATATATGAATTTTTTTTTTCTTCGCAAAGACGAGGTAATATTGTTTTTGTGCGCGTTTGTTTTGTTAAAGTTGTTATTTATTTAAAACTATTTTTAATACATTTTTGCAAAGAATAATGAAGCATAGGAATTTGGGGAAAACTTGTTTGTGTATTTCATATTTTATCTTGATTTGTCTTGACAGTTTAGAACAAATATTATGTAAATCATGTTTGAAGGAATTTTTATAGTATTAAAATTACATGGGAGATCTTATGATCTTTTTAGGTAATTATATATATATATATATTTATATGTATATATATATATTTGTGTGTGTATACATATACATACATACTAAATATAGGTTCATTGAATTTTAAAAAGTTCTTCACTAAAAGAATTAGATAAATTTGTAATAGACCAAAAAATAATAAAAAATAAAACGAGGACAAAAATTATATTTATTATATTATATTTAATATAATCACAATTTAAAGGGGATATAAAATAATATAAATATTTGTTCATATTAACAGTACGCATGATTTTTAATTATAAATTGCAAGTATCTAATAATTACAGAACTCTAATATTTTAAAGTTTGAGAGTTATGTAAGTCGAATATAACTATTATTTAATTATCATTTACAGAATTTCGGAATTAATAAAAAAATATATATATATATAAAACAGTAAAATATCAAACATTTAGTTTGACCATATTTTCCATTAATATATTGAACATACACCGATGTATGAATACTATGTTAAATATGGTATGTTTTATTTAATCACTTCAATTAATAAATAATGTTTAAAATTTTAGGCTAAATTGTAAAACGTTCGTATTCAATTTTATTTGTTTTTTTTCTTTCATATTTGAAGATTCTAATGTTAATGAATGTGTAGATAGTAACAATTTGTTTTTATTTGAATTGACGCATATTCTTTATTTAATCAAAAGTTCAACAAATATCCTAGACAATCTGTCTTAGTAAAATTCCGTCTACTTTTTAATAAATGCATGAAATTAGTATTGTTTCATTTTTCTTAATGGATGATTTTAATTCCATCTAATCCATTTATATTACATTTTTAATAACCATAATATCACTAAAGAATTTCATCGTATTAAAATAATTATGAAATTGAACCATTCAACGATATTTCATTTTCAGAGGGTTCGATTTTTTTTTTTTTTTTTTTTCAATAATTTTACTTAGAACTTTTGTTGATAAAATACAGTTTATTCATTCTCAGTTCATTTATTTAATAAAATTGAATGTTTACAAAAACTATTGAATTACCCTAGTTTAAAAGTTTTAATCAATTTAGTTAATTAGTTTTTATTATTAGTTGTTATTTAAATAATACAAGTTTATCATATAATAGATTAATTATCATTTTATCATCAGCATTATTACAAATACTGATATTATAAAGGATATCATATTACATCTGTTATTAATAATTTACAGTATTAGTTTTTATTCTTAAATATTTTATTTTTTTTTTCAATATCTCACTTGAAATGGCAATTTGTCTATGAATTAGTATATTTCATTTAAAAAAAAGAACAACAATTTCTACAGGGAATAAAGAATTTAATTTACTGCGTATATTATAACTAAAGTATAATACAGTTTTTAAAATAATCTTAATAACCTAAATCTATATAAGGTCTATCTAGTCTAAAACATAAAAATTAAGTTTTATGCGTTAGACATGTTTTATTGTACTGTTAGAAAAATAGGCATTATTATCTCCCTAATTTATTGTTATACTGCAAGGATGTGCAGTAATCAAAACATATTTTGTGGAGATATAATTTTATTTAAAAAAAAAAAAATAAATAAAAAAATATATTTTCAATTTTAGAAAATAGAAGACTTTTCATTATTTTACGACCTTATTTTCAAAATATAATAACATTAAAATTTTATATAAATATATATTCAGCATGTGCACTCGGGTAATAAGGTCTTATACGTCTTATTCCTTTTTGTTAATTAGGTTTTTTTTTTCCCATTTTATTATGAAACATTGATACCAATTAAATTTTAAAGTTAGAAGACAATTTAATATGTAACACTTAAGTTACAGTGACACAATGTAGGTTAATTAATTCATTTTTTCCCCTTCTTTTAATATCAAGATAAGACAATTTAATATTTAACATTTAGTTACAGTGACACAATTAAGGTTATTTAATTCAGTTTTTTTTTTGTTTTTTTTTTTTTTTTTTTGTATAAAATTAAGTATCCAAAACAATTTATTTTCTATCTTAAAACAGAAATAAAGTTTTTTTTTTTTTTTCTGACCATTATTATTATTAAAATTACAATTTTCTATTTGAACACAATTTTATAGTTTTATTATGTATTCAGTTTTTAGTAATCTAATCTAAATATTTTTATTTTACACTCAAAATTTAATATTTATTTTTAAACATTGTCAAAGTAAATATTACTAATATTATTGTATTACTCATATTATATACAACTTTTATTATGATATATTATTGTTCATTATGTGTGTCGAACAGTGAAAATGGACAAATGTTAAAATTGGTGGTAAACATAATATTGTTTTGGTGTAAAAAAAAAGAAGATTTAATAAAGTAACAGCAAACAGAATATTGTTATTTATGTTTATATTTTTTTTAATAGATCCTTTTGTAGCACTCGGTTTTCAGCTCATCTTCAATTTTTTTAATGATTGTCTTGACTTTTTAAGGATACAGTCGTGTATGAATTATAGAATTGCCAGCCACCGGACGTAAGACGATGATTCAATAGTTTCCAATTAAAAAACGAGTTTGATATTTTACAGTAAATTAAGTGATGCCAGAGACATACAATATACATAATATATTCCGTGCGGTCTACGAGTCAATTCCTATGATCTTCAATAAAAAAATATCTTATCGATTAAAATTGTTATTATAGTTTTTTATTTTTTTAAATTTTTATTAGAATTCGGGATACTCGGTCGATCTGAGATTTTAGCGGTTAAATATTGCTATAATCGTAAGAATCGTTCCGAATCTGCTTTGAATTATCCGGTCACGTCATTGAAATTTGTTTGATTTTTATTTTTCTCCATCACTGTCGGTAATATTGTACCTTTAACCTCGTTTACAACCTAAGACACGAACGACTGAACCTTGTAGTTCACCGGACTCCGAAGTGAATAGGTATAAAATACACAATTTATCAAATACATTTGCTCGCATGCATTACGTACACATACACAATCTGCAAACGGCGTTTTTTTTTTTTATAGTCAAATTAAATTATAAAAAATAGAAAATAAATATACAAAGTAATTACATTAATATTTATTAAACACTTAATTATTATACTCGAGGCAAGTCCTTTATTTTTATTTTATTATTGTTTAAATAATATATTTAATAGTTTTTTTTTAAAATAATTTAATATATTTAATAATATTTTGTTAATAATTAAATTATGTTTGATTTCATGTTGTATTTTTTGTCCCTTTGTCAGAACTGTTACGGCAAGGCAACTCTACTAATAAGCACAACTCAAAGACACAACATACGGGTACAGGCAAGTACACTGGTGGGTGTTTTGGGTGTTCAAACACCCCCCCGAAATGTTTGGTTTTTTGTACAGTTATTTTCTTATTAAATTTTAATATTAATTGTTATATCATACTTTAACAGACAGGTATAATATTACATTGTGTTTGTGGAACACCGGCGAAAGCAAAATAAAATGTTAACAAATTTTATATTTAAAAAGAAAATTATTGTAAGTATAGCTGATTTTCAAAAACACCACCCAAAACTTTTTTCTGCGTACGTCGTGCCTGTACAGTTGGTACAGCCGAAACATTTTTCGTGGGCGACCAAACTTTTTTTCGGCAGAGATCTACTAAAAGACGTGTTCTTCGCCTTTGAGGATCGACTGACGTAAAAAGTTTTTTTTTTTAAAATTCAGAGTATCTATTTACATATCTACGATCGTTAACAAACCCGCTTGTATAAGTGATAAAATTAAAACATAATAATATAATAATGTCAATAATGAGTATGTATTTTAAAACGAATCGGGTACGATTAATAATATTGCTAATTGATTTTCGTGCGCGTGGCCAAATGCAAAATTCCAACACGATCGACTTTGAAATCGTCCGTTTGACCGCCCCGGTGTATAACACACAGACTTTCTATATTATAGTCTAATATAAATGTAATAAATCTGATTTATTAGATTTATATAATCCGTAATGATGTTTCCTCTAATCGTGTAAGTATTTATCGTCGCCGGCATAGTTACCAACATAACGGTTCTAATCACAGTCCCGAAGACGACTGTTGATAATAAATTATAGTTTGAAACGTCAGTTTGGTTTTCATTTTTATCAAATCAACGGACGTCGTGTCGAATACTAATTTATTAATAATTTATTATAGTAGTGTAATTTACTAATTTAGTCGAATACTCGAGCGCTGACTTACAACTGTAAAACTTTAAATTAATAAAAATAATGTTATATAGTTTGTCGTCCAGTTCTACAAACAATAATAATTATGAGTGCTAAAAGAAGAGACGGCTCGATATCGAATTTTTTTCCAAAAAAACCGAAACCGTTAGCCGATGTCGATGCTTCGCGACTCGCGACTCATTTCCTTTACCACGAAGAGAAACGGCGGGGCCACAAAACCTAATTTTGGTAAGTACTCGAATACAAATTTTAACACATTCGGTTTGATATTTAGTCGCTACCCGTGCTTTTTATTGTTCTGAATAAACGTTTTTATAACTTTTTATTATCTCTATGTAGCTCTATGTATATACAAATTCAGAAATATAAGTGTTACAAGTTAACATTTATTTTTAAGTAATTTGCATAGATGTACTTTTATCAATAATCAGCTGTCCAAAAGTCTCATGTGAGTTTGTTGAGGTTTTAAAATTTTTATTGTTTAACTTTTAAAACTGCTTGCATATTGTTTGGCTATTTTATTATTCGGGTTTATGGTATATATTTTTATTATGAAATACTTTATTTCAGAACTAAAAAATTGTTAACATAAAAATAGGAATTTGGAAGAATTATTTTGTGTTTGAATGTTGGTATTAGTGGTGGGTGTGGGGAGCGAAGCCCCCCATGGGTCTATGATCAACTTATTACCTATACCTAGTAAAAACCCTAAAAAAACTAAAATCTAAAATCTTAAATAAAACTAAAAGGTATTTTTAACAAGTGCTGTTGGACGATGATCGTTTACACTTTGTAATTCTTATTTAATTAATAGTCATAACTCATAGCCCATAGGTACTAACGAAATATATTTAGTTTTTATTTTTCAAACTATCTTATACTCATATTTTGTTTAAACAGTTGTATTATTATTTCTTATTATTGGTCTCACGTCCAAGTACCGTGATCTCTTGTTTCATTAATCGGTTATCCGTGGCCATACGTCGTGTATTCGATACGTGAGTTTCAATACTTTTTGGTTACTATATTGTGTATAAATTAAAAAAAAAAACAACAACATATTATATCCTTCTTTTTTTTTGTTTTCAGTGTTGGTTTGTTACCCCGGTAATTACACCGGATGTAATAAAATGAGCTTATTATTTCGACATAACAATAGATTTCAAATTTTCTTAGGTTGTCCGGGTTTCCTAATCGATTTGACATGAACCACCTTGGGTCGTTGATCTAAATTAAAAAAAAAAAAAATGAATAGCTACACCTATAGCCGAGCACGGACCGTTATCGTTAAATACTTAAATGGATAAATCGGTTAACGGAGAAGACTTAATGATGCGAGTGTTACTTTTAAGTTTAAATACGACAATGTGCGAGAAATAATGCGTTGATATCCGGGGTCCTAACCATCCGACTGTCTACAATAAATTATTATAAACGATATAAAAAAAATAGTGCCATTTTTATAGGAAATAGAGCTGATTGACCGCAGTCATTTTTTATAGAAGCTATTAATTATATAGGTTACATTTCCAGTTATAGACCAGTTTATATAGTGTTATGATATAGACAACAGATTTTATTCTTCTAGTAATCATTATGTCGCTAGCACGAATAGTAGATCGTGACGTATTCATCATGATTGGGATTTAATATTTTTGCCATAAACACTCACACTACCGGGCCATTTGAGTCCATTATAGATTTTATGTGGTGTATTTTTTAAATTTGATTACCGCATTAAATCTCGAGAAAAAAATTTTAAATGTCGCCAAAAATATAATATAGGTTCATAATAATAAATGACACGATATCTTTATACAAAATGATAATAATTTGATTATATTATATTTAATTTATTTAGAACAAACATGATATTCGTTTAATATCATTTTGTTTTCAATGTTATTTAATAATTATAGATAATGATTTTATGAAATAAATTATCTATTTGTAGTGTGTTTGCGGTACATCCTTATATCCGTCATATATGACGCATTTCGTTAATAAATATTAGGTATTAATTTATTAATTAGGTGTTTTGATAATATATAATTATGTGTTTTGCAATTCATCTTTTAGCTTTAATTACACATTAATTTAAACCTACTAATATTATTTACTTACTCTACCGAACGTTTTATGTAAACGCCTAAAAAAAATTTTTTTTACTGACGGTGGCCAGTAAATCCTTACACTACTAAATAAAATCGAGGTTTTTCATGCTAATATATCATATATTTTATAATCAAAGGTATACACAGTTGCAAATATAGCAGGCAATATACATATATATATATATATAAATGTACTAGCGGGAGTTACCCGGACTTCGCTCCGGGTACGATGTTAAATACTCAAATTATTATCATCGTTCATGTTTTAAAAGAAAATATTGATCCAGAAAAGCATCCGTTTTCATATTATGTTAATACTGACATTATTTCTATATTACGTTATGCGGGTATAAAGGCCATTCGCCTAAACTCATGACGCTCCCGCCGTGTCACCTCGGTCATGGCGATGCAATTTCTTTGTTCTCTTGAAATGATAATATGCCGAACGTCATGGAAAAAAAAAATATATAAACAAAAATAATTCTAGACCGCGTTTTCGAACTTTGTGCATATACTTACCTCGGTATACGGGCTGGTATACTCGACGAAGCGTACGTTACCTGAGTATCGAACAGACATTACCGCGGCTGGTACCGCGGTCAATGGTTACGATTATTTTTCTTCGGCGACCGTTGCCCGTAGGCCGTTTAGTCTCTCGCCGTCGTCGTCGTGTAATGGTACCGTTTTTTTATCTCCGTGATTTCGTCGTCGTTAGTTAATCGTTTAAACGATCGTCAGTGCGCGAACATTTTTTTTTTTTTGATCGATTTTCGCCGATTGCCACCGCGGTTAGGTCGAGGTGACGGAAATAAAATCGTTCGTGGGTGAAGTGCTCGAAATTTCGAAAACAGCGGCGGCGTAGATCAAACGTGAAATTGGCCGAGAAAGAAAAGATGGCGGACGTCCCGTGAGTACCTATATACGTATCTGATTATTTTGTACATCTCCCGTATCGTCCGGGCCGTCATGATAGTTTTTCATTGAATGAAAATCCCACGAGGTCTATATAGATGATTGTTATCATTCTGTGTAATTATATAACTTGAATATATTGCATATTGCGGGCGTTACCGTTTTTACCCCTATTACCCCTTTTGACCCGTGAGAGAGAGAGAGAGAGAGAGAGAGAGAGGTTCACTACCGCGTATCGTTCATGTTCTAGAATTATTTATATTCTTACACAATATTAATTTAAAACAGTTTTTCGCACATTAATCAAGTGTTAATAATTTGTTCACTGTTCTAATCGTATTGGTTCTTTAGGTCGTTCGTTCCGTATTAATATTCCTAAGCAATTATAACTGGTACGAATTACCGTGTCATACCCGTAATTTTTGGATAGATAAACATAACTATATAATAATTATTATTTTTATTTCATCGAGAACATTTAAACTGAAACTTAATATTATGACTCACGGGTAGTTACTAATTTATTATAGTTGTATGTACAACATTCGAACATTTTACTCGAAGGCTAATGTTTTGTAGTAAATGTTATATATTATCTATTACACGTGACATTTTTGTAATTTGCATTTTTCTTGTATTATTATTTAAACGTGTCAACTTGTGGTCTAATAATTATTAAGAGTCACGTCAGATTATTACCAACATCGTTGGCGCTTATAATACGAGTATATTATACGAACCCATACGAGTATTGGCACATTGTACTCATGTGTATTCGTATGTATTATCATGGTATTATGTATTAGTGTATACACTAATATGTATGTATGTGTATAGCATGTATGCACTTATTACGGTGGCCGTACCGGTATCTGTGTACAGGGCATAGTTTTTTTTTCCGTGGATTTTAAATATTCTTTTTTTTTACTGTACTCTATTTAGAACAGTGAAATAAAGAAACCCGTAGTTTTATCGCGTTATAAATTACGAACATTTACGCCCACGCCTGAGTATTAATATCGATAATGGCTGAATGAGTAACCTTATGACGAAATGACAATGCTAGTGCCGAGTTGTGTAGAGTTTTATAATTTGTTTTTTCGACGTTTACGCACTTGATCTATGTCCCGTGAAACAATTGCGGATACGATACGAGCGATGAATATAACTCGTAGAACGAATCGGTTATGGATAACAATAACAACGACAAAAAGACCAAATAATAATAAGCGCGTACGATTATATGTAATACAGGCATATTTATATACCAATATATATATATATAGGGTTGCCAGATTTTAAAATCACCAAACCGGGACATTATATTGATATACATTTTTTTTTTTAGTATAGTTAATAAATGGAAATAATAAATATCCGTTTTATTTAAAAATGAATAAACCAATATAATTTTTTTACAATTTACATAAACTACATTTATTAGTAACAACTAATAAGCTAATATTGATACTTTTCCGTCGAATGAATTTTTTTCAATACAGCTATATTAATTTTTTCATTTTTCAACACAATTCTTAACGAGTTAAACCAAATACGTACGTATACGTCGTACATTCGCAATCACGAACAAGACACTGACAATAATAAAATTGTATGACCGGGACAAAATTAACGACCGGCCGGGACAAAATTAATGACCGGCCGGGACACCGGGACATGCTGTTATAACCGGGACTGTCCCGGTCAAACCGGGACATTCTGTTAAAACCGGGACTGTCCCGGTCAAACCGGGACGAATGGCAAGCCTTCATATATAGGTATAGCTATTTAGAAACGTAGAAGAAAAAACTCCCTGTAGTCCCTAGTTACTAGTGTTTCTACAGTAGCTGTTCCCATACGTAAACGATCACGGCATTATTAGAAAATAGTTTGTAAAAACTCCCATGTCTTCATCTCCAACTCAGCCCCAATTTTTCAATTATTTACTATAAATTAACTTACAATTTTCCAAAGATATTGTTGCATTACAGCTGGTAAAATATGAATTCGGATATTTAACCTTTAGCGTAATAATAAGTATTACGTTTTGTCTTAAAATTGTATTTATTTAAATAAAAAAAAATCAATTGTTTTACTTCTTAATACATTTATTTTTAACCTCTAAACCAATATTTTATACAAATTTTAATAGGTAAAATCTTATGTTCTTATATTCTATTAATTTCCAACTATATAGTTAAAATTTATCGGTTTCAGGGACATACTCGTTAACTGCGTATATTCTATTATATTTATTGCCACATATCCGACTGATTTAAAGTCAATAGTTTATTGGTATAGTACAATGATAATACTATATTATATAATAATTGTATGAGTAATATTACGTAAATGGTGACAATTTATCATTTCAGACGTCACGTCGGTTTAAATACGAGACCGGATAGACAATTAAATGAAAAATATAAATTAACATTAATTTTTATCATTTAAAATTGTTTTTGTTGATTATTGGTTGATAAAACGAAAATACATTTGAGTGATTTTTAATGCTTCATAATAAGCATACATATATGTTTATGCAAAACTATTTAAAACCATATATTATTATGTCACGATCGTCGATAGTTTTCAAAATTAAATATACGTTTCGTTTTTATTGAACTGTGAAAGTCCATCCGACGTGGAAATCATGACAAATCGAGGGATATTTTTTATTATTGTCGTTTTAGCCTTCGGTAAGGGTATACGATACGTATCTTAAACAACATTTTCGAACGAAAAAATGTCGTCGTTCTTTTTTTAACTCGTTTCTCCCCTACACTTGAACGTTCCTCCTCCCCTTCCCTCCCCTACCCTGAATACGTGCCTGCGGGTGCTCGCGAACTCGCGTCGTCTCGTTTTCGACGGGGAGGCTCGGCGGCGACCGCACACGGGAAAACCGGCGGGCAATGTTGGCCGCGAGGTCCGCACGCGCGCGCGCAACAGTCGAACCGGTCGGCGGCGCGTGCGCGCGCGCGCTCGCTCGCTCGCTCGCGTCGTACCGCCAAAGACCACCGTCGGGCGCAAACCGACGCGGTCTCCGCTCTCGGCGGCCAGTCGACGGTCGGCCACCACCAGCGACGCTATCGAACCGCCGCGGTGTCAGAGCCGCGCAGTATTATCGCACGCCGCGCGTGCCCATCGCGAGTATCTCACGTCCGCCGCGTGCCGTCCGCGTTTTTTTTTTTTAGTTTTTTTCCACCCGTCGTTTTTCCGCCGGAGTCGCGTTTCACAACTCACGCGAGTCCCTGGGCAAGGTCTGTACTACTGTTGTTCGTGCCGTTTGTGCGACGTCGTTGCGATACGCGAGTGCCGTTTCCCGCACCCCCAGGATAACAGGATTTTTCGACATTTATCACGTGAGTAAAACTTTATCGGGCCGACTATGGGTAGGAGGTGCGCGCGGAAGCCATGTCTAGTACGTAATATAGATGAAAATCGTAAAACGCGAGATTTTACGGTTTCGAGGTGTTGAACTCTTTGGAACAAACCTCTCCGCGAGACCGCCGAGGTTCGGACCCCGTCCACGAGTATCTGCGAACGATCGTTCGATCGGTAGTCTTGTATTCGTCATCTTAATCTATTGATTCTAGAATTCTGGATCCGTCGACTGCGGGGACATCGGCCCTCTAAAATCTTATAAATCTACCGCGACTTTGTGATAGTTCAGCATTGAATTCGGCGCCACTTCGGTACACGTCTATTTTCCTCGACCCTTCGGAAGTTCCTAATCGTCGATACATTTACTGCTTACAGTGATATGCATAACGTATTATCGTTTATTATCTTTACGTTCGAATGTATTTGACTGAGTTGATTTTGTTTTTCCCCGACCGTAGTCGTCGTCGTCGTCGTCTCTGGGGCATCGGGTTTCTTTTCTACGCTGTAATACATAATACGTATTAATATATAATAATATAATATATATAATATATCGTGCGCGCGCATATTTATGTATATAATATATTATATTAAGTGCTTCGACGACGAGACCCACTTGTGGAGGACTGGCACGCGCTTGTGCGGTACGAGCGGGGGGCTTTTTTTTTTTATCTCGGGGAAATGATGCGGCGGCGTCGCGGAGGAAAAATGATCCGAACGGAGCGCGGAGGGGGGCACCCGCGAGATCCGGGTAAACGATTGTAAACATGCCAAGACCGCGATCCAGGATTTATGTGCAATTAACATTTTTTTCCAATGGCGATAAAAATAATATAAACACGTGTATCAAATAAATGTATATATATAAAAAAAAAAAACCGTCTTCGCGTCTTGGGCCTATAAATATTGTTTTATTATGTACGCGCCGGATAATTATTTGTTTGACCTACGCACCCGGAATCGTGAAAATGATCAATTTCAGAAACCTTGAACGTTAATAAATTAATTAATTTGTTATCATTTACTGTAACACGATGTCAACATCATTTTCATTTTTGTTGTCGGTCACATTCAACAATAACTATTTCAGCCGTTCTCTATAATATAGTATACTGGTACGCACATACCCAATAATCATACAGTTTTTAGTTTTTTTTATTTATAACCCGACTTTATGCAGAAATGAACACATTCCCGTGTACTAAGTGAGATTTCGTATAAATTACAAAATTTCTTTGTTCTGAAGATAGAAACCGTTGTTTTTTTTTATTGGCCCCGGATAGTAACAGTATTCGAAAAGATATAGTGTTTACCATTTACCGTTTATCATCTCATAGTAGGTGTATTAGACATTGATCATAGTTGATTTAATAATCGTCGCATATCTGTTAAAACTTGTTTTAAGAAATCGCAAAGATTTCGGTAAAAACTTCAATATAACGAAATTATTAATTAGATATTTTCAAAATCAGTTTAATTTAAATTTATAAATTTAGTTTACTTAAAATAAAAAAGTTTCGATCTGCTTTTAATAAGTATGATGTTAATAATCAATAAATATTTTAATAGGTGTTTAAGTTATTTTATTGGCAAGTACTTGTTAATATGGTAAATTAGAATATCGCACAACATATTTCGGATAAAATTATCATATAATCGTATATCTATGAGTATAAATTATCCGAATTATACTTTATTTTTTAATTTTTGTTATTTAATAATTTTTTAATACAACAACTTTTCGAATTTTCGGAACCTACTTAAGAAAATTGAAAACGAGTCTAATGCGGCTGTGGTCTATAATTCCATTTCCATTTAGATGTAGATAAAGTAATTCGATTCTTCGTATGTAATCCTAATTGGATCGAATAACTTGTTTCGAAATCTAAAACTATTAACCTTTGCGGTCGATTGTGGTTAATTGTGCGGTCAAGTCTAAACTGTCCCATTCAGAAATACGATATGATATAGTCCGTAATTCATCTCGACGTGTTTAATTATTATTTTGTATGTCCGTCATCGGCGTGTCCTCGTTGTCATTGAATTATTATTTTAATTATTATTAATATGCGATGTCAGTATAGTTGTGATTGCGTTTGGGGTTACCATTTTTCCGTAAGAACCCACCACTGCCGCGAGGGTTGTCGTTGCTTACGGGGTGCAGCTCTATTATGCTCTTCGGAACTCGATTTTTTACCACTACGAAATTATTTATAAAAGATTATATTCGACACTAACGTTCGGGTCGAGTGGGGGAAAGCGCGCGCCCGCGTGTACCCGGGTCATACTTGTACTTTTGGGTGACCGGTTTTGCCGGCAGCATTATTAACATAATGGAGAGATGAAAAGAAGAGAATTGTGCAGTCCCGGCGGAATGACATTTGGCTGCTGAAAATACTGGTTTGCAAACGAGGCACCGGTCCTCCCGTTTTGGAAGTCCGGCGGACACGTTAATGTGTATATATACAACACATAAAACGGCCGCATAAAAAATATATATCGTGTATATTTTTTATTCTATCTTTATATATTCCAGTAGGACGTCCAGTAGAAACACACACACACACACACACATAGGAATACGATTTGACCTTTCGAGGCCACCGTTGCCGCCGTGTATATTATAGGTACTTACTCGTCGTCGTCTCCCAATCGGCAATCACATACGACACGCTGCTCGCGGGGATTATTATTACGTATAATAACATATAATAATATCACGTATTCGGTGTGGGCAGACGGGATAAAAAAGTGTGTGCGAGACGTTTTCAAAGGCTCTTTTCCTCCGTAATCGGTCGGCGTACACGTACGCGCGCGCGCGCGCGGTATTCGTCCGAGTGCAATATATATTATTTCTCCCGTGATTATACTATTTCGCGTGCAGTATTGTAACATTAATAATAGATAATATACGCGTGTGCATTGCGGCGTACTCATATTATGTAGTTATTGTGTGCACATCGCGTATGAAATATGACTGTGTACCTTTTAGTCATCGCCGCACGTTAATCATAATATATTATTACACTATATTCGCTGTTATCTTTGTGATCCGACGGCGCGCCACCATCTATGCGCGAGCATCTACAATAAACACCGAACGGTGTATTTTGAGCTTAAAAAACATGAAGATGTTATGGTTTTTATTTTTGACGGCTGACGTTATTTTAAATTCGTGAGCGTTTCGTCCAATGTATGAAATCAATATATATTACGTTCTTCAAGCGGCGTTTTTGGGGGAAAAAAATCTAAACAAAACCTATAAAATGTCCATCGAGTATGAATAATTATTATTGCTATATTATATACGAAAAATGTCATTGCCGAACTATGAAGATTCATTTTTTATACATCTATTCTAATCAAATGGTTATCATCATTTCGATTTTCTAAAACGCCGTCGTTATGTAAATCGAATATATTAAACCGCC
Organism: Drepanosiphum platanoidis; assembly: GCA_948098885.1. Taxonomy (NCBI): domain Eukaryota; kingdom Metazoa; phylum Arthropoda; class Insecta; order Hemiptera; family Aphididae; genus Drepanosiphum; species Drepanosiphum platanoidis. Next base: position 3,946,897 of record OX402529.1, on the reverse strand, counting down.
ACACAGTTACTTTTTTATACATGAAAATTGTGTATTCTTTCACTATATTGTATACGGATTATATACTATTCATTTTATTAACCTACTAAAAATAACTGAGGAAAATGAACATATTGGACGATTTAAAGTTCATACTTTTTCACTGTTACAATACTGTGTATTGTTTCTTGAGCATAATTATATAGAAATTTACACAATATAATATCCACATTGTTTTTAATGAGTGACAAAGCTAAAATTATTACAACGTAAACAACAGATGATTTTTTTTTAAATCGCTTACAGGGTCAAAAGTCACATAAAGTATTGTACTAGAATCGATTATTTTTCTTTTTATATACGACACCTAATTATTATTTGAAACCATTATTATATCGCTTTATCTGCAGGCCAACTGCAAATAAGAGTTACGTCCATACAATAATAATTATTACTTACACATTGTATTAATGAAATGCAATTTTCAAATGGTAGTACTTATTTGATGAAGCTCCGTATTTGATATTTGGAAACCTCAATTTCGAAATAAAATTAAACTTTTAGAAGATTCTATACCTCTCCCACCCTATCTTTAAATTCAAACTCAATCTCAAATCAAAATGTTGTCATACAATTTAATGATAATATAGACTTTTTTGGTCATATGATGGTATAGAAATTGAAGTCTTACTAAACATCCGACTCGCTCAATCTTTTCAAAATATAGCTCTTTACGCTTTTACTGGTACTCTTTGGTATAGGTTGTGACTTACCACTTAACGGCTTAATGGGCTAAATCTCACTATAATAGGTTTCATACAAAACTCATAACAAAGCCCCTCATAAAAACCATGGCATTAACATGACAATATTGCTAACAGGATTAAACGCAACTGCACTTGTGATTTGTCTTCTTAAATCTATAAAAAAATTAACGTTCAAAGAGGCAATTAATGTGTGAATTCCTCATTCTCGAATCTCAATCATCTATATTTGCGGTTTATGTGTTGTATCCTTATTACTCGTCGGTGTGCTCGACCAACAGTATAGATATTTTTATGTTTCGATTAAATAACAACAATTAAATTCAAAAATTTCATAAACAGCGCGATTTATAGTACAGATCATTATACTTTTTATCAGATATTTTAAGTATTCACACGTTAGTAATATTATTTTATGTGCATTGCACATTTTTCAAATGGTTAGTTGGGACATAAAATATAAACGTTCTGTAGAATGGTTAATGTAAAAATACGTTTTTGATATCAGTAAGAAAATTATGAAACGTAAAATCGTGTATAATAATATAATATATTTATATTATGTAGAACGCCATCGCTTCATTGATTACGTATTTTATTTTATTTTATTTTTTTTTGGATGTATTTCGCCGGGAACACCGCAAGCGCGCGCAGCCCACCAGTGTCGTGACTCGCCCGCGCGATTTTAATTATTCCCCGACCTGATCAAACACACCGACACACACGGTCTCTTTGACGGGTCCTACAGCCGTATAGTTGTTGCAATAGTAAAACTCGTTTGACGTATCTTCCACATTATAATTCTACACATAAGTACTCGACACGAACCTTATTCTCACCGTGATAACAACTCCGAACGCGCGATATACATGATAACAATGGGCTGCTGCTACGTCCGTTATTATATTATTGTATCTTTGCGTGACGGTTCCTCGAGTCTATAACACGTCATCATCCTACACATTTCTATATTTCTATATTTATATATATTATAATATAAACTGACAGCTTTTGACAGCATTTATTTACGACGATAGTTCCGAGTCGTGTCTATAATTTTCGTTTGAGAGAGATTTTTTTTTTTTATTTTGTCGTAATAGCAGCCGATATAAAATAACAATGCATATTATTATAGTATTAGGTATGTATGTATATACGTATATTTGATAAATTCGAAAAGTTTTCATTACTGTTGATGATTTGAAATTTATATCGTTTTACCGGCTTGTTAAATAATGTAAACTATGATTTCATTCTCGTGTTTGACAGTAAAAAATGTACGGGAAATAATTTTTGCGCGAAGCTTTTCCCGTCTCCCCCGGCCCCTTACAAAGCTATGGCACCGATAGAAATACTTCTTGGACCCTCATTGTGATGACGTGTTGTTCGACGTTCTCACAACAACTATTTTATCATATAGTGGACTCTATCTGGACCGTATTGTCTATAGGTAGTAGACGCGCTGTAGTATAATATCGCTTCATACGATTAGTGTTTTGAGATTAGTTTAATTTAGAAGTATTCGTTCGTACATTTGAATCGTCGCTCACGATGTGTATGCTATATAACCGTTTAGACGTATCGCTTAGCCGAATAAAATAATTGTGTGTACGTTTTTGGGAGTTAAAACAGGTTTTATTTATGCGTAAAACGCCTCCGGCGCAAAGGATGGCAACTTCTGTAAGTTTTGTGATGCAACAGGTGCCAATTTAACATATATATACCACAGATATTTTGAGAGGAGGGTCATAACGAGACCGTAACTCTTATATCCGCCGTGCTTCACATCGCAGGAGACGTTCAAGGTCTCTCTGGTCGACGATTTATATTTTTACGTACATTACTCACACACACACACACACACACACACACACACACACAAGTAGCGATTTCCACACGTGGTTGCGTTCTCCCCTCGAAAGGTCAGGGGCCGTTCGCTCGCACCGAACCTTGACTCTCTACCGCCTCCTGCCGTCGAAACAACGTGTGAAACGGTTGCAATGCGTCAGCAACGACAGCTGGTTTTGTCAGGCGTGACACCCCTACCATGTACATAATATGTGTGGCAGCTATTTATAATTTCTATATATTAGACTTGGACTCGACCGCGGGATATCCACGATCGTTTCGACTAGCCGCGTCGTGTCCATTCTGCGGTTTTAATTGCCGAACACGAGCATAATATTAATCGGTACTTGAGGTTTTCGGACGATCGGTTTCGAGACCCGCATGTGTGATTATAACGAACTCATTTACCTTCGAGTCGTCACATTTTTAACACCGTGTTCGACGTATGCAATATATTATTAGGTTATTATTCGATACACGCGGGCCGCCGCCCGTATTTAGAGGGGGCACCGCGGTGAACGATTGCTCACCCGGACAGAACTTTGGGGACGATTTTTTGTTGTTGTTGTATGTATTGTTTTGTCGATTTGGAAAAAAAAAACTTCAACAGCCGAAGTTTATTATTTTATCTGCAGTGTGTCAGTAGGTATCTCAAGGCTCGAGATTAAATATTTGAATCGTATTCTATTTTATTTCAACGGCGACGATTTCGCAGCAACCCTTTTATATAATTCTCCACTACCGCGTGGAATAAATAATAAAAATATTTTTTTAGAATAACATAATATTGTAATAGATAACCGTATAGGGTATTATCAGGATTTCATACCTTTTTATAGTTTAGTTATTTTTGAAACTCTATAAAAAAAAAAAGGTGGCGCCCATTTTCCTAGCGGCACCTAAATTCTATAAAAAACAACTTTGGATACGCGTAAAGTTATTATAGTTCGTACAATATACCGTTTTAATTCCATTTTCACGCGAATGACTTTTGGTTATTGTTTGACGGACGTATAAGTATCGTATATACACGGGTCATAGTCATATTCGCGAGTTACCTTCGGCGTTATTTTTATTACCATTATTATTATTATTATCGTCGTAGTCATCTTCATCTCGTGTCACATAACTTATCCGCATAGAACACGAAAACACGCGCGGTTTTGCCGATCGAATCCGGCGCGACGTTGCGTAAAAACCAAAGCAATATTTTAATTGCGACACGACGGACGCGGAGAAAGTGCGCCGCGCTCTGTTGGCAGGCTGATTTATTATAATTGATATATCTGTGTCGATACACAATATGTGTCGCACACAATGCGTCTCGTTATAAATATACAGACTAAATTATCATCATTTTTTATTTTATTTTATTTTTTTTTTTTTTATTGAGACAGCGCAAAATGTCGTCTCGCAGTATATATATATTATATAAAAGTGCACGCGGTGGTCGCCTATGGGTGTATTGTGTAGATTATTTTAAAATAAATTTGACGGTGTAAGACAAAAGACGGCGGCGACAGCGCGCGCGCGCGCTAAAATATTGCACCTACCTGTTATTGCAAAATGTTTTGCCATAAATATTTTCATAAACGTGCATAATAATACAATATATTTCGATCCTCGGGATGCCGCCACCTGTACCGGGCTGTTAGGTCATGTCCGTAAACAACAGGACTCCTCCGGAGACGTGTTTTAAGGTCAACGGACGACCGACCGCGTGTCTTATTCAATGTCAAGTGTATGGCGCGTCCATTGATACGCGAACGAAAACAAAATCGAAAGTGTTTTACAAACTTATAGAGAATTTTGTCGTTTGCGCGACGATGGAAATTCGAAATGGAAAGATTGAAAAAAAGAAAGAAAATTCGAACTTCAGACGTACCGCGACGGATCCGTTGCTTTCGTCTCGATTTTTTCTCTATCTTTATATGTTTTTTTTCTCTTTATTTTTTTTTTAATCTTCGTCGATCGCCAAGTTCGTACACGCGCACAACAACAAGTGTGATTCGTCGTGCGTGACGGCATTATAATTACAGGCACATGTAATTTTTGTTAATATTATTTCCCGTCATTGTGTTTTTTTTCGATATGGTTAAAAGTTCTCAAAACGATTTATTTCAAAAACACATTTTACGATCGTTTTTTTTCTTCTCAATACTTAAAATTTTGTAACGAACGATTTTATAAACAATAATAATAATAGAGCGTAGATTCAGAGCACGACGTGCACTGAAATTTAAATCGCCTATTTCGGATTATCGAATTCGACGTGTTTTGCAGCTCACACCGCCGCGCTATACCTCTAATAATATATCCGATCCTTTCGTACAACAATAATAACATAGTTATAGTTAAAGGTGGTTCGTATAGTTTGATAGTTCCAGTTTTTTTTTTATTTTTTCGTAGTTCGGTCTGTGTGTGTGTGATTCGATAACTAAAACACCCAGTGCGGTTTCAATGGGCTATTATGAAATTAAAGTGCGTCTCGGACGCCTTGGTTTTTTTTTTTTTTTTTTAATGGTAGAACCCGTTCAGTCGAAACTAATAAACATATCTGGATTTCCCTACGCCGCCGTAACGTGTAATATAGTACCCGACACTAGTGTTACTGCAGTACTATACTTTGGTCTATAACTATGTGTGACTATACTAATCGCAGTTACCACTAGGTAGCATAAACGTTGTGTGATAAGACGTAGCAGCTATTACCTCTTAGATATCGGGAAGACGTGTGTTGCATAAAACAAATAGGAAAACAACAACAATTTTACGACCGCCGAGCCGTGAAACGGACGCTAATGATTGCGCGCGAAGCTTAACGGTTTCTTTCCCGGCGACAACGACGCGACCGTTGTGTTCGCGACTACTTATAAAAAAAGATACCTCTATACTAATGTTAACATTACGATCGGCGTTCCGGATCGATGAGAATATTCGTCGAATACTTTTAAAACACTGAAAATCACGGACGAAAATATCGTCAGCGCCGCCGCCTTTGGGTCTAACGCCGGCGCGCGTGCCGCGTACACGTCGTATATTCACACACGCGCTCTCCTGCCAGTCTCCTCCGCCGATCCTTTATGACCATATACGTATATTATTATAACGCGCGTACATTTATATAAGTATATCGCCGACTTGGTGTGACATCCTCGTGGCGTTCTTCTGATCTAGGTTATTCTGCTGCGGGGCGCATTTGACCCATATTGGTCGTTGCCGTTTTTCGTACGTACGCCGCCGCGGCGTTCCTCTGCGCACATATATTATAATAATATGAGCAAAGCTGCTTTCTCTCTCACGTTTGTGCTACGTGCTGTTTTTTTTTTTTTTTTTTTAATACTTAAAAATCGTGACTGGACCCCGCGCGCGCGCAGTTGAGTAATCCGCAAGGTACCTCTATATATCCTTATCTCGCACACGAATCCTATAATATTCTTCTCGTATCTGTATATAATATATTGTGGTGTGTGTGTGTGTGTGTGTTCGAGCGAGCGCGTGTGGACACCGCCTAACGTCGTTGTCGTCGTCGTCGTCGTCGTCGTCGTCGTCGCCGTAGCCGAGAGAGATGGTAACAAAAATGAAAAAAAATACTGTTGCCTCGGTATTATACATATACACTCGCACACGGTATCATGACCTCTCCGAGGCGAACAGATATTATTATTATTACTAGTATTATATAGGTACGAGAGGTACTCTCTCGTCTCGGGTGTACCTGCAGCTGCACTGGCTGGCTCTATTTGGTTCGTGTGTCGTAATTAATTTTTATCGGCTAGAGAAAATGGTTTGTGGGGCCTGCGCTCTCGACGGGGGAGCGCGCTGCGTTGTGACGCATTAAGTTTTCTATAAGAACGAGCGCGCGCGCGTGTCTTAACGTGCACCGATTTCAAGGGATTCCAAGGAAAGGATACTCGTGTAGTTTTTTTTTTTAAAATATTATTTCGCGGTGGAAAACCTACGAAAATTATGACATATTTCGACCGTTGTGGCGATAGGAGTGAACAAAAATTTCTGACGCGATGAGAACGTGTGGTGCTCGTATAATATTGATGACAGACTATAAAACGTACGAATCATTTAATTATAGCGATATTTTCATAGTGTCGACGTAGGAAAAGTCAGTGCCTAACGGGAGGAAAAGGTAACGGTTTTTTTTCTTCTCGAAACCGTCGTAAGAGAGAAGACGATTTTGTGCGACCGGAAATCGCAAGACCCGCCGCCGCCGTAGTCCCGAAAGGGTACGCGAAGGACTCTGGGTCGAATTCGAAACCGAACGTTATATTTACGACGGGATCTCCCGCAAAGAACTCGTCGATTGGGCTCGCGCGCGCGTGCGAGTGCGCGCGTACGCGTGTGTGGGCTACTTAAAGATTTAAAATAATAGAGTACATAATAAACAGACTCGCGCACTCCTACGGCGACGAGAAATCTATATGGCGTACACTGACGGCGTAGTGCTTGTATATCATAACATAACGACTGAACCATAATAATATAACTAGAAACATCCGAAAACGGGTCCAGAAACAGAGAATATTATACGACCGTAAGATTAGTCGAGAAACGCACACGTGACGGGCCGCTATAATAGTCACACGTGCGCCGCGGTAATGTCCCGCCGCTGGGGAATCGATTATTTAAATTTTAGGTGGTCGCTCGCGGGTCATCTCGCGGCGCGTAGTTATTGGATCGCCCGCGTACTTGTTGTTATATTTCCGCTATCTGCGCGACGTCGTCGGAGTTTCATCTCGACGACGACGCGCGTAAAATAATGGCGTATTTTCGATACCCACACTAATTGATTAAAAACGTTGACACGTGCAGTTCTCCGCGCGCTGTTCGCTTCCTCGTCCAACTGACATAATCCGTTTTAATTAAAGGACGTAATAATATTTTTAATTCATTAAATCCACACTCCAGTGCTTCAAAACGGACCAAAAAAGATGTTTAAAATTACGGAACTTTCAAAACGTTATTGTTTCGAGCGTATACGTAACGCGCGGGTCATTTGATTTTATTTTCCCGGTATACGGATTTTCAACCCAGTCCGCCAGGCCCTGTCTCCGGCGGCTTCGTCGTGTTATTTTTAAATCGCCAACGGCACAAGCGTTTCGACAACAATCCCTCGTATACGATGCCAACACGTGTGTGTAACAGTAACACCTACTACGTGACTATAATAGTTTGAGTGCAGCGGATTACATATTGTGCACACATGCACAGTGCCATATTATAATAAATATCGCGTGTGTGTGCCGACTATACTTGTCGAAACATCCGACCGAGACAGATGTAATTTGCTCGCGAGTATCGTACGCGCGTGGTTTTATTCGTCGGAAATTATTATTATTATTATTTTTCTTTTGTTAAATCTTTCCAACGTGAAATGTATAAAACTCTCCGCGCGCGTCTCCCAAAGCGGCGCCGCCGCCGCCGCCGCGCCGTGTTTATTTATATTTATTTTTTCAAATCGTATTATCGTTTTCGATAATCGCTCTGCGGTCGTCGTGCCCGCGCCGCGCGCGTCCTGGTGCTGACCCAGCTTTCACCGACACTGTCCGGCTGAAAACGACCGCAAACCGTGCGGTTTTTGTTTTTTTTTCGTCCTTGGGACGTTCGTTCGAAATTTTGATAATGATTAATCCCGCCGACTGCGCACGCGCGTTCTCGGTCCTTTGGTCTGCGTTTCGTCGTGTGTCGTTGTAATTGTAATCGTACGGGCTACGACGGCTGTATACGTATACGTAGGTGTGTGTACCTGTATAACAAAAAAAACGTCTACTCGTCAAAGTCGTCCGGCGGTAACGCGTGCGTACTAACTACAGCTCGCCGTCAACGGTCTTCGTCATTCCGAATCGGCTCGCAATAGTAATTCGACACTTCTCGGAACGCCGCGCCGTGCACATAATATTCACTCTTGTTTATATTAGTAGATCGTTGTCGCCGCGGCGGCATACGATACCACGCGGAGAAAGCGGAAAACGCACGTATAGAGCCGCGCGACGTTTATACGTACGTACGTGTGTGCGAAAGGCGCCAAAGCGTATTATTCATATTATACGTTTATCGGCTCCGACATCTGATTTTAAACGAGAAAAAATAAACGCTTTAATGGGTATACCCGATACATAAAAAAAATAAATATTATAACCTCGATCGAATAAAACGCGCGTAACCGATATTCCTCTCACCCACGCGATTAGGCAAAATACGTATAAACGCCGCGCCGTCCCCCTTGACCGTTATTATTATTCACGCAGCATTTTATACCGCAATGTACATAATATATTATATTTTTGTGGAACCGATATGAAATTTCGCAACTCTTATCGCGCACATCGTGACTACCGAAGTCGGTTTGCCCGGAGCACGGGCGAGCGCGCCGATTATATTTTATACGGCGGCGACCCTACGCGTGATAAATCCCCCCCGAACGTGTGATTTCGTCTAAACTTCGACTCTCGAAACGGTCGATAACAATATAGTGGCGGAAAAAAATCGAAATCATACATTTTCGACATTGTATTTCGTTGGAGCGAGAAATACTCGCGAGGAATGAGGCGGGTTGAGCTATCGAAAAGACGAAAAAAAATTAAACGTTTTGTTTTCGATCTTTTCGGGATACCGAGCGCATTTTTTTGTGCCCAAGAATCGTGAAAAATCAAGTCGTTAAAATAATATGTAATGTAAGCTATCAATGTAACTATCTCGTACGCAACGCGCCTTAAATAAACCGACCCAGCTCGGAATTTAAACTAACCCTCCTAGACTTAAGCTAAAATTAGAACAGGTCCTCTCCGTCGTCCCTCACTTTAACCGTTGATTACGTATAAAGAGAACTGAAGTGTTCGTATACCGAAAAAAAAAAAAAAACAATAGTTTTTTACGACACATTATTAGACACGTTATATTTATTATATTTTATTAAGATATAAACTTGAACACTTTCGGTCACAAGTCAGTCAATGTCACGTGGTGTTTAAATCACCGCGTTTTTGTCGTCCATCATCCGTCCATCGTATAAAACACGATCGTCCGAGCGATTATTATTCATTTCTTGTGATTTCCCCCGCCCAAAGTCGTCACTTTATAGTAAGCGTTTGCCATTCGGTGTATTGAATCAACAGCGAATACAGTAACAGCGAGCGGTCAATGATTTGTATAGTTACCAACATTGTTATACGCACAATATACGTCATGTACGAGTAGTTACGCGGATACACAATCCGTATTTGGGAGGTCTGTACTTAAACCATTAATTTTGAATCTTTTTGTCGCGCGGCTATTGAATTCTAATGGTTTTGTTATGCGATTATAGAGTATTGACAATAATAAAAAAAAAAAAAAAAAAAAATCGTTTTTATATTAGTAAGCATGTTTACAACTATACGTGCGTTTATTCTTTGTACATTTCATTGGCTTTAAAAAAAAAATCTAAAACGATATCCGAAATCTAAACTGTAGACATGGTTAAAATTTTGTGAAACTCGAGAAAGAACTTTATTGGTTTTCACAAATTTGTCTTTTTTAAAAAAAATTATTTCGAAGACGTAATTAATTACAACGGTGTAATTTGTAGCGTAATTCATACCGTAGTGTCGTATTACTAATTTTCGCATAAACCTAAGAGTATATATTTTGTTCGAATTATATAGCGCACTCGCGCCGTTACATCCAATATCCATTATATAGAAATATAAGTATAATATTGTTTCGCAACGCTTATTATTTTAGCGCACAAAAATAATAACACCACACCTTTGGGTGTAGTGTATACAATCTATAACATCTAATGTCATTATTAACACGATCTACTAACGCGTAAATTAATTTCTGGTGTAATTATAAAACTTTAAATCCTGTCTAAACGGTTTTTTTAATTTTTTTTTAATGTCGTATATACATTAAACGTCGAGTCCCATTAATTGTGTTCGAAAACACTCGCTTTCGAGTCCTAACGAATACTATAGAGCGCGAGTATATATTGATGGCATTAGTATGCACTGTACAGTTATGTATGAATGTCACATTTCCGCGTTAGATGTTATCGGCATGCAACCTGCAGGTATTGAAAACGCGCCTCAAAGCGTTCCTTAACCTTTAAACGTACGATATCATTTCGTTCGTTTATTAATTTACTTAAACTATAGTCGACTGTGTTGTGGAATACATTACAGGCACGAATATATATTCTGACTAACCATAATTTACGGATGAAAACTCGAGGTCGGAGAATTATTTAGGGAGGATAATAATAATCGAGAAGAGTATAATAATAATACTTTCCGGTCGAAAGATCTCTTTGTTCTCGGGGTTGGTTCGATACGAATAATCACTGTCGGGGATCGTCATCGATATAATATGATTACGTCATCCGCGCGGCGGCGTTCGGACGAAATCGCCGCTCCAGAACGAGCAGTTATCCTTCGAAAGTAAATTCAATAGCTAATGCGACACGTGTGTCGCTATTACCGACTTTGATTTCCGACTTGCAGGCCGACACGCACATATTTTCTTCTCGCACACCGTTCGATAATATTAATCAATTATTCCAAAGGTCTTTTGCCGACCGTGTTTTTGTCGCTCGGGCGAAAAATGCGAAAAGCCGGTCGTCTGCGGAGGCCCTTTTCCACGCATGTATAAATAATAATAAATAAAACGTACAGCGCATAAATAAATCGTACGTGCTAACGTGTATTTGTGTATTGTTGAACTTCCGTCATCGTCGTCGTCGTCGTTCACGACGAAAGGTTTCCGTCGATACGACGACGACAATATTATAATAATCTTTGCCGTCCATTGTGTATAATATATACGCTTGTGTTTTTTAATTGACCGAACGTGACTTCCTCAACGTTTCGGACACGGGTCGTGTGCATGCCACCGTCGGGCGGTCCATGACAGCAATATAGCAGAAACAGCTGCTGCGATGGCGACGACGCAGAGAGCAAACTCTTATATACATACGTATATACGCGCGCGAGCGCGTAGACGTTTGTTTGTTTTTTTTTTGTGCAGTAACAGGTTGCAGGTCAACTGACTTTAAATCGTCTAACTATATAACCATAATATAAGTATTGGGTGCCGCCGCGCGTTATACCTACACGAGCGCGCACGTTGAAAGTTGAGTTTTATTTGAAAACGCATATTTCTGGTAAAAAAAAATAAATAATAATTGGTTTCGAAAACCAGTTGGTTTGTTTCGACGACGCGTCGTGCAGACGGAGATCTGACGGGTGTGTCCGGTGTTAATTCGAACATTTTCACCGGGATTTATAAATTCATATAAGGCCTAGCCGTTTTATTTTCTCGATAATATTGAGCTATCGGTTAGGTTAATAAAATATGACGTTTATCGATCGCATGTGTTTGCCGTGCGCATATGCGCGCGGTATTTATTTTATTTTTTTCATACCGGGCGTGCACTGCGGTGTGATTTTTAGCGATTAGACCTCGTACGGACTTTGTTTGTACGTAAAAACAATTCTCTGTGAAAAATACGATATCGAGTAGTAATTAAATTTGCCGAGAAATATACGATTGTTGCACCGTGGTGTGACGTGTAGGTACGATTCATTCTACAGTCTCGATTTACCTACTATTTTATGTATTGAGATTGTTTTTTTTTTCCAACAAATCCATCGAGTCGATAAATACATTTTCTTATCTCAAGCCGCCTACTCTGTATAAAAATAACACAAACACCAATGTTTTAAATTTAAAATAATAAATAATGTGTTCGTTTCGATTTTCGGCGGGCTTTAGACAAATGTTGTTCGCATGTTGGCCACACGCGTAGGCGCCGACGGGGGGTAGCGAAGGGTAGCGATCCCGCCTTATTTTTTAACGAGACAGAAAAATCATACTTTTGCTTCCCTATAAAAAAAAAATCGTGATTTTTGCACCAGAAACGCATAAAAATCGAACCGATCAGTTATTAATAGGTATAGCAGCGGTTCCCAACCTTTTATGAGCGAGACCCTAAAATTTTTAATTTAACTTATGGCGACCCAAAAAAAAAAAAAATCATAATTAAAAACAACAAGTCTTTTATTTTTTAACATTTATTTAAAAAAAAAATACAAATAAAAAACTTATTAATACGTGACTTACGTTTTAAAATATTATAAAAAATAATTTATTATTTGTTTAATATAGATAATTTTACTATCAGAATATTTCGGGAATTTTTATCCAAAATTGAAATAAAAATTTAAAATATAAATTGTAAGAAATGCTTTCGCGACCCACCATGAAAACTTCTGCGACCCTTATTTGGGTCGCGACCCGAGGTTGGGAACCGCTGAGGTATAGTATACCCTGTATACCTGGTATACCTAATCATAACGGTATAAAATAGTTTGTTATAAAATACATAATTATGTAACAATAGTATTGGTAATAACAATATTTAAGCGTGTTTGCGCGAAATCGTAAATGTTTGAAAGTTTACGTTCTGACGCGGCCAATGAAAGCCAAGCTGTTCGCGCCACCCGACCAATGACAGCCGAGCTGAGCGCGCAACTGAAAACAATACCGATATAGTGACGCCCAAAAGTGCAACAGCTTACCCGATGCACAGTGTGCGTGCAGACGATCAGTCTAGCGTCGACAGCGGTTCAGTGAGTTCTTCTCGGTTTCACCTTCTTTATTTTTCTCCGTCGATAACCTTTGGTCGATTGTTATTATTATTTATCTCGTCGACGACTTAAACTTAAACTTTCAATCGTTTTTCATTCGAGTGACTTTTGTATCGGACATTACTTTTTTTTATTTCACAAGCCAATACGAACACCGAATCTTAACGGCGACCCACGGACAGGCCGTAAGTAGTACCGATTATATTTATTTACACTCTGTAGATAGTGAGTCATAGAGTAGCGACCGCTAACCCGCCTCTTTTACGTGGTAGCAAAATGGTATTTTCAAAATGATATTTTTGCTACCCTGTAAAAAAAAATCGTGATTTTTGCACCGGAAACGTATGACAATCAGTTATATTATAGCTGGTATACCCTAATTAAAATGATTTAATAGATATACATTATTCCCGTCTTTTTTTTATCGCCGAATAATTCGTAAACATCTCTATAAAACTCATTTTCATTTTCAAAAATATCTGTTAACCGACGAAATTAAAACAAAAATACCTATTGATTTTCATTGTTTTATTGTTTTTATTATCAATCATTATATCTATTAATTGATTAAAAACGTCTTAACGATTCGTTTAATTCCGGAGGTTTTTTTTTCCTGAACAATTATTATTCGCTAGTTCCGGTAGTTTTTCCCAAATGTGGCGCCCACCCGCATTTAATTTCTCACGGCGAAAAGTGGAATCGTTGAATTTCCGCCGTGAATTCGCTCGGGCGAGCGACGATAACGCGGCAATTATTATTACTATTAAAATCCGTCTCGATCGGTTGATTGGTATATTTGGTATATTATTAACAATGGAACGCGGTCAACAAAAATAATGCCAATTTATCACTGTTGATTTTTTTTTTTTTGCCTACGTTTTCTTTAACGGTAGATAGCTTGCGGTGCAAAATGATTATTAAAAATAATAGTCATCTCGTAAATATATTTTAATTGACATAGTGAAATAATTTTTGTACCATTACCACCGGGCTGGTTAGTGGTTACTGAAGGTTAGCGCGACGATTTGGTACGACGCGAAAAGAAAAAAAATTACGGTCTTACGGTATAATGTTTTTGTTTGGTATATTTTATCCGTGTGACGGTTCTTTGTCAGTGTCGAAAACGTATAGGTGGTAATTATTAAATCGTAAAACGAAACTTAAAAATATACGATTATAAATATATTTGTCCGATTGAAAAAAAAATGTCCACACGTGTTTGTAGCAAAAATATAGTACTTTTTTTTTTTTTTACATACTATTATTTCGGTTACCTACTTTCAAAGTAGTGCAACAGAGTAGGTACGTGTGTGTCCGTCGGACGTAAATTTCAAAAAAAACGACACCCGATATACGTTAAATAAATAAACAATAAACAATAATTTGTCATCATCGTCGTCATGTAAATGTGCCGCGTGTTGGTAAATTGCCACGATAATAATAATAATAATTATACCTTACGGGAGAATTCACTTATCATAATTTGTCGAAATGCAAATGAATTCGGAAATCTCTTTTTAAACGGCTCTCTTTTGCGCTCCATTGAATCGCATTTGGAATTTCGCTCACCGCGCGGTGGTGTGATGCAAATAAATAATTATAATTTAATAGATTTACAACCGGTTTATATGTGTCCGTGTTTGGAATTATATTTACGTGTACCTATATACAATATAATATACGCGTATACACTACAAGTCCGTACATTTATATATCGGTCGAGTAAATATGACTCGAATAATTTCTCGTATAGTATACGCGTAATTAAATCGAGCAATCATGAGAATTTATTACACCAATTGCGAACGCGTGCAAATCATCCCTTAAAATGTTTCATTCCGCGCGCCGCCGTTCGAATACGATATTCAATTGCGCGCCGTTCGTGTACCCTCGTAATGATATGTACATAAATTAAATTTTTTAATCGAACGAAAATAAATCGCCGACGATTTATTTTGGCTGGCACACGTTACGATTATTACGATACGATCGGTCGCGACTCGTATAATATTATGTAAGACGCGAGTGATGGCCGTATTTTGGATTGGAATATGTTTCACGAGTGTCTGTCGGTGTACACTCGTTCGGTCTCGACCGGCAGGAAATTATAATAAAAAAAAAACAACCGTAAACACTGACGTGTGTGTCGAGAAAATAAATATTATAATAATATGACAATTTCGCGAGTTTCGCATCGGCGGCACACATGTGATATTGACGCGGGCGAATAATAAGAGAAGGCGCGCGCGGAGAGGAGCAGCTTCCGTTATCGGCGGATAACGGGGTCGGCCGGTAAATCTCTCACGCGGTACACCTAAAAGAAAACCGCGCGCAATAATAATAAATACATACACACACACACACGTACGTATATATACTCGACGACTGAATGACCCTCATCCATCTCACTTAGTCGCGTATTATTATTATTATTATTATTATAATCGCCACTGACGCCGTATATAATATATATATATGTAATCGCCTAAACTCTATATATATATATATAAAAGTATTTATGTACATGTGTATGTATATGAACGTTGTTTTGCCGTGCCGCAGTGGTCTAGCAAGGACTCGGGGCGAACACTTGACTTATCTTGCGCGTATACTATATTATATACTCGTATATGCGCGATTATAATACGATCGGTCGTACAAGTCTCCGGCGAAAACCGGTCGGTCACGCGGGAGGCGATCTATGCGGCTGTCCCGCTGCGAACACATACATTTCTTTTATCTTTCTCTCCCCTCTCCCTCTATTTCTCTCTCTCTCTCTGTTCGTAATATACATATTTATAATGCGTGTTTCTCGCTCGCACTTTTCCCAAGTCATCTCTGCTCCAAGTCCGCTCGAGTGCGGCCGAGTCACTTAAAATCCGTTTTGGTGTCGCCGCCGCCGCTATTATATTATGGACGTGTACGTATATACTCGCCCGCAGTGTCGTAAACCTCGGCTGCTGCGTTTTGTTTTTCGCTGTTTCGCGAGATTATCGTATTGTACGAGCAATTGATGATGTATGTAGCTACCTATCTACCGATCGATGTAAATACTGACCGACGAGATACCGCCCGACCGGCGGTCGGATATTATTACCATTTCGTCGGTTGTTGAAATCCCACGAATTCGTTTTCTTCAAATAATAACGGGGATTGCTGCGATATAATATGTATATTCGTGTGCATAACAACGCCGCGCCGGTATCGAACGAACATCGAGTACATTTGTGTCTAGTACAGTGATGGGCAAAGTACGGCCCGCGGGCCATCTCCGGCCCGCGAAAGTATTTAATCCGGACCGTCGAGGGTCCATCGACATGAGTAGTATATGGATAGCATATATATTATGATTAAAAGCTTTAACACAAAATGCATTTTTTCTATAATTCTGGCCCTCCTCTAGAATTTCTTAAACTTTGTGGCCTCCCATTAAAAAAGTTTTCCCACCACTGGTCTATAGTACCTAAATGACAATTATTATTCGTTAACGATTCATGTACGCCGACGAAAATAAACGCGTGATGCGTAATATTATAATATCCAGCGTTCTCTTTATGTTCTAAAATCGTGCGGATTCGTGCCGGCCGTTCTTTGACGAGATCGTACGTTTTTTCATAATACGTTAATATCGTACAGCTTTTTTTCATGTAAAAAAGACGACGACCGCACACTACGACCCGGCGTAAGTTACAGCCGATTATCCGAATAAAATTTATCGGTACGGGTTTCTCGGGCGGTCGGACCGACTAATAATAATGTAAACTCCCGCGCGTGTATTTCGAACAACCGGACAAGGAGAAACGATCGAAAGAATTAACGAAATAAATGTTCGCTCGTCAATGTACACACACACACACACACACACACACACACACCTTCCGACTTTGACGACGACGACGTATTAACAAGTATCTAAACAACGATAATATATTTTCCCAGGCACACGCGTCACTCCGGTGCACAGTCGTATCGCGCGTTCATTATTACTATTGCGTCGTTACTTGTTGCTAATATTATGCGCGCGGAAGAGTGGAACAACTTACTATATTGCGCGGCGGTCGTCTCTATTATATTATAATATATCGCGAGTGTTTTTTTTCTTTTTCTTTAAATTTACGTTTTTTGTTCTGTTTTGTTGTTGTTCTCCGAGGGGCAAGTGCCCCGAGGGGGGGGGGATTTGACGACCGTTGGGTTCTCCTTTGGCGGCGCAGTTTAACGATGTCTAAATACGGAAACTCACAACATTATATTCATATACCTACCGCTTCGGAACTACGTAAAAGACGTCCGTGTGCCGCCGCCGAGTGTTGTTGTCGCCGACGATATACGTAATACGTATATATCGCACATACGGTATAATAACATAATATAATGTGACCCTCGGACCATAACATTTTTTTCTAATACCGGGTTCACTTTAAAAATAAATAAAAATCCCGACTGCTTTTATTATTTGGTTTTTTTAAAATTTTTTCGAGTTTCATTCATCCCCCAAACAATGGACGACGGTTTTGTAACAATACAAAAACTAAATAAGTATAACGGCCGCGTATTATATATAACAACAGATTAAAAACAATAAATCGGCGGTTAAGTTATATAATATTACAGTCTAAATAATAATACTCATGCGCGTAGAGTTGGTCACGGTCACGAAATGCCGTTTGAAAACTCACTCCATGCAATTTAATTCAAATCGTGTCAGGGGTTAAAATATGTTCTAGGTCAAACCGCTCCGTATAACTATATAGTAGTGCGCGCGCGCGCATTCGTTTTTTTTTTTTTTTCCATCCACCCTTTCACTCGCAGTCGTTAAAGTCTTTAATAAAATGTTTTACGATTATTATTATTATTATTATAATGTAATATTACGACATCGAAAATAATTAATTTTAGAAGCACAGTTTTATTTTTTTATGACATTACAATTTCAAAATACTCGAACAATTTAAACGGATGGATATACGTACGTACCTGGAAAGGGTGTAATGACGTTAAAATATTATACCTATACGCGGTAACGTAAATCCTTTAAAATTATGTTACGTCGAATGATGATTTAGTTTCGGTATATACCTATATAATAATAATATACGACGTATACGCACCGCGTGTGTATATTATTTTTTTTACTAATTATAAGGACCTACGGTGATTACCATTAAACGTTCCTCGAGGGTAGAGTTTACGTTGGAAATAAAATTAAAACGTACCCGTCGTCGTATAATGTTTATGTATATGATATAATACGAGAGAACAACGCGCGTATTTTGGTGTTTTCGTTTAATTACGCGTCGTGTATACGTTTTTTTTTATTTTTATTGTTATTATGCGCGCGCGCGCGCGCGCGATGTACCTACGCATACTGTTTATTATATCGTATAAATTATAATTAAGTCGGCGGTATGGTAATATTCTCTTTTGCCGCGGTTTTTTCGGGAAATGATATTGTAAATGTGTACTATAATAAACGCGTCGAGTACATCAATACGTAATAATACCGTATATACGATCGAGCCTCCGGCGCGCGTCTCTAATATATTGTAATAACGCGTAATACATAGACGTACACGACCTGCACTTACACAGATCGATGAATGGCGAACGCCGTTCCCCGGGTATTTACCGTACGTCGAGCGTACAAAGGAATTATTATACTTTCTATTCGGAGGATTCTTTCGTGTTGTCGCGACAAAAGGGTCGTATTTTTCCCAGCGCATCGCGAACCGAGGGGTCGTCGTCGTCGTCGTCGTCGTCGTTGTCTCCGGTCGCAGGGACGGATTTTCACACGGCCTTTGCCGCCGCCGTCGAAAATATTCGGACGCGTTTCGGATTTCCACACC
The DNA here is from genome assembly GCA_948098885.1 of Drepanosiphum platanoidis. Lineage (NCBI taxonomy): Eukaryota > Metazoa > Arthropoda > Insecta > Hemiptera > Aphididae > Drepanosiphum > Drepanosiphum platanoidis. The sequence goes on along the minus strand of OX402529.1, from coordinate 3,927,820 downwards.
ACGACACACCCCGAGACCGGCACAGCGACACGCCCGCGTGTGTCAAATCATAACGGTACAAATATAATACGTTTCTATATATTATATTATACGACGTGTGCGCGCACATATTATAATATAGTCGCCGCGTAAGGAAAAGAAAAACGCCTCGGGCCGCCGCCGCCGCCGTTCAATCTATTAATTGGCCGCAGCACACTCTCTGTGCCGAATTCGATGTGTTTTTTTTTCTTCTTCTTCTTCTTCTTCTCTATCCTACTCGCCCCGATGTGGGCCGCCGATTTATTACGACGATACAGATTTGTTGTTTTCGGCAGCCGGTGTAGAGATAGTGGCCTAAAATAATAATTATATTTATTATGCGAGCGAGCGCGCGCGATCCACACAGGGCCGTGTGGCCATGTGTGCGGTCTCTGAGCGCGCACGGAAAAACTGGTTTTATGTGGAAACGGAATCTGTGTGTGTGGACCTATCGGAAACGTAATCTCTCCGCGTGTGAGAGGCCAGTGTGTGCGCGCGCAAGAAGAACGGCTCGATCGAGTATACATACATATATACACTTGCGGGATATCGTCGTCTCATATACGTTTTGAACTCGCATAAATCTATTCTCGTCGGACGACGACGTTTTTCGTGTTTATTGTGTACGTTTTTATATATTATACTCTTTTTCTGCGACGCGAAAACGGGATCTCTTCTTTTGCGTGCGCTTTTATTAATTGTGCATCATCGTACGATATGACGACGCGCGCGTCATAAAAAGCGGTCGGGTCGCCTCCACTGGGTCGGACCCGCGTCGAGTTGTGTTTTTCGGCCCGAAAACTCTTTGCGATCGTCGACGGTCGTCGCGTCTCATTCGCACGTCATTCACACGTCGTCGTATACGTGCAATTATTATGATATTCGTCATAAATCGCGGTCGGCGAAACGGCACATTGTGTACGAACGAAACGTGTATCGCGTTGTATTTATCTGAGAACCTCGGTCCATGAGTAATCCACGTTTCCATGTGGTTCTCCGCCGGTGACTGTTGCCGCGGTCGATTTTCAATAACAATCGTTTTGTTTGAAATCAATCGGTAAAACGATCGTGTGTGGTGTGTGTAGGAGTCGTCGACCGTTGCTCGCGGTTTTACAAAATAATTTATACGTTTGTCGCGACGTCATTTTCGCTGCTCTTTTCGCGTCTCGACCGTCACCACGATGCGTTGTCGCGCATATATCGCGCATTAGGCACAGGTTAGATCTGACGACAGTCGTCGTCATAGTATTAATTTTAGGTAAATCGTCGTAGTATTTATCGCGGCATTGTGATATCGGGCAGGAGATCCGTTCTTCTTATTTTTCAAATTATTTCGCAACGTGATATCTCGAGTTGAAACGTGCGCCAGTAGTCGTCATACTGCGGGCGATGTAGTAATTCACCGACGGCCGGTTTAATGGTGAATCCAAAATATACTCTTTATAATAATACAAAATATCCCGTGTCGAATTAACGATTGAAATCCCGTAGCTCGGCTGTGACAAAACGTAGGACTAGACAATTCGGTGTGTTTACTATTTATCTATTACACATACATATATATATATAACGCGATTGCTATTATTTTACCATTACTGACATTACTAATTGACTATATTGTCATGTTTATTGCTTTCTATTTTCATGCGATTATCTATATTACTCATAACGTCATAATTTGTGTTCGCCGCGGCGATTATACGAAATAATTAAAAAATACCTTATGCTCGGCGTTGAAAAAAAAAAAATCCACGTCATCGCAGAACGAACACTGATTAAAAATATTATTGAATTATCACTAGCCGAATTATTATTAGCTCTGCGGCGGCCCGCAGACGTAGATGTCGTTTATTATCGTATCGATGAAATTCGTTTCGCTCTTGTTTTCTTTTATTGTTGCTTCGATCGCGTTCGCTCATCATGCGCGCGCTCGCCACGCTGAGAATTCCAAAGAAATATCACGTTTGTTTTTTTACCGTGCGGCTGTGTTCGCCACGGCGTTTGTTTTCTTTCTACTAATTACGGGCTTATTAGTTATCACACATTATAATAGTAGTCGTTGCCATCCCGATGCGGCAAACGACGGCGAATGTGAATATAATATTATGTAGTGCATGCATAATGTTTAGCGATTTTAACATATATTCCCCGGCGGCAACCTTGACACTGGTTAACTGCGCGCCCATGCCGCCACGATGGCCAAGCGTCGGCGGCCGAGACTTTAACGTTCCACAAAAAAAAAAAAAAAAACGATTTAAATGACGTCACAGAAAATTAGCCGTGAAATTAGTATAGAGGTTATATCCACTCGAGAGACCGGTTATATCTACAAACGCGCCGTCTATATTAGTGTCAAAAAAGTCGTTAAAACCGTATATACACTTTACTCCGCGAGGAGGATGTGTTACAGAAGCGTCGTACTACGTATAACAACAAACACGCGCTAATCGATCCGAGTGTTTGTTGAATGAAACTCTTGCGGTCTCGAGCATTTTCGTCTTTTAAATTTCAAATAGATTATCGAGCGGCGGTTGGTTAACGTTGACTCGACACACCGCGTGTGCTCTGCTGCGGCTTTGTGAAACTGATGTTTTCGACTTTGAGGTCGGCAATCATCGATGTGTGGTGTAACCTATAAATACATATACTTATACGTTTGCCCGAATACGATACCTACCGCCCGTCGCCGAGACTTTTAAACGCGTGCCTATTTTTAACGATCCAAAAAGTGTACTAAAAACTGTCCGCGGAGCGAGTCGACTGCCAGTATATTTGAAAACGTAATCTTTGTTAAAAATTCACAAAACTCGTAAGAGTCGAGAAGTTCAGAAAACCTATGATATCACACTGTTTTTTGTGCGGGCAATTTACGATTTGAAAACCAACGTGTTTTAATCTTAACGACTAAATACACATGGAAGTGTAAATTATTAACTGCAACCTACTGCCGAGTGTTGCGGCGTTAAACCCGAGAACATTATACGACGACGACGTATATGAATTATGACGTAGGTAGTAGGTATACAAGTGTATACATGTTATACAGTCAGTCGCCGAGTGTATAATTTAGAAATAGTAAACGTTGAAAACACGGACATTCGCTTAGAAACACAATAATACACTGCAATAATCGACCGTTTTGATTTCTGAAATCAAGTCGTCCATCGTATTATGTTAGGATTCTTTGGACAGTCGACCTATCAATTTATTTGCCCTACCGTCGGAAGAATAAATCGCTAATCACAAAATATGCACTATATCGTGCAGTGCGGCCGAAATAATAACCGGCAAAGCGAAGGAGTATAAACACTTATCTTTTGATTTACAGTCGGAGCGTATTGAAAATACACTTAAAATTCGTACGGGGTTTCGATAGACTTTGGCATTTGTTTACGTTGTGGCGTGTAGACTAAATAAGCACGAGGGGTTAAGGACGGACCATTATACTTGTACGTGTCATATGTTAATACAATATGACATATGACATACACACGGGTAGGTAATTGTATCAGAGTGTAGGCAGTACCGTTTGTCGTGTACCGGTTGGTATTCCGCAGGAGTGGGTACGGTTTTTCTTTTTCCGGTATAGTTTATGTTTCATATTTAATCAGCGACGTATAAATAATTTAAAACTCATATTTACGATTAAACGTCAACGCGATCACAACACATTTTAATGCCATACATATTTAGATTTTCACGGAATGTAATATTCAAATAAGAAACTATCGTTTCCCCCCCCCCCCCCCTCTTCTGGAGGAAGATTGGCGGCGGCGGCGGTGGTGTGGGAACGTCGTGGGACCAATAAAGACGGGGAAAATAATATCGTGGTCGCGTAAAACGGATCGGAACGAAAACGTTCTATACAATATATTATGTCCGTCGTCAATAATTATTACCGTTTTCTGCGCGGGGACGATGTTTTTTTACCGCGCGGTATTTAATCGGAATTGCCCTCGATGGGAACTCTCGATTCGGTCGTCGTCGATATCCGTAATTAATTTGCTACTCCGCGCAGCTATTATATCGTCGGTGTATATATCGACTGGGGACGACGACCGAAGGGTATATGATATACCGGCGATGAGAAAATATCACAGCGCGACAATTGCGTATTATCGCGACCTGCCGTACAAGGGAAAACGGTATATTATAATGCCTGCGCGTCGGAAATTAGCGCCAACGCGGTCCACCGCGTGCAAAATCAGACCCGAGCGCGCTTTGACACGTCCATTAGAAAAAAAGAAATGAGATAAAAAAAAAAAACGACAACTGTTATTCTATAAGTTTGAAACGGTTACACACCGGTCGGCGCGCGCGCTAATGAAAACGTCATTTCCGCGTGCGCAGCGGTAATGGGGCGAACAAAAAAAATAACAAATAAATAAGAAAGAAAGAAAACGATTAACGTCTTTGAGAAAATTCTCTTCGCCTCTATATACCTTTGTCGTGTGGTGGTGGTGTACACCACTCGAACCGCTGCGAGCGTCGTCGTAATGCCCCGCGCACAATAATATACGGTCGCCGCGCGCGTGTGGTATACCACGTCGTCGTAGTGTATATTGTATACGTATTTATCCAGGCGAAAAAACAACGCTCTCTCCGCACGCGCGTAGATATTATTATTTACTCGCTGCAGTCGATGTACGATTATCGTTCGTTAAAAATATATACATTGTACCTCGTCCGGCACAACGTCCCGCCGTAAACGGGATCCGAAACGAATAAAATAAAAAAATAAATAAAAATATTAAATCGATCTAACGGTCTCTGCGCGCGATATTGCCCAGTTATACGGCCGGGTTACCGCCGCCGCCGCCGCCGTCCATCAAACTGCGGCCGGCTGCAGCTAGCGCGCGCCTATATACGTACAATAACAGCGGAATCGAATTAATCATATCTCGTCCGGCCTCGGGGCGCTCCGATCGATCCACATATCCACACGAGTGTAATATTTCATCTTATTACGTACATATTATAATACACGCGAGATGTACACCCGGTAACTGCTCTTTTCACCCGTATATTTATCATGTATACATAATAACATTATGTACTCGATTATCATCGACCGTTTGCGTATATAAAAGCGGATGTACGAGTATTGTATAATATGTATATCGATGTATAATAACACGACGAGGCTACGAACTCGAAGAACGAGAAACGGCGGCGGAAACGTTTGTGCGCCGCTCGCGATTCAGTCGCTTTTCCGGTACTCGGTCGACGAAGAACATATCGCGCTGCTAGAACAAGACTGCCACAACTCAAAATTTATAGTTTTGAGAAAAATCGATTTGAAGTTTGCACCTAGGATATTTTGATGAGTTTTTCACTTATGCGTTTGAAATTTAACACTTAAATACTTACAAACGTACTTTACAATATTATTTTTTCAAATATCATGACATTCACTCTTAAACCCAAAAATTTAGACTTGTGGCCATTTACAATTTTTCAAGTAAACGCAAGACTGCCATATTTTCAGATGTGACTGTATTGCATACAGAAATTGATTTTTAGATGGACACTTTATAGTCATATTTCGTGTTGTGGCTGCACTATCACAAATTATAAAATGCAATACTGCCACAACTCTAAATATTGCTGTTTTGCACTCGACATATCACACGATAATTAGTTTTTATTATTCAGTGCAAGAACGCCACAAGTCGAAATAAGGCAGTCTTGAATTTTGACTTGAGTGATAATTTGGATAAATTAAAATAAGTATACAGCCATGGCAGTAAATATGGCTCTCTTGCATTGAAAATTAACTAACATTTTTAAATAATTCAATACTGACACATCTCTATAGTGGCCAAGTGAAAAATGATGTTGAATGTGGCGTTATTGCATTTTATAGAGCTTATTTTTCTCTATTCAACAGTAGTCATAACTCAAAATTGATGAATTTTGAGTTGTGGCAGTTTTGTTCTAGGAGTGCGATTATCATCCGGTGTTCCTTCGACCGAGTTCCCTACTAAAACTGTTTCTTTCAAACGTATTCCAGTTGAATTCTCCGGGGGATTTTTTTTGTTCTTCTCGTATCGCAGATGAACTGCCACGTGCGTCTTTGATTTAGATTCACGAGTCGTAAGACACTATACGTATAGTTTACTCGTTTTGACAACAGAAAAAACGCTTTAACGTTTATCGCTATTCCCGGGAGGTTTTTTTTTTCATCTATCGGAGAAATTACAATTATTTCCGAATTCGTTTCTATCCGCAGTATTTGCACGACCGCGCGCGTGACTCCAACGACTATCCGAAAACGGAACGAAAGTGTTAAAAGGAAATAATATAAATTTAAAAACGTCGCGTGGAACCATATCGGGAGCCGCCGTATTATTATAATCCTAGTTTAGTTAAGTTGGAAGAGGAAAAAACAAATAAATAACCGGCGGCTTACGCGCGCGCGCGCGTCAACCTCGTCGAAACGTTCGTTCTTTTTTAAAAGTTTTTAGTTTTCTACCCGTCCGTTCAGCGTTATACCCACCGAAGTCCGGTTTTCTTTTTTCATCGCGCCGACCGAGTATTCTCACCGCGGCTTTATCAAATACGATTATCATAGTCGTCCTCGAAATTTATCTCCGTCCGTCTCCCGTGCTGGTTATAATACGTAATATTATACGAACGGAATTCTACCGACGCCGACGACAATAACACAGTCACTCCGGGACGAAACAGCCGCCGCCGCCGCCCGGGCCGCGGCGGAGCGGGTGTGCGAGCGGGGGCCGTGTTAACAAGCGATTTCGGTTATAAACGTTGAATTCTCTGTAGACGGAAATATTTAAATTTTCCACGTGCACCCATCAATTATTGTATATTTAGTTTTACATATTGTAGCTGCCGGTTTATTATTTCCCGCGTCGTAAATATCCGCGCCGACTGCAGTACACGCCTATGTTCCTACACACCGCGGCTCTGACGCAATAATAATTATCATAACGTTATATAGATTATAATAATAATCGTATTTAACGTCGTCGTTTATTAGGCTCGTACGGTTTTCTACGCGAGAGTGTAAAAAGATTTTTTTTCCAAGAAAACACGTTTTTATTATTTACGTTTCTCCCCGGTGTATGTTTCAATCGAAACGCTAACCTTTTCTTTTTTTTTTTTTTTTGTTTGTGACATTCCAGAACTGTTGGTTATGAGGATTGGACATGGATAGCGGTAACGAGACCCTTTTCTCGGAGGACTCATCGCCCGACTCGGCGCCACCGCCGTCGCCCAGCAGTGGTCGAGGGAGCCAACAGCCCACGCCAGCGCCCACCCCGCCACACATCACTTCGTCCTTGTCCAAGGTAAAAACACATTATACGTACTTTTCCGTCTTCAGGATATAATATACGGGCAATACGGTTTTTTTATTTTGTTCAAACCCCCTGTTTGCCCGATAAAATATTGCGTCGAAACGACGACGACGTCGAGTTGTTGTCGTGGTCTTATAACAATAAAGAATGCGAGGAAAAAAAAATACACCTTGGCCGCACCGTGTTGTTATTATTTCGTGTCTGAACGTTTTTCAACGTAAACAACAAAACCGAACGTTTCTCGTTCGGGACGATAAAAATAAAAACGAGAATTTCGTGTTGTAAAAAATAAACTGTTCGATAATTAAAACACGGACGCGTGATAATAATAATTATATATTCCACACGATCGGTAATTTTGTTCGATTTAGATAGCGAACAGTTTGTTTTTCTCTATACTCGAGTGTGAACTCGTGAAATTGATCAATTTAATCACTTCTTTATCGAGGTCTCCGCGACGTATTGAACAAATACATTCGTCGTATCGACGACGATTAAACGATTGTCATTATTTAAATGCGTCGAAGAATCTGCGCGGTTATTTCGATGTAGAAAATCCGTACAAATCCTGCGCTCGTCCCGTCGAGTGCAGTGTTGTATTTTCATTTTTTTTATAACGTCTCCAAACGGATTGAAAAGCGTTAACGCGTTTATTTTTAAACGTTATTGAAACGAAAAAAAAAAAATGATTACAATAGCAGCGCGCGCGTCTACGCGCGTTATGACTATTGTCAATGTGTTGTACTACGAATGTCCTTTGGAACATATTATACAACGTTTTTGTTTCTTAATATCTTATTATTATGGGAAAATGTACGTTTGATGCTAAACGATGACCAGTAATCGCGTATTACAATCGTCCGTTTGCTCGATAAACATGAAATACTACGAGTATAGTTTGAAAACGCGCGTGTACTCGCTCGGTAACTCGTCCGAGTTTGAATTTCGGACTTTTATTTTATTGACGGCACCGATGTTTTAATCGATTTCACCTTGTAAATCTCGCGGGCGACCATTTGATATAGTTCACGTATTTTACACACGATATTATATTGTATGCGTTGTACCTCCTAAACACACATATAGTGTGCGCGTATTACGACCCAACGCGAAATTCGGTAACAAAAGCGACGAAAAATACACTCGGTTATAATTCGTCGGGTTGAAATAATAATAAAAGTACACTCGCCGGCGGTACTCGTCGTGTTTTCCATTCAAATGTAGATTATGAAAACGAGCCGAGCGTTTAGACGAAAAAAAAAAATTGTTTTGAAATCTTTAACGTCTGGATTTCAAAGACTCGGCGTTTTTTTTGCACGTACCGTGTGACAGGTGTATGTTTATTTTTGTAATAACTTCACTTTCTAATGCTTTTGTAATGGCGCGTTCAAAGAAATGTTTGTATACATTTAGTAGGTAGGTATAAAATAATATGTATATAATATGTATACGGTATAAATTGAAAAACGCATAAAATCGCTTATATATTAATGGAAAGCGACGGAGTATTTTTTTATGTTCACGAAAACAATATTTTATATAACGCAGTAACTGTGCAAATATTATTATTATCCGACGTTCGTAAAATGAAACTTTAGTTTGTGCCAGAGTCTACAAACGATATAAAATGACGAAATAATAGCTGTGACATTTGATTGTCTTTATCTATTATACACCACACACTGTGTACATAACATATTTTATACAGTAAAAAAAAAAATAAAAATAATAATAAAATGTGATCGTATTTATTATTTTACGGTGATACGCGCGCATATTGGTTATATACGTATTCTTAAGAATAATATACGTCGTCGTAACTGTGCAATATGGCTCGAGGGTTATCTTTTGAAAGTAAAGAACAGTATGGAAAAACTCAATATTTATACATAATATATTGTTGACCCATAAACGTTAAATGAGTAACGAAACGTTATTCTTTACAGTTCACACGATATTTTTATTGGTATTGTTTCGTAATTATTGTTGTTTTTCGTGAAATTTCGTTCTCATCAATATCGATTCTTAATATTCGTTCGTATGTTTTTCCAAGTCGATTATGTACTTGTGTTACTCTGAAAATAACAAACCATAAAATAAAATCTTTAGTGTCGATTTCCTCAATGATTTTGACACCGACGACGCGAGTTTGTCGTCGTTTCCTCTGCGTTTTATAGAGACTCGATTTTTCGTCGTAGTAGTGTCCTCATAGACTTGTTATAAAATATTCAACTGAAAATGCAATATATTTTTGTTTTGCATCGGTTATTTTACCGTATTAATTTATCGAGTGGTTTTATTCGAAGGTTGTACTTTCGAAAATAAACGTCAAAACATAATATTTAATACGATAATGATATAGTGTGTTATATTATAGTACATATTGTGTTTTACATTTTCACGAATACAATAAAATAAAATTGCGATTTTATTGAGGAACCCACGACACGTGACAGTTTGGCATCGCGTTATAAAAATCGTTCGTAACATTTTCTCCGAATATTATTTACATACGTACGAGTATATATTACAGTCGAGGTTGACGGATATATAGTTTTAAATTTACTCATACGCTCGTTTTTAATTGTAGAATTAAGAATACTTGTCACATGTCCATAAGTATACGTATATTAAGAGTGTTCTTTTGTCTTTTAGATTTCAAAACAATATTATATTATGGGAAACGTGGTATACACGTATATTATATACACACACGCGCGCGCAATGATAACAATAAATAATAATAATAATTTTATAGAGATTCGTGGTTATAAACATACATTATACGATATGTATAAAATAAATATATATATATCACATTGTCGATACATTATAATAGCGGCTCGCAGTATGACCTTAATAAGAAAGGAAGAAAAGTCCTTTCTATTATGTGCACACACACGTTACTCGCATTATATTGATATTGTTGTTATTATTTAGTCGCCAATACGACGACGATGACGAAGTACTACTACTACTACTACTACTCCCTTGTCGTTTTTCTCTAGAATTTCCTCATGATAAGTCAACATATTAAACCGCAATGTCCTTAACAACAATAATAATATAATACATAATCGTACGACCGCGCGGCGAGAGGGGGCGAGACCGATAGAGACTGGTTTGGCACGCGTATTTTTAATATATAGGTACGTGCACATAATGTTATTATTGTATATTTTACGTTTGTTATGCGTCGCGACCCGAGAGTGCACTTGTGTGCGTGCGGTACTTTATAAAATGTAGGTTACGCGGGTTGCGGACAAAATGGGCCCCTCCCCCCCGTTTTATAATGTGTGTGTGTGTGTGTGTGAAACCCGGTTAATTCCGTCGGCGGCGGCGGCGGCCAGATTTATTTGTGTTTACGTTTTCGTTTATAGTCTGTGTTTACCATTTTGGTCCTGTTGTTTTTTCTTGTTCATTTTTTTTCTGATTATTTAATCGATTTTTTACCCGCCCCGGAATTAATATTAAGATAACAACGATACAATACGAGTCTGGGGTCGCAATGGAATGATGATTCGGCGAAATCACGATGATGTGATCGAACGCGTCGGGTGAACACACACGAAATCCGTCGAAAATCCTACTATAGACGGCATTTCATACGTTTCGGGTGCCTACGAGTCGTCGTGGGCTTTACTCTCGTTATTACGAACGTAAAATAAAAACATACATTTATTGACGACGCGATATTTGATTTCGAGAGTGGCCTAAAGTGTAAACAATGTGATTTGTGAAGCTTGTATTTTCGATGCCTTATACGTAAACTGTCGATTGTGCGAGCACGTTATTTTTCCCGTACGCGGAGAAAACCGAAACAAAGCCCCCCGACCGACAATAAGGGATTCAAAGTCGGATTGTTTTGCAAGTCTGCGCTAGTCGCGAATTCTTCAACATTTCGTCGAGAACAATATTGTAATGGATTTTATTTCTTTCTCGAGTACGAATTTTGTGAAAAAGGACGAGTTACAAATACTGTAGTATACCGGTAACTGTAGGTCATCGATATCGTCGAATAATTATTGTTCTAGTACGTCTGTTTTGTGAAATCAATGTATGCCGGCATCGCTTTCGAAAAACGATTCTCTAATGAAGGAGATCCGGCGTATAAGTACCAATATCAATCACCCGTGTGGCTGCGTATCCCGAATGTTTTCTTTATTTATTTCGTATGGCGTGTTATGGAATATTTCGTTGTGATCTTTTGATTTTTTCTTCTACACTTTAAACGTGTAATTTCGGATCGTCACTCAAACGTTTTGAACATCTGATACGCATTCGAAATACACTTCTTAATCGAATTTTTCCATCGTCGAGCGCGTCGTACAATACAGTAGTGTATCTACCTAAATAGTATACATACGTCGTCGGGAAGGTACAACTCGCCGAATATAATGTTGGCCGAACATACATGATTTCATACGGAATGATCGCACGAAGGACTGGGCATATTACAATACATAAAGTTTTGTACGTATATATACTGCGCACACACAGACAACGCGCGCACAATCTCCTCGGTCGAGCGTATAGAGACGACGGTATTTTTTTTATTTTCGCTCTGCGCTCGCCGTAATATGTACGCCAGAGGAGAGGTGGGAAGAGGAGGAGGACGACGACGAGAAGGAGTAGGAGAAGGAATAATGACACACAACTGCGAACGCGATCGCGAACGAAATGTACGAAATATATGCTTGTTTGTGTGTGTGTTGTATGTGCGTGCGTGCGCGTGTGTGTGCGCGGGCGAGCGCGTACGTGTTCGCGAAAGAAGACGGCGGCGGTTTTGAAAAATGAATTATACTTTTTGGTACCGAGGCGGGCTATGAAAACCAGTTGCTAGCGGTTTTTGTCGGGAAAAACGAAAATTTACGAAAAAATAATAACTCGCAAACAACACACGACGCGACGCTGCTGTCGTCGTCGTGGTAATTTAACGCCGCCGCGTACGCGTTTGGGTTCGTGTGCGACGAGCTGGTACGTATTAATATTATTATTATTATTACTACACACACGAGGCAAGGAGATCCGAGAACGGAGACGAAAAATTATTTACAATCCTCGGCAGCGGCATTATCTCTCCTCTCGGGGACGGACCGTGGGAATGCGTTAACCGAACGCCCACTGTTGTATAGTAGTAGTAGTAGTACCGACACCGACTGGTTTTTTTTTTCTTTCTTTCTTTCGGTTCTCTCCTTTATATCCTATTGGCCTCTTCCTCGTCGCGACGGATTTCGTCTTTATCGTAATATGCGCGGACGTGTTTACACGACCGACGAGATTTGGGTCCGAATTTCGCGGTCCGGTGTCGTCGGAGTGGACCCCCCTTGTCGTCGTTCACGTCGTGCGACACAGGGTCGACGAATACGGGGGAGACAATCGAATCGTTTGTTGCCGTTTCGGTTTGAAACGGATTTTTTTTTCCCCGCTCGAAATACAATCCATCCATGATATAATAACATTTTTTGGTTTTTGTCTTGTGAAAATTAGATCACAGATCGATAACATCTAAAACGCCGTAATTAAGATGGCCGTAGAGATAGGTGGTAACCGTTTATTATTATAATATAACCGACGGTAATTTATTATTAGTTGAATTTTCGTTTCCCCGGTGTGCGAGTGACTGTAGTTACTGACTAGTTAATTTTTATGCGATCCGCGTTTTTTTAATTTTTTATTATATAATATGGAAAATTAACATTTTAGTTACTACCGGTTAGTCGTTTATAATTTTTCGTTTATCAAAACGTTTTCTTAAAAAAATACATATCGTATTTTACCCACGTGCCCCTAACAATAAGCTACTCCGGTTGGCAATTCGTTTTACATATTTTTATCATCGAATGGCAATTTTGATCTGTTATTCGTCTGTTTTTCACGTACAACTTTTAAACTGTTGGGAAATTCAAAAAATGACCCCTCTAAAGTACCGACTGGATACGATTTTCTACCAGCGACCAATAGTAAAGTTGAAAATCTGACCGTTTTTCGAGTACTTATCGTGTACACATACACACACAAAGAAAAAATAATCACAGCAGCAATAAATTCCTTCGTTTCGCCGGTAATCTAAAAAAAAAAAACCCGCGTTTTAAAATTCGTTTATATAAGTAGTGTTTGTATTTAATTTAATAAATTTAATATTATAATGGTTTACACAGAGTTAAAATGAATTATCAATCACGTAGGCGATCAACGAATAGACAAGATAAACGCGGTCAATTATTTATTGTTTTTAGAAAATTTCAATAATTTTCTCTATAAACTATTAAAATAAATTAAAAAAAAAAAAAATCCGTGTCACAAAACATGAATGATTTCACGTGGCGGCGCGCGCGCGCGTGCACGAAGTGTTGCAAATACACTCGACGAAAATCTATGTAATAATTATTATTATGTCCGAAACGCGTACGATAATAATCTTGGAAAGAAAGTGAAAAAATTGTGCTCGTTTTTTTTTTTTCTAATTATATTATGTATTTAAGTACCACTTCCGAGAACGAACGCACACAATCTAAACGAGTACATCTTTCGGGTATATCATATGATATATTATACGAAAGACAACAAACTACAAAGGTTCATCATTATGTAATTTTAATATTATTATGATTTTTTTTTTTTTGTAGACGGTTAATTGCAAACTCACAATGAACTATACAAACGCAATGAAATAATACACTAATTATGTCGCGTACGTACACGGTGTGCAGTAGGTATACGATATTAATAATTGGGTATTACAATTCCAAGTCGTAAACTCATTGTTCTGTAGTGTTGTACTCTTGGGCGTTCGGTATTATACGTATGAATTGTCGACGGTGCTCGTGACGAGATAATTTTTTTATTTCTTGTCGACGAGTGAAAAGCATTTTATGCCATACGGCTTGGAGATAACAGACCGACCAATAAAATAGATTTTATTGTCGGGCAGTAGCAATAACATTGTGATCCGCCGCGCCGTTGTGTCCGAGGATGTATCAGTCGTCATGGCACACACGGGTGTCGACGACGGAGTTTTCTGTACATCGACAATAATAATAATTAGCGTCGAAGAATAATTTCTCGAATAATCTCTATGATTTCGCGTGACTCGATTCACTCGATTAACCCCTCTAACGATTTTTCGAACACGGTCGTGTTTTGGATTGATTTTAAATTTACAAAAGTAAATAAACAACGTGGAACGTTGTTGGCTTACGATTAGAAATACGAGTAGATGACCTGAGCGAAATATTCACAGTCTTCCTACCTGTTCGTTTTAGATGCGTTAAAACGTAGCTGTCTTTCGAAAAAATATCGATCAAAAAGTCTACTGACACTGTGTAATACGATAATAACAATAATAGTTAAAAAACGTAACGTAATATAAATCCAACGGTGGCGTATTTAATGGGGGGGGGGGGCGAGGGGAGCCATTATTAAAATTTGTTATTTTTAACATGGATATGTTAAATATTGTTTGTTAAATAATGTTTTTTATATTTTTAAAATTACAATTCATTAAAATAAATTGAGTTTCTTAATTCTCTAATGGTGTAAACACAGTCGAAAGAACTTATAGTGTTCAAGTAATTGTAGTGTGCTTTCTCCCTCCCTTCCCTCCCGAGAAAAGTCGAATACACGATCGGCCCTCTCCGAAATTAAAACCTCTATACGCCTCTGAAATCCAGATATTCGATAAATACTCAAGATTTCGCACGAGACTGCTTAAAGTCGTATATACGTAGATATAGGGTCGCCAGATTTTAATCACCAAACCGGGACATCATATTGATAACCTTTTTTTTTCTAAAGTGGAAATAATAAACATCCGTTTTAAATGAATAAACCAATATAATTTTTTTACAATTTACATAAACTACATTTATTAGTAACAACTAATAAGCTAATATCGATACTTTTCCGTTGAATGAATTTACAGCTATATTAATTTTTCATAAAATTCTTAACGAGTTGAATCAAACACGTACGTACGTGTCGTACATTCGCAATGTCACGAACAAGACACTGACAATAATAAAATTGTATGACCGGGACAAAATTAATGAACGACCGGGACGAATGGCAAGCCTATATTATATAGGTATAATATTGTATTAATATGGTTTTTTTAAATTCACATTTTTACGGGTAAATATTATGACGTAAGTGAAAACAATTGTCACGATATCTTTTTGTGGAACGCAAATGTGTACGTATTATCCAACAGCTAGTAACTGGCCGTCTAAAAACCGCGTTATCATCGTCATAAATTCATTACCGTTGTTGTGTTGACTACTGCAGCAGGGACACATGGTGTAACGGGTATTCGTGAATTCGATTTTCTATTAAATTTTTGATTTACGTTCGCCCTGAAACAAACGTTTCTAATGGTCACTCCATTGCCTTCCGAGAACCGTTCTGGCCTGTATCCAAATACACGAGACCCCGGCGTCGTCGTATCTACTGTTTTAAAGACATTTTAAGTGCGTGGCCTCTGGCGTGACGGCTGTGTGTGCGTTTTAAATTTTTTTTTTTTTTTTTCTCAAATAAAACGGTTGTTGGTCGAAATTACAACCTTGCCGCGAGCCTCGGGGTGCCCATCGCACGACGACGGCGCGCATATTATTCACATATCGTATAATATACGATTCGTATTTATACGCGTGTAGTGTGTGTGTGTGTGTGTGTAAGTATACATGTACTTATATACGTTTTTTATATTCGAGTTCAATTATTAATATTAAAAAAAAAAAAAAAAAATCTGTAAGAAAAACCGGAACTCGATTTGGAGGCGGTGTTCCGCACGCGCCCATAGTTAGAAAAAAAAAAAAAAACATGTGCGCGAGAATGAATACTATACATAAATCGAATAAAAAACGAGAACGTTATGCGAAACCAGAAGAACAACATTTAAAAATGTATATATATATATATACGTATCGTATTATTATTATTATTATTATCAGAAGCCTATTATGATACGCGACTCTAAATGTCAACAATATTGTTGTGATATTGTAAATCGTTATTGGAACAGGATATATTTAAATAAATACACAAATGTATTTGACTGTTCCGGAAAATAAAAACAGATTATCCTTTAATTCGAACAGTTAAACGTACAGTACATGATATATTTGTATACGAGTTGGGATGTTTTTTCGATTTAATTTAAAATTATCTTACAAATCAATTTATTAAGTTGAATTTTTTTTTTCAGTGTCATGTTGACATTATCATTGTGTTTAGTTCGACCGACTTGAACTCTTCAAATTATTAATCTCACATTTTGTCACGGACCAAATAAAACGAAATATAATATTAATTACGAGTATAATTAATAATTATTCCACTTGCGAGTATTTCATTAAAAATTTTTCGTATGCTGTGTGTTCGCGGTGTCGTAGCTTCTCGGCACGTCAGCCGCCCAATCAACAAATTATTTCTATTACGTGATAATAATAATAATAACAACAATAAACTGTACTTGTGATTATTTACCATGCACTTGCTTATCGTGGATATTCCGTTGCAGGGAAGCAGTGTTATTCGTCCGGTGGCCTTCAAGCCAGGTTCAATGAGATTCACCGACAACGGAGAAAGATACGGCTCCACGCCTATTCTGGCCAGATCCTCGCACAGACCTCTATATGGCAGTGAGTAATTTCCCTTTGTAGCGTTTATTACACTCGAAAAACCAACATAGCTTCCGCGATTATCTCGATTCCCGACGGCTGGGCTGCTGCGGTGACGTATAATAATAGAGTACCTACCTTTTCAGTAAAGAAATCCGATAGTTTAATTTATTCATTATAGTATTGTGCGTGTGTGTATAGTTTTTATTTTCTTATTTTTTTTTTTCAAATTCCTTACGGCGTTTTCTACCGGAGTCACTTTGTTTCTGAGGTCACTATTCAGCGTTGACGGTTTTTACAGCTGACTCGGCACTAGCTTGACACCGCAGCTTGAATTTGATAAAACGGTGAATTAGATGCCAAACGCCTAGAATCGAACCGCGTGCACCTCTTATAGACCGGAACATTTAACAACCGGTCCGAACGACCATAGGCGGCGGCTGCGGCTGCCCGGTGTGTACTAAATAAAATATAATAGAATTACATATCGATGCTTAATTTAAAATTTATTTCATTCTCCGGGCCGGCCGTTTAGTTTTATACAATTAACTAAAAATGATTTATCTATACGAATCGTTCGGGGTTATTTATTTAGTTTTTTTCAACGCGAGCTCGACCTAATATAAACGGACGATAATAATTTAAAACGTTATTAACGACGATATAATATGTTATAACGTTTGCGCGTTTTCACGAATCGTTTATTTTCACGATCCAGGCACCAACGAACTCCACCGTCAACCAAAGAAACCAAACATGATATCTTCCGGCACGCTGGACCGAAAACTACGTTCAGTATCTCCAATGGTCATGTCGTCGTTGCCCACTCAGACCAACTACAAATTCCGGCTGGGGCAGCAAGACGATTTCAAATCATCCTCTTCATACAGTTCCTATAGAGATTACCGGCCCAGGTGAGTAATAACGTCCACGTGCAATGACGTACGCAAAACCGTTATTGTGCGCGCGCTCGTTAACGCGTGGTTATTTTTCAGTTCCAAATCGTTCGCGAGGCTCAACAAACGATGCTCGGCGTCCGAAGGCTCGGCGAGCCTGTTAGACTTGACGCCGTCGCCGTCCGAATCGACGATACTGTCCGAAATGGAAACGGAGCTGAGAGACAGAGACCGCGAACTGTGGCACCTGCGCCAGACAATGGAGCACAACGAGCAAGTGATATTCAGGGTGTACCAAGAGAAAGAAAACGCGTGGGAGAGAGAACTGCGAAGGATCAAAGCGATGGGCGACAATCGGCTCCAGACGGCGGCGCAAAAGTCGCTGAAACTGGAACAGATGCTCATGATGCAGACGCACAAGGTAAACGCACGCCTGGTCTCGGACGCTTAAAACGTATTTTATTGTAATAATTTGTCTCATACGCCAGTTGCAGGACGAGAAAAAGAGGTTGCAAGAAGAGAACGATCGTTTCGCGTCGGACGCGACGAGATTGAAGAAAGAAATAGACGAGTTGAAAGTGCGACTCGAGGAGACCGAATGGGGACTGTGCCAGAAATCCGGAGAACTCGCACACGTCAAATCGCAACTGAAAGACACTCAAGTGAGTAGCACAATATAATAATATAGTCTACTATCACTTTATACGGTGCACGATTATGTTATGGTTGCGAATAATTGTCCGATTTGATTTTCAGAGCGAACTCACGGCAAAAGCCCACGAAGTGATCGCGCTGAAGTCCGAAGTCCGAGACCTGGTGCAAAAGCTCGAATCCAAGGACCGTCGTATTCACGAACTAGAAGACAAACGTGTCGAAAGGTGCGCCGACGATGAAGGCGACGGTACTTCTTTCGACGACCGATCAGAATCGGACCACCAAGTGTATTCGCTTGTCAGGCGACTCAACGAACAAGTGCGTAATCGGATATTATTAATTTTATTTTTCACAAATCATAATTAAATTTTAAAAAAACACCACTCCATAGTAGTTATGATGTAAATTGCACAGAATAAGTTTATACGAAATCGATGTGCTGTTCGCAGGTGGAGAACGAGTTGAGCAAATCGAACAAGTTGTCCGAATGTAGTACCGAAGATCTGTCGTTGTTTCCGAAGAAGGAAACCGAATCGGAGGAAATGGGGCTAGAACAATTCAAAGAACTCGAACGACACACTGCCAAGTTGATCCTGCTGTTGAACGAGGAGCGGAAGAACTGGGACCAGGAGAGGCTCAAGTGGTTCCAGGAAAAGGAGAAAGTGTTGTGTTACCAAAGGCAGTTGCAGATGAACTACGTGCAAATGTTCAGGAGGACGCAAGCGTTCGAAGCGCAGATCGAGAATCTCACCGTCCAGATGAACATGTGCTCAGACCATTGCACAAGTGGCAAGAACACTGCCAGGAAAGCGGCCGCCACAGTGAAGGCCGTAAACGCCATTAAACTATAATACAAAAGCCACGTGGGCCGTTCGTTAAACATGTTTGGAGTTTTTACCATTTATTATTATTTCTTATATTATATTATTATTATTATTATTATTATTATTATCTTTTATTTTTGACATATTATTATTATGTTTTTCATTAGCATCGATAAACATTCAAAATACTTATTCAAACACATCAATCAATTTGTGTTATAAAAAGTGCAAATTGTAATATAAGTTTTTTATTATGTTATTGACATACATACCTACATAATTAAATATATTTTATTGTTATTCATTCGTAAGTTTTTACAATTCAAAGTCATTGCTTACATAGTGCAATTTTAACTAGTGATTGATTACCATAGGATTCTGAATGAAATAAACTATCCTATCAACGTGTGATAAATATCATTAACTGATTTCTGTGCTCATATTGTTTGATGATAAAATTATGTCAAAGACAAAATGAAAAAAAAACTATATTTTGTAAAGTGGATAACACAATGTTTTATTGTTAACACAAAAATATTAGCTACTTTTGAATATTGAACACAATAATATAATAACAAACATACTAATTTTGAAAGGATAAGTGTTAGGCGCTTTTCGTGGCACGCGTAACTTAGTTTATCTAGTAAAACCGCGACGACAATTATACAATGTATTGATATATTTTTAATTTTTTCATTCATTTTTATACATTTAACGTTAAACATTCCCACTCACTAAAAGTGATAAAGAAGTCAAACCTACTCTTCAACAAGTAGCCAAAGTGTAAACATTTTAAAATATGAGTCTAGCTATAAATTTCATTGTTTATTTGGCCATGAAATAATTTGTGATAATTTGAATGTATTAGGTATATAAATATATCTACGATATACAATCATAAAGTCAATCAAAACATATTTATTTTTTTTTGGAAAATTTATAATCTTAAAATCAATATACTTTAGTTGAGTTCTGACTCTAATGTTGCTTTTTTTTGCAAGATAATGAAAATATTTTGTTTGTATATAAATATTTATGCTTTAATGATTCCCGCTGAACTGACTTAAAAATGAGATTCTCGATTAAAAGCTCCTTAAAGTTTATGCAAAGTAAATTTATATAAAAGTCAAAGTTTAGAATAGAAAAAAATAAAATATTAATTGTATTTTATAGTTAGAGGTAATCATAGTCTAGTCTAAACGCAATCTGTATCTAATGTTATTTTTACAGATTATACAAGTTTTTTTTATTTAAATTCGAACATGACGACAAGTACCTTTTGAATAACAAAATACTTATTGAAATTTTAGGCAAGACATAAAGAATGATACATGAAGATTTTAAGTAATTATGACAGTTTATACAATTTAATAATAATAATATTATGTCAAAAAGAAATACTTGAAGTAAAACAATGGTTCCTCAAAGTATTTTTTAAGTAAAACAAAAAAATAAACCATTTTTCTTTGCTTGTTCATATAATGTGCATAATATGGTTACTTTACTTCAATTGTTTACCAATTTGTTTAAACTCAGTTACTTTTAATAATGTAAATTATAAATATTCCAGAGGCTTATTACCCACATGCTGTATGTGTAACAGCTGTAACAGCAGTCAGTTTACAGGACCCAATGCCGTTTCAGAGACTAAATATTATAAATGCAGAAAAGTTTCAAACTTAGAGAACGCAGTGGCATGCCAGAAGTTTAAAAACTTTGCTTTATTGCAATATGTACCAATGTCTACAAAGATAATGGCCTAAATAATTTATGCATTTTATTATCATAATAATATATAAATATTTATATTTCATTACAAAGAAATTATTGATATTTCTACTTTAAAGCTTAAACATGTAGCTCCAAACTAAAGCACTGGGTATAATAATTTTAGTTCGTAATGTTCCCCTTAAAATAAAAGCAAATTTTTATTCGGTCAACCCATTTTTATAATTCTTAAGATTTGTGTTACATTATAAAAGTGTATTCATTTTCTTTTGGCAATAACTTTATACACATAACTCTGTTATAAACCATACATAATTGCATATACATTTTATAATTTTTCACTTTAAAATAATAAAATTCAATTTTATTTCATATATACTATTAGTAATACTGTTAGATTTATCAAAATATTGTATATATTTATTCATTTTACTTCATAATTACAAGCTTCTATTTCGTTCGTAGGTTTACTCCCCCTGTAGTGAGTAGACACTAAAAAAGAATAAATAAATTAGTTATTATATATATATAATAATAAAAAAAAAATCTAGATTTATGATATGAAAATGATTGATGTCAATAGTTTTGTTTTCTAGGGGTAAGATTATATGAAAGTTCATGTGAAAAACGAACAACAAATAAAGGTACCGAATTTCCTTGGATAAAAAAATGTTAAAGCGCCACTCAAAGTAACCAAACGTTGAGGAGCTACGCTAAAAGCAATAAAATATCCACAAATTTAAACGCTAAAACTCGTGGAATTATTATTATAACATAATAAATACGAGCTGTTATAGCATTGCTCAGTGTTTGTTGATTAATTTCATAAAATATTAACATAATGCGAGTCAGAAATTGGATTTTTATTGTGTAGATTGTTGTTTCTATCTTCTTTATTACGTCTTGACGTGATCGTTGTTGTATTTTACAATTATTACATTTTGCGTATCGCATATTTTCGTGGTAAAACAAACTGAAAATTATTTAAAGTGAAATGCTGTACAGGTATATACGATATAATTCAAGTAAGACGTTTTCTTTGTTGCTGTCGCCACGTCGTCGTCGCGAGCTCGGTACATGCTACTTAAATTGCCAACCCACGGGTATTTTCAGGCGGCATTGAGAACATTGTCTACGCTGCAAATTTCCAGGCGCAAATCACATAAACATAAAAAATCAAATAGCGTCGATGTCGTCCTCGACTGGTCCGGCTTTCGTTCGTTCTCTCTCGTTTAATAATAATGGGAGACGGCGGACTCGCTGCGTTCGTGAACGATGTGACGAAATACCAAACTATAATACACTATTATAGTTGTCCGACTATAGTTCCCCATCGGCGTAGGACAAGATATTAAACGCAGGTGAGAAACGATTACTCATTACATTTTCCCAGGATGATCGTATCGATACGATTGTATCGTGTCGGGTTGAGTGCGGAAGACTAACGACTCAGAAATGAATCAGTAAGTGTGTTTTAACATCTACTATATAGCGTATATAGCTTTATCCCCGCACAGCTTTGCCCCCGTGCACAGTAATAAACAGAAATATTTTTAAGATTTATAGTGAAATGTGTGGAATCTATTGGTTTTATCTAGGCTTTTAAATTTTTTTTTTCTCCGTTTCAAACACACAGGACGGTTAGGTCTGAACCTGCAACGTTTACTGATTGACTCTGTGCCTTATTCGTGGTCATTGACAAGCAAAGTTTTACGGGAAATTGAAATCGTCTAAACTGGAATGTTAGATTGAAAGACAAAAAATTGTCACCAAAGACCGGTGCTTACCAGTATATTATGGTATATTATGCAAGTTACTATAAATACGAGGTGCAATTTAACTTAATATTTATTAAAAATATGTGAATCACATTTTGAATAGATTAATGTTGAAATACCACAGTTCTGTCACATAGAATTTATATGTTTCTATGTGATATTATACATTATTTGTAATTTTAATTCCTATTTTATGAATATACACAACAGTATTATGGTATACACGTCATGTATTTAACATGAAGTATTTTTTATCTATGCATTCTTTTGAAATCGCATTCAAACTTCATCATGCATTATGTATGTGCGTTGTTTAATTTAATATCAGAATAATTAGTCATAACAAAATAATTTTAAATTAAAATTTATAAAACAAAAAGAAAAAAAACCTTTTGGATTTTAATTGAATTCACCATCTGTTACAATAAGTGTATAAAGGCATCTAAAATAATGTAATTATTGAAGCGAGTACAGTAATCAATAATTGTATTAATAACAAAATCAATAATATCTACTTGTGTTGACAGCTATGAGCCGAACTGGGTCAAACCTGATGAACTTGGCAAAAACAATTGTGAGGATTCGTAAATCCGCAGCAAACGAATTGCGTCCCAAAAGATCCCTTTTTCACACGAACTGCGATAATATTTAACAACTACACTAATTGCGTCCGATGTAAATACATTATTATTTTCCTGTCCATTCAATACAGACTTAGGACCGCCGGTAGCGACATTAAATATTACATTGCTAAAGGTAGGTTAAAAATATTGTTTTTCATCGTTTCGTAATTATGTACATAACAACTATTGTTTTCGTCGTTAATTCGTTAAATTAATTAAAATAATAATGGTAACAATTTGAACGATACACATTTCGATATGACCAAAACGTGTGATTTCGTTCACGTCGTATTTAATCGATATCGTATTTAATTAAAAATACTAAAAAGAACATGCATAATCCGTATAATGACATACGTATTATTATACCATGTGGTAAAATGCGTTTTACGTCGGGCCGTTTTGTAAACAGAGTTTGATCTCCTAGTCTGTATTTCTCATGCTCCGAAGTCCAAGGCCTCTACGACGAACAATGTCTGATTTCCAGAATTCGAACAATATTGTTTTGTTCCGTTTTGTTCATCATTTTGTTATCTATCTATAACGGTTTTGGTGAGTTGAGTCACGGAAAACCGCGGCGCGAGTGAATGACCCGTTACTTTGCTATAAGTTATAACACGATAATATTCAAATGTATTTTATTCACCATAGGGCATGGACTACCAATGTATTCGCAGAATAATATTATAGTTTACACTCGTACGTATTTGCCTCCACGCGGACTCGTTCAGTGGGGCCCATTATCTTTTCGAAGAAATAAACAAATAATTACAATAATAATTACAATACATATTGGTATCAAACGGTTATTACAGTAATAAGCGAGCATCACACAGCTATTTTTCGAACCCGAATCCATTTATTACCCGACAACTATCATCGTCTGCTCTGAATCGTAATAATTTGGACTGTGTACACTGTACAGTGGTAGTGACGTTGTATGACGTTCATGAAACAGGCAGACGTAACCATTGTTGAAATACGTATTATTATTTATTCCTATTCTGTGTTGGGCTGTCGATTATAAAAACGAACGATTCTATAATCACTGTCGCAATTGTGTAAAAATGTATCTAAAATACGCCACGACCAAGGTGATGGATTTATCTCGAGTAGTTATAATAATATGTGTTCTGTGTAGTATCGACAAATTATAATCACTTTAGTAAAAGCGTTATAATCGAGGTAAAAATATAATATATTCAAACCTACCTATTTACGAACAAAAAATGCACGTTACATAATTACTATAGTATAAATATTACAATATTGATAAAAATTAAGAGAAAAAAAAAACCGCGAGGCTACGAGCAACACACAAGAGACACAACTGGTTTCTAATGAATTTCATAAGGAATAATAAGACATAATATTATTGTTGACTTTCAAATACACGACGACACGCGAGCAAAAAAAAAAAAAAACACCACGATAAAACTCGGGTGGAAAAAAAACAAAACCAATCGACATTAAAACCCAATTTCATTGACATTCCTAATGGCGAGTCTATTAAAGTTATATTTTATTTATTATAAAGAATCCCAGCCAATTGTCACCAATAGGTGATTCCAAAATATTCGTGTTAGTAATTATTATAATATCATACAATATAATCTACTTATTGTGCTACGTTGTACAGATTGTAAAATGAAAAAAAATTATAAAAACGTCGTCGTTCCGATAGTCGAAACAATCGATAGTCCGCCGTCGCGACGGTGCCCACTGCCCTACACAGCTGCTGCTGCTGCTGCATCCGGTAGGTTGGGTTAGAAAACGTCTCGCGAATCGAAAAGTGGTACGAAATTAAAAGATAAGAGAGAATTAGAAAAAGAAAAAAAAAACCCGCCGTTTCCGGTTCGCCTCGTCGTCGGCCGCGGCAGACTTTCCGAACGAGTTGCGCAACAACACGTTTTCGCCTTCCGCCGCCGAGTGGTCCGTTGCGACAGTCCGACGTGTATTATATTATTATTATTTTCACTTCATATTCGTCGTCCGCCGTTTTTTTTTTTTTTATTTATTTTCACGCTTCTCTCTTCATCATAATAACAACTCAACACAATCGCGTTTCGGTCGTTACTCTTCTCCTCCCCCCCCCGTCGCCGCGTCCTTTCTCGCTTACGTAGTAGGTATACGCGGTGTGTCACCCGCACGCGCCGCACACGGCCCTCGTCGTCCTCGCCGCACGCACACCTCGCCGTCCTCGCAGCTCGGCGACTCGGCGTCTCTCAGTCGCCGTCTTGCCGTTCGCCCGATCGGTCGTCGTCGTCGTCGTCGTCGTCAGCAGCGTGTGTCCGTCGTCGCGTCCGTGTGTTGTGATTCCGTTCCACACCACAGTCTCTCACCGGACCAAGCAGCAACCCACCACCATCCGCCGTCGGTCGAGTTTCGTCAGCATGGACAAGCCCGTTCTGATCGCCGCGTTCGTCTGCCTGAGTGAGTACACAATGTATTATCGTGTGTGAAAAAAAAAAAAAAACCCCGTCGGCTCTCCGCCCGATATAATATTTTATCCGACCCCTGGTGTGATGAGACCCCCCCGTCGCTCTCGTGTTTCAGTGGCCGTCAACTTTGCCGGCTGGGGCGTGGACGGCATCGAGGGCGAAACGTCGCTCAACGATCTGCCGGACACCGCGAAGAAAGCCCTGGACAAGCTGCCGGTCGATCTGACCAACGGTCTGGGTCCGATCGACGGCAGCGCGCCGGCCATGGACGAGGCCCAACGCATTCTGAAGGAGAAGTGTCTGAAGAACAGCCACCTGAACGATTCCTACGAACTGGCCATGGTGAGGAGAACCCCTAAAGACCTAGAGGTCTCTCTATATATATCGTATCGACTCTTGTCGTCTGTCTCTCGTCTCTTTGTAGGTTGCTGTGTTTGCTCACTCGTCCACCACATCTCAATTTTTAATGACCTTTATAATATACAAACTACTCGAGTGGGTTCTGTATTTTTGATACTTTTTTTTTCTAAATAACTACAACTACTCTAAGTAAGCT
The DNA here is from genome assembly GCA_948098885.1 of Drepanosiphum platanoidis. Taxonomy (NCBI): domain Eukaryota; kingdom Metazoa; phylum Arthropoda; class Insecta; order Hemiptera; family Aphididae; genus Drepanosiphum; species Drepanosiphum platanoidis. The sequence goes on along the minus strand of OX402529.1, from coordinate 3,901,363 downwards.
CCTAAACACTGTTTATCACTGGAAAAAGTAACGTTGATTAGGTATTATCTAACAATGTTTTATATCGAAAAATTATTATTGAAAGTGATTTTTCACTTCTATGCATCCTTAATTATAGGTATTTATTAAACATTGTTTGGCACATTTTGTTTTTTAATGTCCTTTAAACTCACATTTTTTGATAACCTTGATAACCTCAGTAAAGTTAATGACCTCGTTAATTCTATTTCATTTTATTTTTACTTTTTAGTTGTACTTTCTTTAAATTTTGTAATACTAAATAGGTTAGTATAATATTAAAATACATTTAAATAACATTACATTCAAATATTTCACTTATAATATTCATAATGACATAGGCCCACTGATTATTGACTGATATTGTTTTATATTTTCATTGAAGTTTTATTACTCTGAATTTAGTTCAACATTTATAATATAAGTTTTATTAGTGGATCACCTGTTATACCTTTATATATATAAATTTAATTAGGTATATATATGTATGACATGTGTGTCTAGTGTGTTCAAAAATTATGGAAACATGCGGGTTTATGAAATATACATTAATACAAACTTGAATATTTCACACATACCTACCCGCATATTTCCAAACCTTTTGAACATTTTATATGCTGGAATACATTATTGTATTCAAATGTAATTAGGTACATATGTGAACCTTTAGTGGTTAAATAATATTTGGAATTATTCTTCTTAACTCTTAAATTATGTAATCCAATAATTGTGAAAATTAGCCATCAGAAAAAAATTAAAACTTATAAATTTGGACTAGGTATTTTATGATGGTCAATATCAGCCAATATTTATCGATTAAAATGATATTTTCTATGTATTATATACAATTGCATACGTCCATAACATTTAAAAATAATTTCAGTATACCTACATTATGATTATGTCTTTGGCATACTGCTTCATAATTTCAAGTTAAAGAAATTTGATTTGTATATAAAATGTAGTTTTTGAAGTAATTATTAGTTTTTTTTTATTAACCTTGATGATTTTCAACATATTTGTTCATCTTAGGATTCAAATATTATTTATGACCTTCACTCAAACAACATAAAATATACAAATTTCTACATTAGTTTACTTATATATATATATATTATAATATATATTTACTAGCTTAGCTCTTTGCATAGTGATCATCCTTAAACAAAATTATTTCTGCCAGAATGTATTTGAAATACTATAACTAGCTACTCAAGTCTTTAGTTTTATGTCACTTCATTTCATTTAGTTTCAAGGTATATTTTGTACAATAGTTTATCATGGTTGTACAATATAATACTACCCAGCAGGTTACATGTTTAACAGCAGACATTTGCGTATAATGTGTTTACTAACGTAGGTCATTGAATAATGAATTTGATGTCTAATTTAATGTAAACACTCATAATTAGGTAGGTACCTAGTTTCATTGAACACATAAGCAGTACACATAGTAATAAAATATAATATATTAGTATCAATATCGCAATAACTTAGGAAATTATATATTCATTACATGATAGAAGTAATAAAGAGGAATTTTATATTCATTTAAAAAAATTACTGTTATGTAACGGAAAACCCTAAATTGATTTTTAGTGATTATTTTAACTGCTAAAAACTGAGTGCAACTGTAAAGCATACCTACTTATGTTATACATTATTTTATTTCAATAGTAACTATAGTATTATCTTTACAATATAGTTAAACTTAAATTAAAATAGTAATACTTAAAATTTAATATTCAGAACACTAAACTATTTTGTTATTTTTCATATATTAATAATTTAAAAAAAATTACACTTTTTTTTTTTGTAACCTTGGGCACTAAATTATTTTTTCATTAGAATAATTTTAAGTAATTATCAAAAACTTCCAAATTATATCATTAACGGCATTGTAAGTTTTTGTAATTTTAATTCAATTTTTCATAATTATGTATGTCATATGCAAATGCCAATAATCATGATATTTTTTCACCAATATATTAATTATTTTATCTTTAATCATTTTAAAATTAATTGTCATGGAATTTCAAAATTATCAAATAACTACAGTTAATTCACATTTTTTTGTTAACTGAATTTTACAAATTCATTTACCTATAGCTGTAATAATCTTTAAGATTTATATTTAAATCAATATTCAAGTTATTTCTACATTCTATTTAATATAGATATATTTTATGTCTTTATAATATAATATAATGTACAGTATATACAGGTAATTTTATGATTACAGTGTCTACCATTTGAATTTAGTTTAATTATTTTAACTGTTGAGTGTGTACCTAACTATGATGTATTTTAAAAAGTTGACGTAGGTATTATAAATATTTACTTTATAAAATATACTATAGATGCTTTACAAATTAAACTTTAACCTATATTGTCTGACATTTGCTAATCAAACTTATGACTCATCATAAGTGTCACTTCTTGCAATGCAATTTCCTAACCATGTAATAAAAACAAGTAAAACAATAAAAATACACGGTTAATGTTATTTTATATTTCTCATAAACTACTCTATAAAATATATTATTATCTTTTAATTTATATTCATGTGTTTGATGAATACTAGTTATTATAAACAGCTATTTTTATCAAATTGATTTGTGTGCATAAAAAAAACTTTAAAGAAACAGTGATTTCCTCATTTTAATTTTAATTATTCAAACATAAAAATATTAATTGTGCATTATCATTAGGTAGTTAAATATCTCAAAATCAAAATCCAAACAAAATTCATTCAACGGGTTAATCTGGTCATTCCTTTTTATTGACCGGTATAAAAATCCATATTTTTTAAAAGAAATTACTAACGAGCTAATGTATTAATTTTATTCTATGCACACGGTAAAAAATAGAAAATAGAAAATATGAAATATTCTTTAAGAACTATTACTACATTTTATCTAGTTACAAAGTCCTTCAAAAATACAAGTAAAATAAGGTCTTTGTACTTTGATCTAGTTAAAAATGATTGTGGTTGCAAAATTATTACATAAATATATTTAAATATGGTAGGAAAATGTAATATGAATTTTTCTTAGGATGTACTTATATGTGTAATTTATAGCTTATTATTATATTGGTTGTGTAATGATATATATATTATACTATACGTATTTTATATATTTTTCATAAGACCAATGTAATAATCATTATAATTGACTTATTTATAAATTTAAATAAAAATATTTTAATGAAATCATGAGAGCTATAGATTGAGTAAACGAGCCAGACGTGATTGATCTAATTGTTTGGTTTCAAACATTCAGTATCTCTAATGTTGTATAGGATTCAAAATAAAATCAATTTTATCGATAATGATTTATTATAATATTAAATAGTTTTGTAAAATTTATTTTAATTTGATTGTTTTATTCTTGTATATACATACTATACTGTATTTATATCATTATTATGAAAGCTATAATACAATTTGAAAAACTGTTTTAATAAGAGTTTGTTTACTTATAAATAGGGCTCGGAAGTTGATGCATTTTGCATTTTTTTAAAATTGACGAAGGCACATGGACGAAGTGTACATACTCATACATTAAAATTTGTTTTTATTAAATATTAGTTTTCAATGTTTTTTCTTTTTTTTTTTTTATATAAATTTCAGATCTATTTTGAGGAATTTGAAAACCAAATAACGAGAAACTATAGAGAACTTATTAATATTAGGCATGTCTGTGATTGAATTTGTGGATTTTAGAGTAAATATAATATACATTTCCATGTAACATGTTTTATGAGTCATAAATTATGATTCAAAAGTATTTATTAAAATAAGTGAATTTAAAATATATGCTTCATGTTATAGTAGACCAATGGTTAGTTTAAAATAGTTTACGCATTCTAAGAAAACTACATGAAATCATTCAAATGACATCAAGCCCGTTTATGTCATTTTCGTCTTATAAATATAATATATCATAGAAATTTTGGATCTAGTGAAATTCATTTTATGTTATTAGTTTTGCCGTTACAGTGAATTGACTTATTATCCAATTTAATGGTTAGGACTTAGGACATATTGATATTTGTTTTATTTATTTATATGGACATTATTATAGCATAGCATATATTATTTGAAACAAAAAAATAACGATGAGAATATTATTTCTAAAATAGGTAAACTTAAAACTGATATTCAATAAAACAATTTTGTTTGAACTTTATTTTTATTATCATTTCATTTTTTTTTGTTTCACTTAATTAACTGTTGTACTCTTATTGATTCAAATTTAAATGTATTTATTTTGTTTTAGGAAGCCAAAGATACTTTTTCAGATTGTGTAAGTTCATTAATTGCGCTGAATGTAATACAAGGCGAGATAAAGGAAGCCACTCCCAAAGGTGAAATTGATATGGTATTTAAGAAATACTGCAAGTGAGTAAAATAGATTTAAAATGATAAATAATATATAATTTATTTTACTTAAAATGATTATATTTTCAGAAAGTCGCCAGAATTAAAGAATTGTGTGGTCAATTATACATCTACCTTGGATATATGTTTAGATGCAGATGAAAAAAACAGCAAAAATATTCTTCAGAACGTCACTGAAGCTTTATTATCATTCGTGTGTCACGATGAAGGCGACCGTATAGCATGTAAAATTTTTCATTTATTTTCTTCTTTAAATTTTTAAATGTGATTTTGGTATAATCTTTATTGATAATTATTTTATCTGCTTGTGCGATGATTCTCTCTAAAGTAAAATTTCATTATGATCATTTTTTTTTTTTTTTGATTCACATATATAATCAGAATTCTTAGGTCCTTTGAGTTTTATCTATTTGTTAATTGTTCCAGTTTTTACAAGACTCTATCATATTATACTTTGTAGCTTCCTGTTAAGGTAGTGTTACTTTACTATTTAAATGGACCGACAAAAGATTTTCTCGATTAATTTGATTAACACTATTGTTATTATTTACGGTTCTTCAAAGACGATCTGTATTATTTAGTTTGATCTGATTTCATTAGTTAACCCGTTTACCCATTGTTGATAGAGATACATTTTGTCCCACAATTGGTAAACTGTGAGCATTGCACTCATACATTCCTTTGATGTTAGTTGCTTGATAAACTCGGAACATTGAGTTGTTCATAGAGATAAATATATTTTTATTCATTATTAAAGTCGTTTATACTTTTTAATTATTATTTAATAAATTAAAATAATAAACCAATTTTTTTTTTGTTTTTGTAAATTTCAATATAATTAAAATAAATGTAAATAATTGAATATTTCAATTTAATTACCAAGACTTATAAAATGATGCTTGTCACTTTATGATGTTTTTATCTTATGTATTGATTATGGCAATATGTGGCACATATGCGCTCACATTGCTCACTGTTTATTGTTAATTTTGACTTTTGTGTTGACCAGCGAAAACCCCCCGGGGACAAGAAATTTGCACCATTATTTTTTTGTAAAAATTCAGAAACACGTCATTTGAAAATATTAATAGTATCTGATTATTCATTAACATATTTTGTATGACTAACATCAGAAATGGCATCTGTGTAAGCTTACATCATAAATTCATAACCAATTACTGGTTGTACATCATTTTTATTTGATAACTAAAGAAATTAATTTTTAAATCTACTAATCTATAACATGTTTTGTGGGTAATGTTTCAGTTCAATGTATGACAAACTTATAAAATAATGAATTAAAAAAAAAAAAAAAAAAAAATTTCTATTCATTTCAAATTCACTTGAAGCATTATATTTATACTTAAAGCACACCTACAGTGGCAAAGGAAAAGAAAGGATATTGATGTGTGTCTTTCGTAGAATTCATAACATTTTTATTATTTTTTTCATGATTCTCAATCAATTTTTTCAATTGAGATTTTTAACTAGGTATTATTTTCATTGCAAATAGTTTGTTAAGTTTTGTGTGTGAAATAAGTTTATAATTTACATGTCTTATTAAATATCTAATAAATACATTTTTTTATTTTAGTGTTTTATTCAGAGGGTGGCCCAAACTGTTTGGATAATAAAAAAGAAGCTGTAAATCATTGCTTTAATACATCTTTCAGTAAATATACCAAAGGTGGCGGAAATAATAATATGACCGATTTGCCTTCATTTAAATTTGAAGAAGATCAATGCGCGTAAGTAATAAGAAAAATTACCATCATGACAATGTAGTATAATAATGGTTTTTGTTATTATTATTATTATTAATTTTTTATTTTTTTTTTTCACAGGAGTATGCATCAGCTACAACTGTGTGTCGTAAATGAGTTGATTAAATGTGGTCAACCGACACCCGGTAACATTGTCGAGTCATTGTTTGAGTTTGTGCGGCGATCAACTCCTTGCTCAAAGTTTAATAATTCTTCTGGTGGATCTGCTTTGAAAATGAAACACTCTTTATTATCAATGATCTCTACTATAACATTAGGTATTTTAACAATTTTCTTAGGGCGTATGAGCTATGAATAAGTTCACTCATCACTGGCAGTATTTATTAAACAACTAAAACATTTTTATGTAGTGGCTTAAAATCAAAATCCATATCATACCATGACACTTTTATAGAGATATATATATCGTCTTTTTTCCAGTAATCATCAATGTTAAAAAATATTAAATTATTTAAGTATTAGCGAAGTTTCAAAAATTTTGCATATTTACTCCTTTTAGTAAAACATTTATTACTTTATCAGTAGTTTCCGTAAAGATATGTCCACACAATGAACAATTCACATCATTGCCAACTGTGATGAATATGTTAATACAATTATTTTTTTAATGAAAATAACCTTTCGTTTTTCAAGTAATTGTAGTAATCGATTCTTGAGAAACGAAGGCATATTTTTTGTGTATCGATTTAATACTGTATTTAATTAGGTGGTTTTTTTTAATAGCTTACTTTTATATCCTAAAGGTAATTGTGTTATTTGTGGTCATATTAAGTTTTGGTGTTTAGGATTAAATCATATTTTATTTTGTATACAATTGTATATGTATTAAATATATATATATATACATTTTTTTTAAAATTTATATCTCATATTTTGTAAAGGCAACTATTTATTTTAGGTGTATGATAGTAAAACAATTAATATCTAGTTACATATATTATAACATTGCATAGCAATAAATTTTGTTACCAACCTAAAAATATTATATTTTGACTATTATTTTATAAATATGATTAATGTTCATACGTATGTACGATGTTTTTAGAAAAGGTAAATTAAACAATTTGAATTACAGTCTGAAGTATTACAACATTATAGTAACTACTAGTTTTGATCGATACCCATCTTTTGGTTATGTACAAATTTAAAGTTAATAAGTTCAAATAAAACATAAACATCACAAGTTTAAAAAATTGAAATAATTAACACTTAATAAAACTGAAAAAAATTGACGGTAAATATTTATTCATATAACAACATATTTTGTTTAGAGGGATTCAATCCGGGTCGTGTTTTCTAGTAAAATATACCGATATTTTGCCAATCTATTGTACCGACTTGTCCAGTAATTGGATAAGACTTCCAAGAATGTATTTGGATTCCTCATAAAGTTTACTTGAAAATAAATTTCTTACTTTTTTAAATTTAATTACTCAACATCTCTAAAAATTGTTTTCAATATTGAAATATTTAGAAATTTACAATGACGATGTCAATGTTAAAAAATTAACCGTCACAAATCATTGTAAACTGATATCACGTTAAAAACAAATATTCTACTAAAAACTTTTATGACATAAAGTAGAAATTTTATTGATTATGACGAACAACCCAGTTCCTAGCTGTAAATCAAATTTTTTATATTTACTTTTCTATGTTTCAGTTTTTACCTACATTAAGACTTTTATATAAGTACTAATGAAGATATTTTCAAAATATACGCAATATTATATCATTTTATTCCATAAGACGTGTATACTTATTAGTTATTACAAATGTGAACAAATGTATTTGATTATAATGTTTGTGTCTGTGCATACATCTGTATACTTCTGGAGGACTCGTTCATTCATCGGATGTATTTTGTTAAATTTAATTTATCGATCTATTTAACACTAACTGCCATATTGGGCCCAGCAGTGTTTTTTAATGGTTGCTTACCATTATGCTAAGGGTGTTCTTCCAAGTCACTCCTTGTTTGTATTTTGTGTATTTTAATATCCTAAAAATATAATCTTATATCTTTTTTTCCAAAAAAAAAAAAAACCCAGCGAATGATATTATGTTTATTGTATCAAAATAATCATCTTGAGTTTATGGTAGCTGGCAGTTACTATGGCGTGGCAATAATCACAAAAATTCGAACATTGCAGTATGGCGGTGTGTGTTGGGAATCTCGTGCGATACTTATATTGTCACGTGTATATTTGTATAATCCAGACATGAAACCATTGCCGTCAATATTCCAACTCTCGGTTGATTCGTTTTCGCTCTAAACTTTTACTCTCGAGCAACAAGTCACTTAAAGTCTATAAATTTACTAATAACATTAACTGTGTGGCTTACGATTTAAAGTCCTTATAATTATTATTACTTGTATTAAAAATATTATTGAGTATAATTAAATATTAGCTTAAATATTAGCTAAATCGTCATAATACGGCATACTAAATAATTCAGTTTTAATATGTGTTATTAGTCGCTACTTATTAACCAAATCGTGATTTGCAAATAATAATATTGCCATTATGTGTTATGTATTTTGTACAAGTATCTAGGAACATAGATTAAATATACTGTATACTTAATCTATGCTAGGAAGGAGTACCCTTTGATGTGAAAAAATGATTTCGCACTGGGCCCAGCAAATCCTCGAGCGAGCACTAGACGTAACGTTTACATTTATTTTACTATACTTAATCTATCATTGTTTGTTCTACCTATATAATCATAGAATGGTGTGGACGAGTAATATAAGCGGATTACTAGATTTTAATTATTAAAGATTCTTCGAAATTCTGACGAATTGATGTTCGATTTAAAACTCGAATCCATTCAAGCATCTACGCCTAACCATGAAATATCTAGGAAAATTTTAAAACTCGGAATAACAAGTAGGAAAATCTTTATGCAAACACATGTTGCGGTATTTAATTTTGTGATTTACCTACTTATATAATTGATGTAGAAATCTGCAATGACCCAGTGGCGTAGTTACGGAGGGGGGGGGTGTAAGGGGTGTCCACCCCAGATTTTTTTTTTTTTTAATGATATTTTATTATTATGTACCTGTATATTATAGTAAAATGATTTTTTCATTATAAATAAAAAATATACATAACAATATATAGACTGCCCTGCCGGAAATTGTTTCGCTGAGCGAGTCGACAGATTTTTTCGATTGACAGAAGCGAGTCGAGTCGATCGATAGTTTGCGTATACTTCCGGTATGATTTCGTAGAGTTGAAAGTTTTAACATATAAAAATAATTATTGTTGTAGTCGATATCGTTCAGAACACGACACCATTTATGACCGATCGAAAAACGGACGAGATTCGCTTTACAAACAGTGCGTTATGTTTAGCCGTGATCAATTTACCATCATTGTGGGTTTTTTATTTTATATTGTATCATCGTCTCGCGATTAAAAATATAAACCTAACTTTGTGACTCATTTTAGATGTCTGATTATTTCGTCTATCGCTTTATATACAGTGCGTCATGTTTAGCCGTGATCATTTTACCATCATTGTGGGTTTTTTTATTTTATATAGTATCATCGTCTCGCGATTAAAAATATGGACCTACTCGTATGACTAATAATTTACACTCATTGGCTTTTGTTGGACATATGAATCGTTTATTTGTGCACGACGAAAAAATTAATTAGGTTCAAACCTTTTGTTTTTTCACGTTACGAACCTAATACCGGTATCCACGTGGCTCCGTTTTTTTTTTTTAGAAATAATGCACTGCAAACTGTACAATTATTTTCAATGGAACTGATCGGGCGACAAGTGCACGGAATCAAAAATGAAAACGACGCGTTCGCAATGTCGAATCGAACGGAAAATAATCGGTAGAGTTTTTAGATTTTGAGTGAAACGAGAAATGTATTGGTAATACTATACCACGTGTGTGTGTTTGTTTGCCCTGTCTATCGACATGGTTTTGAACGGAAGAAATTATCTGATTTTCAACTTGAATAACCGGGTTTCCGGTAGCAAACCACGCGTTGTGTCGGCGCATTTTTGAAATCCCCCCTCCCAACAGTTTTCAGAATAATCACGAAAGACTGCCGATATTTGATTGAAACTCACCATTTTTTTTTATATTTATAAATAATAGGGAACAGAAAAAAATAAACTCCGACTAAATTGTTCATAATAATTTACTATTACTAAGGAATTGGCGTATCTAGGATACTAAAAGTACTACGTGTCTCTCATTACTAGCGAAAGGCCACCATTGCACATGCATACCAACTATATATATTTATATTACAATGCCGCTCGTTTTCCTTTTTTGATTTTCATAGTTTACAGCGGAAATATTGTAAACTAGTTTGCATAAACATGTCGGTATCGATTTTCAAAATAAAAACAAAATAACAATATAACACTTTATTTACAATTTCAAAAATATTGTGAATCGTTTCAATATCATGCATACATATATACACGTAATATAACACTTATCAATTTCTTTACTAATACGAATATATGTTTGAAATTATTCATATATTTTTCTTATTTTCTTAAATTACAATACACATAACACCGGGTCGCCAGTTCTTCTTATATTATGCGTGCGATTAATATTATCATTAATGAATAATAATTGTATTTAAACACAGTCGACAGATCGGTATTTAGGAACTTAATTTTTTCGTTTGGGTTTGCCCCCCCCACCCACGAGTGCCTATACTAATTGGAAAAAAGTAATCGTCCGAACGAGTCTTGCTGCGTAACACATCATAATAACATCGTCTTCGACGTTACGATTTTATCGTTCCGTAATTTTTACCGTCGACGGCACCGGTGGCGTTCAACATTTTATTCTCGTCCCGATTTTCGACGTTCTCGATGTTTAGCGCGTCTGTTGATGACTCCCTTCTGTGCTGCATGTACAACCATCTGTTGTAGACAAAAGAAAAACATTCGCGTGTTATTACATTGTAAATTATTATTTATTTGTATTTTTTTTCACGTACAACTTTTCGACAAGAACACATGTCTCTATATCGCTTAGAGGTATACGTGCTTTCCACGTTAGCGATTTTTTCTAATTTTGCCCTTTTTACCCTCTCAGAGGTGGAATTAGCGTCTCTACCCATTCTCAGGAACACACACACATTAGGTTTTTTTTTCTCAAGTCATTGAAAAACGTGTCGAATAACGATTGAATAACATTAAAATATATCGAACCGAAGACGACGTTCTCGCACGTTTTATTGTAGGGGACGAGAGAGAATCAACGGTGATTATACGTGTCGTTTTTTCATTCTTTTTTTTTTCCCCCGTAGGTTTGATAACAAGTATTATCAAATAAATTATATGTCGGACGAGTCCCCTGTCGGGGAAAATAATCATTCGACATGATGAGAATACACGCTCGAGAATTGTACATTTATTCTCCGTCGTATATTACTGTGAGGAATCTGGTAGATACTATGTTCTCGAAAATAATCTGAAAAAGAGAATGGCGTCTTCCGCCTAAATCATTTCCACGCGTTATTCATACGGCAGCGTAGATGATGTATATTATATGGTTTCGTCGACTACTCTTATGGCCGCTGTGATACATTTCGTCGTTTTTTTAAACGTGGCGCTCGTCGATTCGTCGACACGACGACGGTGTTTTAAATATATTGTGAAATTAATGAACGGTTTCGTGTCGAAACGGCCTGCAACGATAACGCGCGACATATTATACATTTTTTTTCCGTGACGATAACTGATGAAAATCCAAAAAAGTGAAAAGGAAAAAAACCATGCAATTGCATAGAATATTCACGTCTCCGCGAATCCGTACTTATGCAGGCGCCACGAACACGATACTCGTAATACTGCGGAATCATTTATAGATCTGGCTCGCATACCGTTTTCGTCAGCAAGGCCAATTAACGTTTTAAATCACCACTCTATATGTCCAACAACAAACCAAGTTTTGTACAACATTCACGTTTATAAAAATATAATATACTCGAAGATATTTTGATAAAAACGTTTATTCGGACCGATCGGGATCAGCGGCGTAATTAGGAATTTGCTCCGTGAAGGAATTGTAGTGAAAACCTGCAAACCTCGTGTCACATTCGAAAACTTCGCAGCAATACAACTGCTACAGCCCGATAAAAACAATAGCGGGTAGTGATTGTATAACTCGTATGGAAAGCATCAAAAACCTCGAGACAAATAGGTCCATATTATATTATTATACACTCGCGTTGTACACATTGGAACGCGGCGGCGTCGTCGACTAATTTTGATATTATTGTCGTTATCGATCGAATTTCTACAGTAAAAACTTCCTTCGGGAGGATCTGTTTCCTTCGTGTTTCTCCTTAAAATCACTCTCCTAATCCGGGTCAAAGATCTATGATCCAGTGTAGATATAATAATAATTCTTATAAGCTATGTCAAATAACACATTGTTCGCACTCATTTATAACAGTTGAGTGGGCACCGACGCCCTTAAAATTAAAAGTTTTTACTTACGACGAAATACATATGGAAAATAAACATTATTCGAGCGAAACGAATGTCAATAATTTATTATTTTACGCAAATCTTAGTATTCCTACTAGTACATACCAAGGATTGGCAACTGGCAGTGGCTCGCGTGTCGCATACGGCTGGGTTAGAAATTTCACTCTACCATTTAGAATTGAACTCTCCGGACGGAAGAAAATATATTATTAAATTTATACGAAAAACACTCGATACAATTTCGAGGACACCTATACCGTAAATATGTAAGTAAATAATGTATTCGTTCATATCGAATGACACGCCGCCGTTAGATCGATAGTTTGCGTATACTTCCGGTATGATTTCGTAGAGTTGAAAGTTTTAACGGATAAAATTATTGTTGTAGTCGATATCGTTCAGAACACGACACCATTTATGACCGATCGAAAAACGGACGAGATTTCAACGAGGTGGCGCGCGACTGACATCGGCGAGTCGGTCTGTAAACGCGATAAATCGTAGAAAACGTGACGAATAAAATCATCCTAGGCGAGGCGCCGAGTCTAGTCAATACGGGTACGCGCGTGCGCGCGTGACATAAATCGACGTCAAATATCGAAGCGGGCGTTGGTGATGGCAGGAGGTGAAGGCAAGGGGCATCCCCTCAATATTCTGCCGAGTCCCTTAAAAACAGGATGTCTTGTAAACCTCCCAAGAGGTCGAATTTTAAAAAATTAGCCAACAGATTTTGATAATTTAAATTACAGCTGAGTATGAATACTAAAAATAACTTTTAAAAAACAACGTTTTTACATTTTTAACACCTATTATCACTTTTAATCCATATAGGAGGAGAATTGTGGAAAGTTCTTTCATAAGGGGTCTTTGCTACAAAACTTAAAACAGCTTTTTCTGAAATTTAGTATTTTACGAAGTCATAAAAATTCGGTTTTCAATGAAGCCCACGGCTTCATAGACTGTGTTTTCCATGAAAACACTCGAAATTTCGAAAAAAAACTACAAAAACAGGTCGTAAAAATATAACGATAACTGCAACGAATGAAAAAAAAGTCCAATGATTCATATCAGAACATAAAATGGCCTAAAAATCGGCGACACAAAGAAATGAGCAAAATAAGCAAAAAAAAAACTAAAACTTGTTTCGTAAAAAAAAAACAACACGAAATAGTCTAAAAATCGGCTCAAAAGTAGAAGAAAACAAAAAAGTATAACGATTAATATCAAACGAAAAATTGCCTTAAAGTCGGCGACTCAACAAAATGTGAGCAAAAACAAGTAAAAAACGTGAAAAAAAACGAAAACTGGTTTCGAAAAAAAAAAACAAACACAAAATAGCCCAAAAATCGGCTCAAAAAAATAAAAAATACGCAAGTCTGACGGACGGCTAACGGTTCATGCAAACGGTATCGTCGTCAGAGTCGGATTCCGTGTGCTCGGAGCCTTCGTCGTCCGGCTTCCAGTCGTCGTCTGACGGCTCCCAGTCCATGGGCTCGGAGCCGTCACCTACAGCGACGATTTCCGTCGGCGAACGATGGAGTTTCGGTCGGCTGTGGTCGGCAACGAATGACCAAAACGGCGGATGCGGTCGTCGAACCGTCCCGTTCACCGAGTGCAGACGACATCCGGACCAAACGCCGTTTCCGGACGATCCGAAGATGTTGCGACCGCCCTTGGTCAGCAGAGACCGGTGCTTACCAGACATGGCGAGCAGAGGTTTTTTCACACAGAACGAAAATCGGAAACAATAGGAAATTCGATTTTGTGCCGGCGGCGTAAAGGCGAAATGGCAATGGGCGGCCGCAGCAATTTCGAAATTTGAGATTTACCAGGTGAAAATAATTTTATTGATTTTCGCGTAACCCGGGGTTCCCGTAGCGGCCGGCAGTCGTATTTTATTTAAGACCAAAGAGATTATAGCGTTTTTATTTATATCATAATTAACTAGACGATTTACATAATATAATATTATTATAATATAGTGTGTTGTATTTTAAAAAATATTACAACGACATAATACTCGAGTTTGTTTTAGATTGCGAATGAAGCGAGTAATGCATTAGTCATAACCACAGGCATATCTCGGTATCCAAGAGGGCAGTTGATATAGTTGCTAATACATTTTATAAGTAAAGAGATGGCTAAATATGTATTATTTATCAATTATTTTGTTTTGTAAAGTATAAAAAAATAATAAATATCCTTGGATTAGTCAATCATGATTTACAATAATTTATATACAATAATTTACATTTATGGAAAATTATATATATGATATTTAAAAATAAAAATAAATATATTTAAAGGTAATTATACTCATATAATAATAACAAAATGTTATTAAATATATAAAATAATGTATTAAAATTATAAAATATCTTTAATAATGAAAAAAACAAAATTCATCGTCGGATAGAAAAAATTCGATTCTTCTATGCTTTTACATAAAACTCCAGGCAAGACCTGTATTTTATTTTTGTTTTTTCATTATTAAAGATATTTTATAATTTCAATATATTTAATAATATTTTGTTATTATAAAATGATATTTATTTGTTCACGTCTTATTATGCAATTGTATTTATTATGAAAAAAAAAAAAACGCGTCGGGGATACGGTAGTGTTAATCCATACCCGTTTGAGTGGTGTTTATGATGATGATACATACGATAATTTATATCCAAATAGGTAAACAGGTAAATTGTGCAAAAATGTCACAATTTGGGGCGCCCCACAAACATGTCCAAAACACGAGTTTGATTTACTTGTCACTTGTTTTCACGGTCATCACCACAAACGTTTATCTATTATACGTAACTATTTGTTTATATATTATATTATATATCAATAATATGCAAGAATGTTGTTATCGTTTCTGGCACTCGCTCGCCCCACGCACTAAACTCGCCGGCCGTACGATTACTGTGACAATAGTTCCCGACCAGTCTACAACACAGGTCACACCGTTTTGTGTGCCGAAGCTTTTTGACATTTGAACAGATTTTTCCTAAAGCGAATTAGTTTGCGTGTACCGTACGGCCGACCATTTTCAAGCTACTCGTCACTTTTTCTTGCCGCCAGTCGAGATGAACAAGAACGCGCTGACCGTCGCCGTACTCGTCTGCTTCGGTGAGTCCGGTCGGCCGTCGTTTTGGGTCGCTTTCGCATTCAGTGGTCGGCATTTTACGCGAATGCCTCAAAATATCATCTCTTTTTCAATCGATCTTCGGGAATTTTCCCCGCGATTTTCCCCGCGAACACGAGCAACCGCTTTATTTTATTGCGATCTATTAATTGTTTGTACATTTTTCTTTTCTTTTTTTTTCGATCTAGTTATTTCTTCAGTCACAGCTGACAACTACGACGAGATGGTGGACCCCCGTTTGATACAGTTGTTGCAAATCGCAAATTTATCTGACCAAATGATTTTTAAAATCGATCAAAAGATTGTCGATTCGTATGATTTGCTGCACAAAATGTGCAGGGAGAACAATAAGTCGGCCTTGTTGACAGTTATGGTGAGACCCTTTATTTCGATCGGTATTATTATTATTGAAAACCTAATAAAACTAATAATTAATCCAAAACGATTTCTCTTAAAAATCAGTAAAGTTTCACAACTATATTTTTCAAATGGATCTTCAAGTTACAAAATATCGTTTTGGTATTCGTTACATGAAATTCGCCTAAATATTTTTAATTTCCAAATAATTAACATAATTTAAAAAAAAATTATCCATTCTACTTAAAATTATTTTTCATTGTATAGGGAAAATAATATTGGATTGTACGTATACAATAGCAAATTTATGTATCACCTAAGACTTGTGTGTAGGAATTTTGGCACATTATTTTACGTATTACTTAATGGATTGTGTAGCACATAAATACTGCTTTTCATAGGAAAATCGTTTAAAACAATTATGATTAACTATGCATAGTATAAAGTTACGCATAATGTGAATATTATGCTTAAGGGCATTAGTCCTGAACTATACGTAATACACACACACACACACACACACACACACACACAAACACACACACACACAAAAATATAATATTATGTATTATACAATAAACATATTATACAGATAAAAATATGAGTAATACACTTCAATATTGGTAAAATCTAAAATTGATTTAAAAAGAAAACTTTGATTATTTTATTTAAAATAATTACTTATTAGTTGTATTTCTGTAGTTCTGTATCGTTCAAAATAAAAAGTAGATATCTTTTATTTTGCGTAGAACCAATTTTCAACTATGCAAAACGATATAATTAAAAAACTATATGATATATCTCACGACCACCGTTCAAAGGATCCTTCAGTGGTAATTAAAAATTACTGCAAGTGAGTAAAATTGAATTTTCGGAGAGAGCTAATGTAGTTTAAAACTATTGTATTTTTTTCCAGGCAATCGAGAGAATTAAAAAATATATTGGAATATTATGCTAATTTTGTAAAATTGTGCTCAAATGAAAAAGAGACCAAAAAAGTTGAAAATGGTTTGAATTTTATTGAAATATTGGTATCGACTGTTTGTCTCGACGACGCCAAATTTTTAATATGTAAACTTTTACGTCTTATTTCTTCTTACAGCTCTTAAAAGGTCATTAAGATATTATAACGATGAGGTACAATTGTCATCTCTACATAAAGTATAATGTCATTGGATTTTGTTTATTTTACAAACAATCCCGAGTCCTCGACTCTATATGTATCACTAATGTTCGGATACCTATTATAAAAAAATAATTTGTAAACATTTTAGTCATCTAGTATTGAATAATATTTAATGAGATTGTTATTTCTATAAAATGTGAAAAAGTAGGAATTATCCGGACAACCAATCCGTTATGATGGTAGCAAATGTTGACTATAGTTAGTGTATTCAATAAGCTATTTTTTAAAATTTCCAAAATGACGGAAATGTACAAAAAAAAAAAAACGTAAAATTTACGCCTTTTGACAGAATAGAATATTTTATTTCACCGAATACTTGAATCTTTCCGTATGCTTGAAAGAGTATAATTTTCAAAAGATTTTGACTTTAGAAATTTGAAAATGTCGAGATTTTTTGTACAGTTCTTCTCCGAGTCTTGTACCTCATCCATTTTTTTTTTATGAAGTATAATATATACGAGTATTGTACATATTATGCTTCAAATAAATACATTTCTCCATTATTTTAATGATTTATTATTTGCATATTTAATTATTGTACGTTGGATAATTATGTTAACATTATTTCAATTTGTTACTTTAGCGGTATACTCGGACTATAATAATTTGATGAAATGTTATGAAACTAAAAAAGATTATTTTCATAAATGCGTTGATTATGAAACAAACGATGCGAACCAAGGTACTGGTAGTAACACACTAGTAACAAAGTCGTCTGGTAACGACTCTCAAAAAGATATATGCAAGTATGTTATTCGAATATGATAAATTATGATTAGAATGTAGGTACTATATGTTATATTGTTATTTATGACAAATTTTTGTCTACAGATTTATGGAACAGGCAAAACTATGTATCGTAAAAGAGATGAACAATTGTGAAAACTTGAAATCCGGTGACATTTTAGTGTCGGCGTATGATAATGTTAGTCGATCGACATTTTGCTCTCAGTACAGTACGAGTATTTCTAGTTCACCTAGTTCAAGTCATAAGATCGGAAGTAATATTTTCGCGGCCACTGCTTTATCTATGATCATCGTTACGTATTTCAACAAGTTTTTAATTATTTAATGTATTTTAGACTTAAACGGACTCGGATGTTAATTTTTATAGAAAACTTTTAACGACAAAATTTCCAAAATAACTAACATTGTATCTATACTTTTGAGTACCCTGTAAGTCAAATAAAAACTGTTACTAGAAAAGTAGAAACGTTTGTCTTTTGAACAGCTAATAATAATAATTATGTTCATACTAACACACATTGTACTGCAATTTATGCGCTTGTATTCGTCGGACGAATTTCATTATATTTCATTACATTTTGCTTTTATCGAGAAATATTTTATATCTTTATAGTTATTTATTGTTATTTATGTAATCAGTTCCGACGGTTTATTTGAAGTATATTTTAATTTAATTTGTTGTACTTTGTGACACATTTTAAATGTCTGATTATTTCCAGATAGAGTTAACGTCTATCGCTTTATACACATTGCGTCATGTTTAGCCGTGATAATTTTACCATCATTGTGGGTTTTTTATTTTATATTGTATCATCGTCTCGCGATTAAAAATATGGACCTACTCGTATAACTAATAATTTACACTCATTGGCTTTTGTTGGACATAGGAATCGTTTATTTGTGCACGACGAAAAAATTAATTAGGTTCAAACCTTTTGTTTTTTCACGTTACGAACCTAATACCGGTATCCACGTGGCTCCGTTTTTTTTTTTAGAAATAATGCACTGCAAACCGTACAATTATTTTCAATGGAACTGATTGGGCACGGAATCAAAAATGAAAACGATGCGTTCAGTGCCGCAATTATGAATTCTGAGGCCCGTGTGCAAGGATTTATTTAGAGGCCCCAAATTAATAATATATTAATTACTTGATCTTTGTATTACTACAGAAATTTTTTAGTATTTTTTAGTACTATAACTTAAATATTTGACGGATTCGCGGAACCGATCAGAAGAATAAATTATGTAAATTTATAAAAATTTGAGCTTCTAAATACCTACTCTATAAATTAGTATAACGAATAATCAAAAAAATAATGAACAACTTAATTCAGTGATCCAAGTCTAGTATCCATACAATAATTAATTGAAATATTTCGCAATAACAGAGAGGGGCCCCTGCGATAATGACTATTATTCTATAAATTATGTCATACTTTATAATATCATTTTCGTAATTTTATTCCTATAATAATTTGTACGTTTTACTATAAAACCGAATTATTTACAGATCCAATGAAGCTTGCATGATATTAATTATCATCTACTTATGCTAATAATAAATTCATTGAAAACAATTACAAAAAAAATCAAAAAACTTTCGAGGTACGAGCCACGAGGAAGTAAAGAATACCAATATAGGCTAAATTCATTTTGAAACGGACAATCTTCAATTTTTAGCTTATGGTTTGGGAAGCCCCTAAGAACCGGAGGCCCGTGTGCATCGCACACCTTGCACACCTTATTGTTGCAGCACTGGCACGCGTTCGTAATGTCGAATCGAACGGAAAATAATCGGTAGAGTTTTCAGATTCTGAGTGAAACCAGTGTGCCACGTGTGTGTGTGTGTGTCTTTGCCTTGTCTATCGACATGGTTTTGAACGGAAGAAATTATCTGATTTTTAACTTGAATAACCGGGTTTCCGGTAACAAACCACGCGTTGCGTCGGCGAATTTTTGGAACCCCCTCCCTCCCCCAAAAGTTTTCAGAATAATCACGAAAGACCGCCGAATTTGGATTGAAACTCACCTTTTTTTTTTTTATTAATAATAGGGAACAGAAAAAAATAAACTCCGACTAAATTGTTCATAATAATTTACTATTACTAAGGCATTGGCGTATCTAGGATTTTAGTACTACGTGTCACTCATTACTAGCGAAAGGCCACCCCACTGCACATGCACCTAGACCAACTATATATATTTATATTACAATGCCGCTCGTTTTCCTTTTTTGATTACAATACATAAAACATAGTTTACGGCGGAAATATTGTAAACTATTTTGCATAAACATGTCGGTATCGATTTTCAAAATAAAAACAAAATAACAATATAACACTTTATTTACAATTTCAAAAATATTGTGAATCGTTTCAATATCATGCATACATATATACACGTAATATAACACTTATCAATTTCTTTACTAATACGAATATATGTTTGAAATTATTCATATATTTTTCTTATTTTCTTAAATTACAATACACATAACACCGGGTCGCCAGTTCTTCTTATATTATGCGTGCGATTAATATTATCATTAATGAATAATAATTGTATTTAAACACAGTCGACAGATCGGTATTTAGGAACTTAATTTTTTCGCTTGGGTATACCCCCCCACCCCCACGAGTGCCTATACTAATTGGAAAAAAGTAATCGTCCGAACGAGTCTTGCTGCGTAACATATCATAATAACATCGTCTTCGACGTTACGATTTTATCGTACCGTAATTTTTACCGTCGTCGGCACCGGTGGCGTTCAACAATTTATTCTCGTCCCGATTTTCGACGTTCTCGATTTTTAGCGCGTTTGTTGATGACTCCCTTCTGTGCAGCATGTACAACCATCTGTTGTAGACAAAAGAAAAACATTCGCGTGTTATTACATTGTAAATAATTATTTATTTGTATTTTTTTTCACGTACAACTTTTCGACAAGAACACGTGTCTCTATATCGGTTAGAGGTATACGTGCTTTCCACGTTAGCGATTTTTTCTAATTTTGCCCTTTTTACTCTCTCAGAGGTGGAATAAGCGTCTCTACCCATTCTCAGGAACACACACACATTCAGTTTTTTTTTCCGAAGTCATTGAAAAACGTATCGAATAACGATTGAATAACATTAAAATATATTTTTTATAACTAAAAAACAAATTGAGTAAAGCACTTCTTCAACACAGCTCCTCCACCTATAATAAATATATCCAAAATGTAACATCGCAAAACTCCTCACTCTGGAGGGCAACAAAAAAAATTTTAAAAACTCAATCAACTCCTTCTCCTTTGCGCAATGAAGACAACTCGTGGGCTATTACTGATATAGATAAAGCAAATTTATTCGGCGAATACTTATCAAAAATCTTTACACCCCATGATATAATTTTAAATAACAACCAAAATCTAATAATCAATCAATCATTGAACGCTGCTTTACCCGTTTCTCTTCCAGCCAAACCTACCAGTCCCGGTGAAATCGACTTTATAATAAAGAAACTTCATAAAAAAAAGCTCCGGGTTATGATCTGATTTCAAATCTAACTGCCAAAACTTACCAAAAAAAGTAATTATATTGTTATCTTACATTTATAATGCAATGTTCCGCCTATCATACTACCCACTAACCTGGAAATTCTCTGAAATTATACTAATCCCTTAACCAAATAAACCTCCCGAATCAGCAACCTCTTACCGCCTTATCAGCCTTCTTCCAACTTTATCCAAAGTGTTCGAAAAGATCCTACTAAAAAGGCTTCTCCCTTTGGCTACCGAAGCAAAAATTATTCCAGATACGCAATTTGGCTTCAAGCCAAACCATTCCACTATTCCCCAATTGCACCGCGTAGTTGATACCATTTCCTCGTCTTTAGAAAAAAAACAATTTTGTGCAGCCACCTTTCTGGACGTATCACAAGCGTTTGACAGGGTCTGGCACGATGGTCTCCTGTATGTGCAGTGCCGTGCCTAGCATAATCAGCGCCCGGTGCGAAGAATCATTTCTAGCGCCCCCACCCCCTCTACCAAATATTTTTATACTTGTAAAAACATTGGGGAAAAGCCGGAGATAGAATCGTCAGATTTACCCTATTTTTCACATTAAACATTTTTGTCGACATGTACATTGTACAAACAAATCTAAAGATGATATGTAAACAGGGAGAGAGCCTTTTTTGAATATATTTTGTGAATAATATTGACAAATACAATAGTATTAATAATTATTATACATTTTATTTGAACTCAGAAATTCACCAAATCTGTATTTATAATATAATAGTTATAACTTATAAGTATGAAATAGTATAAACATGTTATTAAAATAGGTTGTAGTAAACAGTATTTAAGTTAAAATGTTAATCAAAATAAAAAATCGCATCACTGAGTTAATTATTTTTATTAAGGTTACAAGTATTAAAAATGTATATTATGTTAATTATTATTAGTTTAATATTACTAAACTTTTGAATGGATTTATAGTAAATAGTCTTAATAAAATACTATAATAATTAAGTTTTTAAAATATAATAAGTACTTGACTTGATTTTCATAAACTTATTTTTCGAAATTTGATCAATGCGAAGTTTTCAATAACATCATCAAAATTGATAGTTTGTGTCATTTTATTTTCTATTGACAGTATAGCAAGATTCGATAATCTTTATTGAGTCATGGTTGAACGGAGATATGTTTTGATTAGTTTAAGTTTACTGAATGATCTTTCCCCAGATGCAACAGTTACATGAAAAGTAAGTAATAGTCTGTAAGCGATAACTAAATTTGGATACACTGAGCTTAGTTCATATGTTTTTATGCCTAAATAAGTTGCCATTTTTAAATTAGGTATAATTGCTTCTCCTTGATACTTAAAACATTCAATTTCATTCAGTTATTCACTATTCAGGTCTGAACTATATTTTAAAACTAGATCAGCAGCGTGTTTTTTAAGATCTCCAATCGACAACGTATTAAGATGGAACCCAGAAAGAAATTCAAAATCGTTAGCAATGTTCGAAAATGCTAATATTGAGTATTTTAGTAATATTATTTAGATTATAAAAATGCATTTGGCCCCGGTGGTCAATGGCGCCCGGTGCACGCGCACCTCTTGCACCCCCCTAGGCACGGCCCTGTGTATGTGGTTCCAAACATAGATAATATTTTTAATACGAAATCTCTTACATATATTTCAAATTGTGGAGAAATAACTCTAACAAATATTAAAAGTTGACTTACATCTGAAACATCAGTACTTTCGTCTAATGCTATTGAAAAATATGCGAAATTCATCATTATAGTTTGCAATGTTTCACGATTAACACTATCCACATTTTATATTTTTATCGAAAAATGTAATAAAATAAAATAAAATACAGATAAGCGCTAAAATTATATGAAGTAATTTGAAAATGTAGCGCGGGCCAGATAAAAAAGGTACGCGGGCCGCCAGTTGCCCATCCCTGATATATATCAATAATATGCAAGAATGTTGTTATCGTTTCTCGCACTCGCTCGCCCCACGCACTAAACTCGCCGGCCGATTACTGGAAATCGTTCCCGACCAGTCTACAACACAGGTCATACCGTTTTGTCCGCCGAAGCTTTTTGACGTTTGAACGGATTTTTCCTAAAGCGAATTAGTTTGCGTGTACCGTACGGCCGACCATTTTCAAGCTACTCGTCACTTTTTCTTGCCGCCAGTCGAGATGAACAAGAACGCGCTGACCGTCGCCGTACTCGTCTGCTTCGGTGAGTCCGGTCGGCCGTCGTTTTGGGTCGCTTTCGCATTCAGTGGTCGGCATTTTACGCGAATGCCTCAAAATATCATCTCTTTTTCAATCGATCTTCGGGAATTTTCCCCGCGATTTTCCCCGCGAACACGAGCAATCGCTTTATTTTATTGCGATCTATTAATTGTTTGTACATTTTTCTTTTCTTTTTTTTTCGATCTAGTTATTTCTTCAGTCACAGCTGTCAACTACGACGATATGGACCCCCGTTTGATGAGGTTGTTGCAAAGTGTAAATTCAACCGAAACAATGTTTCGTGATACCCATGCAGCGATTACCAATTCGGTATATTTCCTGCAACAAATGTGCCAGAAGAACAATCAGTCGGCCTTGAAGACAGTTATGGTGAGGCCCTTTATTTCGATCGGTATTATTATTATAGAAAACCTAATAAAACTAATAATTAATCCAAAACGATTGCTCTTAAAAATCAGTAAAGTTTCACAACTATATTTTTCAAATGGATCTTCACGTTACAAATATCGTTTTGGTATTCGTTACATGAAATTCGCCGAAATATTTTTTAATTTCCAAATAATTAACAAAATTTAAAAAAAAATCATCCATTCTACTTAAAATTATTTTTCATTGTAAAGGGAAAATAATATTGGATTGTACGTATACAATAGCAAATTTATGTATCACCTAAGACTTGTGTGTAGGAATTTTGGCACATTATTTTACGTATTACTTAATGGATTGTGTAGCACATACATACTGCTTTTCATAGGAAAATCGTTTAAAACAATTATGTTTAACTATGCATAGTATAAAGTTACGCATAATGTGAATATTATGCTTAAGGGCATTAGTCCTGAACTATACGTAATACACACACACACACACACACACACACACACAAATATAATATGTATTATACAATAAAAATATTATACAGATAAAAATATGAGTAATACACTTCAATATTGGTAAAATCTAAAATTGATTTAAAAAGAAAACTTTGATTATTTTATTTAAAATATTTACTTATTAGTTGTATTTCTGTAGTTCTGTATCGTTCAAAATAAAAAGTAGATATCTTTTATTTTGCGTAGAACCAATTTTCAACTATGCAAAACGATATAATTAAAAAACTAGTTGATATAGTTCACGACTTCCGTTCAAAGGATCCTTCAGTGGTTATTAAAAATAACTGCAAGTGAGTAAAATTGAATTTTCGAAGAGAGCTAATGTAGTTTAAAACTATTGTATTTTTTTCCAGGCAATCGAGAGAATTAAAAAATATATTGGAATATAATGCTAATTTCGTAAAATTGTGCTTAAATGAAACCGAGACCAAAAAAGTTGAAAATGGTTTGAATTTTATTGAAATATTGGTATCGACTGTTTGTCTCGACGACGCCAAATTTTTAATATGTAAACTTTTACGTCTTATTTCTTCTTACAGCTCTTAAAAGGTCATTAAGATATTATAACGATGAGGTACAATTGTCATCTCTACATAAAGTATAATGTCATTGGATTTTGTTTATTTTACAAATAATCCCGAGTCCTCGACTCTATATGTATCACTAATGTTCGGATACCTATTATAAAAAAATAATTTGTAAACATTTTAGTCATCTAGTATTGAATAATATTTAATGAGATTGTTATTTCTATAAAATGTGAAAAAGTAGGAATTATCCGGACAACCAATCCGTTATGATGGTAGCAAATGTTGACTATAGTTAGTGTATTCAATAAGCCATTTTTTAAAATTTCCAAAGTCGACGGAAATGTACAAAAAAAAAAAAAACGTAAAATTTACGCCATACAGGCTTTTGACAGAATAGAATATTTTATTTCACCGAATACTTGAATCTTTCCGTATGCTTGAAAGAGTATAATTTTCAAAAGATTTTGACTTTAGAAATTTGAAAATGTCGAGGTTTTTTGTACAGTTCTTCTCCGAGTCTTGTACCTCATCCATTTTTTTTTTATGAAGTATAATATATACGAGTATTGTACATATTATGCTTCAAATAAATACATTTCTCCATTATTTTAATGATTTATTATTTGCATATTTAATTATTGTACGTTGGATAATTATGTTAACATTATTTCAATTTGTTACTTTAGCGGCATACTCGGAGTTTAATAATTTTAAGAAATGTACTTCAGGAAAAACTAAAGGAGATTTTTTTTTTAAATGCTTTGAATATAAGTCGGCTAATGACGACTTTGAAAAAGATCAATGCAAGTATGTTATTCGAATATGATAAATTATGATTAGAATGTAGGTACTATATGTTATATTGTTATTTATGACAAATTTTTGTCTACAGATTTATGGAACAGCTAAATTTATGTATCGTAAAAGCGATGAACAATAATTGTGAAAACTTGAAATCCGGTGACATTTTCGTGTCGGCGTATGATAAAGTTAGTCGACCGACATTTTGCTCTCAGTACAGTACGAGTATCTACATTACGTATTACTAGTTCACATAAGATCGGTAGTAATATTTTCGCGGCCACTGCTTTATCTATGATCATCGTTACGTATTTCAACAAGTTTTTAATTATTTAATGTATTTTAGACTTAAACGGTCTCGGATGTTAATTTTTAAAGAAAACTTTTAACGAAAAAATTTCCAAAATAACTAACATTGTATCTATACTTTTGAGTACCCTGTAAGTAAATGCAAACTGTTACTAGAAAAGTAGAAACGTTTGTCTTTTGAACAGCTAATAATAATAATTATGTTCATACTAACACACGTTGCACTGCAATTTATGCGCTTGTATTCGTCGGACGAATTTCATTATATTTCATTACATTTTGCTTTTATCGAGCAATATTTTATATTTTTATAGTTATTTATTGTTATTTATCTAATCAGTTCCGACGGTTTATTTGAATTATATTTTAATTTAATTTGTTGTACTTTGTGACTCATTTTAGATGTCTGATTATTTCGTCTATCGCTTTATATACAGTGCGTCATGTTTAGCCGTAATCATTTTACCATCATTGTTGGTTTTTTATTTTATATTGTATCATCGTCTCGCGATTAAAAATGTGGACCTACTCGTATGACTAATAATTTACACTCATTGGCTTTTGTTGGACATAGGAATCGTTTATTTGTGCACGACGAAAAAATTAATTAGGTTCAAACCTTTTGTTTTTTCACGTTACGAACATTATACCGGTATCCACGTACAATACATTAAACATTAAACCATTGATTAAGTATTAAGTATGTACTTAATCAATGATTAAACATAGTTTACGGCGGAAATATTGTAAACTAGTTTGCATAAACATGTCGGTATCGATTTTCAAAATAAAAACAAAATAACAATATAACAATTTATTTTCAATTTCAAAAATATTGCGAATCGTTTCAATATCATTCATATATATACGTAATATAACACTTATCAATTTCTATACTAATACGAATATATGTTTGAAATTATTCTTATATTTTTCTTATTTTCTTAAATTACAATACACATAACACCGGGTCGCCAGTTCTTCTTATATTATGCGTGCGATTAATATTATCATAAATGAATAATAATTGTATTTAAACACAGTCGACAGATCGGTATTTAGGAACTTAATTTTTTCGTTTGGGTATACCCCCCCCCCCACCCCCACGAGTGCCTATACTAATTGGAAAAAAGTAATCGTCCGAACGAGTCTTGCTGCGTAACACATCATACTAACATCGTCTTCGACGTTACGATTTTATCGTACCGTAATTTTTACCGTCGACGGCACCGGTGGCGTTCAACATTTTATTCTCGTCCCGATTTTCGACGTTCTCGATTTTTAGCGCGTCTGTTGATGACTCCCTTCTGTGCAGCATGTACAACTATCTGTTGTAGACAAAAGAAAAACATTCGCGTGTTATTACATTGTAAATAATTATTTATTTGTATTTTTTTTTTTTTTGTATTTGTTATTTTTTTTCACGTACAACTTTTTGACAAGAACACGTGTCTCTATATCAGTTAGAGGTATACGTGCTTTCGCCGTACTCGTCTGCTTCGGTGAGTCCGGTCGGCCGTCGTTTTGGGTCGCTTTCGCATTCAGTGGTCGGCATTTTACGCGAATGCCTCAAAATATCATCTCTTTTTCAATCGATCTTCGGGAATTTTCCCCGCGATTTTCCCCGCGAACACGAGCAATTGCTTTATTTTATTGCGATCTATTAATTGTTTGTACATTTTTCTTTTCTTTTTTTTTCGATCTAGATATTTCTTCAGTCGCAGCTGACACCAGCGGCATGATGGTCTCCCGTTTGATGCAGTTGTTGCAAAGCGTAAATTTATCCGAAACAATGATTTTTGAAATCGATCAAACGATTACCGGGTTGTCTGATTTGCTGCAAATAATGTGCCAGAAGAACAATCAGTCGGCCTTGGAGACAGTTACGGTGAGACCCTTTATTTCGATCGGTATTATTATTATAGAAAACCTAATAAAACTAATAATTAATCCAAAACGATTGCTCTTAAAAATCAGTAAAGTTTCACAACTATATTTTTCAAATGGATCTTCACGTTACAAATATCGTTTTGGTATTCGTTACATGAAATTCGCCGAAATATTTTTTAATTTCCAAATAATTAACAAAATTTAAAAAAAAATCATCCATTCTACTTAAAATTATTTTTCATTGTAAAGGGAAAATAATATTGGATTGTACGTATACAATAGCAAATTTATGTATCACCTAAGACTTGTGTGTAGGAATTTTGGCACATTATTTTACGTATTACTTAATGGATTGTGTAGCACATACATACTGCTTTTCATAGGAAAATCGTTTAAAACAATTATGTTTAACTATGCATAGTATAAAGTTACGCATAATGTGAATATTATGCTTAAGGGCATTAGTCCTGAACTATACGTAATACACACACACACACACACACACAAATATAATATGTATTATACAATAAAAATATTATACAGATAAAAATATGAGTAATACACTTCAATATTGGTAAAATCTAAAATTGATTTAAAAAGAAAACTTTGATTATTTTATTTAACATAATTACTTATGAGTTGTATTTCTGTAGTTCTGTATCGTTCAAATTAAAAAGTAGATATCTTTTATTTTGCGTAGAGCCAATTTTCAACTATGCATAACGATACAATTAAAAAACTAGTTGATATAGATCACGACTTCCGTTCAAAGGATCCTTCAGTGGTTTTTAAAAATTACTGCAAGTGAGTAAAATTGAATTTTCGAAGAGAGCTAATGTAGTTTAAAACTATTGTATTTTTTTCCAGGTAATCGAGAGAATTAAAAAATATATTGGAATATAATGCTAATTTCGTAAAATTGTGCTTAAATGAAACCGAGACCAAAAAAGTTGAAAATGGTTTGAATTTTATTGAAATATTGGTATCGACTGTTTGTCTCGACGACGCCAAATTTTTAATATGTAAACTTTTACGTCTTATTTCTTCTTACAGCTCTTAAAAGGTCATTAAGATATTATAACGATGAGGTACAATTGTCATCTCTACATAAAGTATAATGTCATTGGATTTTGTTTATTTTACAAATAATCCCGAGTCCTCGACTCTATATGTATCACTAATGTTCGGATACCTATTATAAAAAAATAATTTGTAAACATTTTAGTCATCTAGTATTGAATAATATTTAATGAGATTGTTATTTCTATAAAATGTGAAAAAGTAGGAATTATCCGGACAACCAATCCGTTATGATGGTAGCAAATGTTGACTATAGTTAGTGTATTCAATAAGCCATTTTTTAAAATTTCCAAAGTCGACGGAAATGTACAAAAAAAAAAAAAACGTAAAATTTACGCCATACAGGCTTTTGACAGAATAGAATATTTTATTTCACCGAATACTTGATAGAGTATGCTTGAAAGAGTATAATTTTCAAAAGATTTTGACTTTAGAAATTTGAAAATGTCGAGGTTTTTTGTACAGTTCTTCTCCGAGTCTTGTACCTCATCCATTTTTTTTTTATGAAGTATAATATATACGAGTATTGTACATATTATGCTTCAAATAAATACATTTCTCCATTATTTTAATGATTTATTATTTGCATATTTAATTATTGTACGTTGGATAATTATGTTAACATTATTTCAATTTGTTACTTTAGCGGTATACTCGGACTATAATAATTTGATGAAATGTTATGAAACTAAAAAAGATTATTTTTATAATTGCTTTAATTATAAGTCGGCTATTGACGACTTTTATAAAGATCAATGCAAGTATGTTATTCGAATATGATAAATTATGATTAGAATGTAGGTACTATATGTTATATTGTTAATTATGACAAATTTTTGTCTACAGATTTATGGAACAGGTAAAACTATGTATCGTAAATGGGATGAACAATTGTGAAAACTTGAAATCCGGTGATATTTTAGTGTCGGCGTATGATAATGTTAGTCGACCGACATTTTGCTCTCAGTACAGTACGAGTATCTACATTACGTATTACTAGTTCACATAAGATCGGAAGTAATATTTTCGCGGCCACTGCTTTATCTATGATCATCGTTACGTATTTCAACAAGTTTTTAATTATTTAATGTATTTTAGACTTAAACGGACTCGGATGTTAATTTTTATAGAAAACTTTTAACGACAAAATTTCCAAAATAACTAACATTGTATCTATACTTTTGAGTACCCTGTAAGTCAAATAAAAACTGTTACTAGAAAAGTAGAAACGTTTGTCTTTTGAACAGCTAATAATAATAATTATGTTCATACTAACACACATTGTACTGCAATTTATGCGCTTGTATTCGTCGGACGAATTTCATTATATTTCATTACATTTTGCTTTTATCGAGAAATATTTTATATCTTTATAGTTATTTATTGTTATTTATGTAATCAGTTCCGACGGTTTATTTGAAGTATATTTTAATTTAATTTGTTGTACTTTGTGACACATTTTAAATGTCTGATTATTTACAGATAGAGTTAACGTCTATCGCTTTATACACAGTGATAATTTTACCATCATTGTTGGTTTTTTATTTTATATTGTATCATCGTCCCACGATTAAAAATATGGACCTACTCGTATAACTAATAATTTACACTCATTGGCTTTTGTTGGACATAGGAATCGTTTATTTGTGCACGACGAAAAAATTAATTAGGTTCAAACCTTTTGTTTTTTCACGTTACGAACCTAATAACGGTATCCACGTGGCTCCGTTTTTTTTTATAGAAATAATGCACTGCAAACCATACAATTATTTTCAATGGAACTGATCGGGCACGGAATCAAAAATGAAAACGACGCGTTCAGTGCCGCAATTATGAATTCTGAGGCCCGTGTGCAAGGATTTATTTAGAGGCCCCAAATTAATAATATATTTGTTACTTGATCTTTGTATTACTACAGAAATTTTTTAGTATTTTTTAGTACTATAACTTAAATATTTGACGGATTCGCGGAACCGATCAGAAGAATAAATTATGTAAATTTATAAAAATTTGAGCTTCTAAATACCTCCTCTATAAATTAGTATAACGAATAATCAAAAAAATAATGAACAACTTAATTCAGTGATCCAAGTCTAGTATCCATACAATAATTAATTGAAATTTTTCGCAATAACAGAGAGGGGCCCCTGCGATAATGACTATTATTCTACAAATTATGTCATAGGTACTTTATAATATCATTTTCGTAATTTTATTCCTATAATAATTTGTACGTTTTACTATAAAACCGAATTATTTACAGATCCAATGAAGCTTGCATGATATTAATTATCATCTACTTATGCTAATAATAAATTCATTGAAAATAATTACAAAAAAAATCAAAAAACTTTCGAGGTACGAGCCACGAGGAAGTAAAGAATACCAATATAGGCTAAATTCATTTTGAAACGGACAATCTTCAATTTTTAGCTTATGGTTTGGGAGGCCCCTAAGAACCGGAGGCCCGTGTGCATCGCACACCTTGCACACCCTATTGTTGCGGCACTGGCACGCGTTAGTAATGTCGAATCGAACGGAAAATAATCGGTAGAGTTTTCAGATTCTGAGTGAAACGAGTGTGCCACGTGTTTGTGTGTGTGTGTGTTTGCCCTGTCTATCGACATGGTTTTGAACGGAAGAAATTATCTGATTTTTAACTTGATTAACCGGATTTCCGGTAACAAACCACGCGTTGCGTCGGCGCATTTTTGGAACCCCCTCCCCCCCCAACAGTTTTCAGAATAATCACGAAAGACCACCGAATTTTGATTGAAACTCACCTTTTTTTTTTTATTAATAATAGGGAACAGAAAAAAATAAACTCCGACTAAATTGTTCATAATAATTTACTATTACTAAGGCATTGGCGTATCTAGGATATTAGTACTACGTGTCACTCATTACTAGCGAAAGGCCACCCCACTGCACATGCACCTAGACGTCCTAGACCAACTATATATATTTATATTACAATGCCGCTCGTTTTCCTTTTTTGATTACAATACATAAAACATAGTTTACGGCGGAAATATTGTAAACTATTTTGCATAAACATGTCGGTATCGATTTTCAAAATAAAAACAAAATAACAATATAACAATTTATTTACAATTTCAAAAATATTGCGAATCGTTTCAATATCATTCATATATATACGTAATATAACACTTATCAATTTCTATACTAATACGAATATATGTTTGAAATTATTCTTATATTTTTCTTATTTTCTTAAATTACAATACACATAACACCGGGTCGCCAGTTTTTCTTATATTATGCGTGCGATTAATATTATCATTAATGAATATTAATTGTATTTAAACACAGTCGACAGATCGGTATTTAGGAACTTAATTTTTTCGTTTGGGTTTGCCCCCCCCCCCACCCACGAGTGCCTATACTAATTGGAAAAAAGTAATCGTCCGAACGAGTCTTGCTGCGTAACACATCATAATAACATCGTCTTCGACGTTACGATTTTATCGTTCCGTAATTTTTACCGTCGACGGCACCGGTGGCGTTCAACATTTTATTCTCGTCCCGATTTTCGACGTTCTCGATTTTTAGCGCGTCTGTTGATGACTCCCTTCTGTGCTGCATGTACAACCATCTGTTGTAGACAAAAGAAAAACATTCGCGTGTTATTACATTGTAAATAATTGTTTATTTGTATTTTTTTTCACGTACAACTTTTCGACAAGAACACGTGTCTCTATATTTTTTAGAGGTATACGTGCTTTCCACGTTAGCGATTTGATCTAATTTTGCCCTTTTTACCCTCTCAGAGGTGGAATAAGCGTCTCTACCCATTCTCAGGAACACACACACATTCGGTTTTTTTTTCCGAAGTCATTGAAAAACGTGTCGAATAACGATTGAATAACATTAAAAGATATCGAACCGAAGACGACGTTCTCGCACGTTTTATTGTAGGGGACGAGAGAGAATCAACGGTGATTATACGTGTCGTTTTTTCATTCTTTTTTTTTTCCCCCGTAGGTTTGATAACAAGTATTATCAAATAAATTATATGTCGGACGAACAAACCGAATCAACCGAACCGGTTTCCGTCGGGTCTCATTATTGTCGTGTCGGGGAAAATAATCATTCGACATGATGAGAATACACGCTCGAGAATTGTACATTTATTCTCCGTCGTATATTACTGTGAGGTATCTGGTAGATACTATGGACTCGAAAATAATCTGAAAAAGAGAATGGCGTCTTCCGCCTAAATCATTTCCGCGCGTTATTCATACGGCAGCGTAGATGATGTATATTATATGGTTTCGTCGACTACTCTTATGGCCGCTGTGATACATTTCGTCGTTTTTTTAAACGTGGCGCTCGTCGATTCGTCGACACGACGACGGTGTTTTAAATATATTGTGAAATTAATGAACGGTTTCGTGTCGAAACGGCCTGCAACGATAACGCGCGACATATTATACATTTTTTTTCCGTGACGATAACTGACGAAAATCCAAAAAAGTGAAAAGGAAAAAAACCATGCAATTGCATAGAATATTCACGTCTCCGCGAAGCCGTACTTTATGCAGGCGCCACGAACACGATACTCGTAATACTGCGGAATCATTTATAGATCTGGCTCGCATACCGTTTTCGTCAGCAAGGCCAATTAACGTTTTAAATCACCACTCTATATGTCCAACAACAGACCAAGTTTTGTACAACATTCACGTTTATAAAAATATAATTTACTCGAAGATATTTTGATAAAAACGTTTATTCGGACAGATCGGGATCAGCGGTGTAATTAGGAATTTGCTCCGTGAAGGAATTGTAGTGAAAACCTGCAAACCTCGTGTCACATTCGAAAACTTCGCAGCAATACAACTGCTACAGCCCGATAAAAACAATAGCGGGTAGTGATTGTATAACTCGTATGGAAAGCATCAAAAACCTCGAGACAAATAGGTCCATATTATATTATTATACACTCGCGTTGTACACATTGGAACGCGACGGCGTCGTCGACTAAGTTTGATATTATTGTCGTTATCGATCGAATTTCTACAGTAAAAACTTCCTTCGGGAGGATCTGTTTCCTTCGTGTTTCTCCTTAAAATCACTCTCCTAATCCGGGTCAAAGATCTATGATCCAGTGTAGAATGTAGATATTATAATAATTCTTAT
Source organism: Drepanosiphum platanoidis (assembly GCA_948098885.1). Taxonomy (NCBI): domain Eukaryota; kingdom Metazoa; phylum Arthropoda; class Insecta; order Hemiptera; family Aphididae; genus Drepanosiphum; species Drepanosiphum platanoidis. The sequence goes on along the minus strand of OX402529.1, from coordinate 3,866,791 downwards.
AAGCTATGTCAAATAACACATTGTTCGCCCTCATTTATAACAGTTGAGCGGGCACCGACGCCTTTAAAATTAAAAGTTTTTACTTACGACGAAATATATATGGAAAATAAACATTATTCGAGCGAAACGAATGTCAATAATTTATTATTTTACGCAAATCTTAGTATTCCTACTAGTACATACCAAGGATTGGCAACTGGCAGTGGCTCGCGTGTCGCATACGGCTGGGTTAGAAATTTCACTCTACCATTTAGAATTGAACTCTCCGGACGGAAGAAAATATATTATTAAATTTATACGAAAAACACTCGATACAATTTCGAGGACACCTATACCGTAAATATGTAAGTAAATAATGTATTCGTTCATATCGAATGATATGAACGCCGCCGTTTACTTTGATTACTAATTTTTCAGTATTTAAATCAAGACTCGAAAGAAGACTCGTGAAAATAAACGGTAGCATATACGTCGAATAGATTTACAAATGCACATTTAACGACTTAAATAAATGCGAACTGCAAAAAAAAATAAATAATCGATTTATTTGTGCTGTGGCCCGCAAGCGTTTTTAGTTTTAGAACAATAGCCCTTTAAACGACTTCGAGTTGCCCATCCCTGGTATATAATGAATAATATCGTCAGTTGTTAAATGCGATTTTATTAAGTTTTTTTAACATTTATTAACTTGCGTATGTTACGGTCCACAGGCGTCTCGAGTTCCAGAGATTATTAGGTATATACTCAGTGCCGCAACAATTGGGTGTGCAAGGTGTGCGATGCACACGGGCCTCCGGTTCTTAGGGGCCTCCCAAACCATAAGCTAAAAATTGAAGATTGACCGTTTCAAAATGAATTAGCCTATATTGGTATTCTTTACTTCCTCGTGGCTCGTACCTCGAATGTTTTTTGATTTTTTTGTAATTGTTTTCAATGAATTTATTATTAGCATAAGTAGATGATAATTAATATCATGCGAGCTTCATTGGATCAATAAATAATTCGGTTTTATAGTAAACGGATATTGATGATATCAGTAATATTCTTTTTCATGGAAACCTGGTGCGATAGTAGTCAATTTTATTGACGTACAAATTATTATAGGAATAAAATTACGAAAATGATATTATAAAGTATGACATAATTTGTAGAATATTAGTCATTATCGCAGGGGCCCTCTCTGTTATTGCGAAATGTTTCAAATAATTATTGAATGATTAGAATGGATACTAGACTTGGATCACTGAATTAAGTTGTTCATTATTTTTTTGATTATTCGTTATACTAATTATTTATAGAGGAGGTATTTAGAAGCTCAAATTTTTATAAATTTACACAATTTATTCTTCTGATCGGTTCCGCGAATCCGTCAAATATTACCGCGATAATGCATTTCACATTAAATTCATGTTTATTTAGGCGCTTTGATTTCATTACCGATTTAAATTGTTATAAATTAGTATAGTATATGTGTCAGATTACAGATGATTCAATTTAAGTTATAGTACTAAAAAATACTAAAAAATTTCTGTAGTAATACAAAGATCAAGTAATAAATATATTATTAATTTGGGGCCTCTAAATAAATCCTTGCACACGGGCCTCAGAATTCATAATTGCGGCACTGTATATACTCCAATAACGTCGAGTGAATTGTAATTAATATAGTACTATGTGTGATCGCAGCGCGTCCGGGTACTTACACGTAGAGAAAAATGGTCGGGAACGTGATTGATGCGGTGACCAGGAAATATGCGCTCGGGAAGAACGACACGGTGGACTCGTACACGTAACTATACAGCGGGCCGCAAAAAATTGGCACGACGTTTTCTCCGATACCGGTGACCGCACTCACCTGACCTGAAACGCATATTGAAATTGAATACCTCTATACGGATATCTCGTCGAGAGCCACCTAAAATATTATACGGGTCGCCTTCCGAGAGCCGTACGCTCGCGATATCCCTCGCGTTATAAAGACAATAAATCGAACGCTGCGTTCGTTTTGTTTTTACTCGCAACTAAACATTATTGTTATTTAATCTAAATATCTAAATGTCTCGGTGTGAAATGTAAAAAAAAAAAAAAATCTCGTTATTTTTAACTTTAATTCAATCATTTTCAATAAATTATTCTTTGTTGCATTATTATTGCTGTTAAACCTCAAGACGTGGTGGTTTTATTGGGTTCGTTTTACACAAAAAACATTGTTTTACAATCATTTTCTTCGTGATTTTCAATTTACAGAAAAAATATTTTTACAGAACACGGGTACTCGAAACAATTTTGAAAGAATAACCTACACGATTTTTGGAAAATAAAAACTCCATAAAAAGCTATCTAAAGATTTAACAACACTATAAGAATGAAAATTAATTTAATAATTTATAGAAAAACATTGAAATTGACTAATATTGTAAAAAATTGTAGTTTTAAGCTTTATACTCGTATATACAAATATATATATATATATAGAATTCAATAACCTTTAAAATCTTTATTAACGCGAGAGGTACCGCAATCATTATAGAACTATCGTGGAATACCCTTCACATATTTTACAATTAATACTTTAGTTTATACTTTATATAGTTTATACCACTAACCGAGTTCTTCAGCTGGAATTATTTTGTTGATTATTGATTTCATGGATATTATGGCAGGTCCTTGTAGAACATTCACGAACACACCTGTAATGTAAAAACATGTCAAGGTTTCAATTAGAAATGCAATACTCTCAATGGGACCAATAGAAACCAATAGAAAATGTAGTTGGCAGTAGAATAATAATAATAATACGTAATAACGATTGGTGGTCGCGGTTCGTAAATGCAATGATTTGCGATTATAGATTTCAAAAACGAAAACAGAGCAACGACGACGATGAGTCGAATATAATGAGTTTTGCTGACGAAAACAAAAGTTATTATTTTCAACGTCTATATTACTTCTTGAGTAGAAAAATTATTTTCTTGTCCACAGTAAATAATATGTTTCAACCAATATTACGTCATGGGACGTACGCACATGTTTTAAGGTTTTTTACTTATCGCACGGAGATAATATGTTGGTTTTTCAGCATTTGTCACGTATGGCGTTGTAATTTAAAAATATATGGTAATTTGATTACATAATATTATAATGAGATACAATATGGATTTTTTAGGAAAAGGGATTTTTTTTCGCGATCGAATGAGTGAATAAAAAGGAAAATACCTATTTTAGCCGAGTTTACGATATAATATTGGAACGGATCTCTTTGGTGCACCTAATAAAACAGGCGATATTGGTAACAAATAATAATAATATTGTCCACGTATGATTTGCTTCCGCAGCTGACCTTACCGGTATCCTTTCTTTATCACTCACCGGAGTAGAATATGGTTTCACTCTTGGCAAAAGCGAATATGAACTGCGATGAAAATTTCGCGGTAGTAGCCACAACACCGATCAGCGCGTCGTCGACGCCAAACTTTCTGATCAAAAATCCAAGCGTGAACAACGTGCCTGTGGAAGACGATTCGAGTAGGTTTAGTTGGGCACAGTAATTTAATAAATTATATAAAATGTGAAATGTATATTATTATAATAGTTGCGCGTTATTGGCGAAAACGCAACAAATCATATATTTCGCAGTAGTATACTTCACCGACCCGCGAGATTGACGCACATCGAAGTCGTCGAGAACATGCTGTAGTTCAATTCGTTCCAATTGAACTTGACTCGAGTAAACAAGTACGCGACGCCTTTATCACCTTTTAACAGTCCAAACGAAAAAAATACTAGTCAGTGCATATGTTCAAGTAATGTGGTAAAAGATTATTGTAACACAATAAAAACTTTTTACACGCAACATGTGAGTAATTGTGTTTTTTCATTTGATTTGATTGATTAAAAAAAAATGTTCCAACGTAACTCAATCTATTCAAAGTACGTTATACGTATGTTACAGGGACAACAAATCTAATTCATTACTACCGGAAACTTTTTATTTTAAACTGCGTTCATTCTAGTGTAACATGGTGCAATTGCAGTCTCGTTGCAAGTTGCAGTTGCACGTAAAGCACACACGGCTGATGTACTAGGAATGTACAACACTTGCCAAATATTCGGCTGGCCGTTGGAAAATGTTTGTAATTTTTTAATTTTCAATCAATAGATTGAAAAAAATCAAATAACAAAATAGAAATCAAGAAAAAAATCAGACTACAGATATTTATTTATTTGTCTACGTGTATTTGGCAAACACGTTGTGTCGGAGCGTGTACCAATGTTTATTTATTGATAGATGTAATGATGTGATGTGTCGTCGGTTTCGAACTTAATAATACATAAATCATGGGAGTTTATATTTTAAAATGTTTTTGTCGAGATCAAGCAGCATTGATAATTGACCTAAGCTGCTTATAATCTTATATATTATTATATCAATATTTAATTTTAATAGTTCTATAAAAAAAAAAAAAAAACAATTTTAAACAATGAATTATTTTTATTTGTATAGAAAAATAATTCCAATTTCTTTATTTTTAAACAGCGTATAATAACGTTACAATAATGTTTGACATAGATTAAGTTGACGGACGAGAGAATTATTATGCATCGCCGAGAAATAACTATACAGATACTTCCTGTAATATAATACTGGATTATCAAAAATTACGTCACACGCAATATTATTATCTAATATCAATGTATCCGCTCGTGCATAGAAAATTAAATCTATTGTGCATAACACGAGGCTACCGTTTTCTTTACAATGCGAGCAATTATTGTGACAAATTGTTATTAGTGAACCCATCACGGGTCCACGCGTAAAAATCTCTAGCATGCTCGAAGAAATAAATTCGAAACATTATTATAATTACAATTTCGATTTTCAACCGGTTTTAGTATGGGCGTATATTCGGGAAACAATGGTGAAACTCCATGCCACCTCCAACCTCTAAGCCCCTCCCAAAAATAACTTATCCATATGTTTGTAGAAGTTATTAGAGTAAACGTTTTTTTTTTCTTTCTAGTTTTTAGTTAAAGCGATCAGTCGGTATGCAAAATATGTATTTACGAATCGTTAAAGTTCTCATATAATTAAAATGATTTAATTGAAAATTATTATTAGTGAGCAGCAGCAGCAACGTTAATGCATATTATTAGTACCTACTATTCAATTATTGTAATAAAACTCTGATAATTAAAATGCAATAAAATATAAAATCATTACTGAGCTAATTTTAGAGCCATATAGAATAAAATTTATTGATTATATAGTAAGTATAAATATCGTTTTAATAATTTAAAAAAAAAAAAAAGAATGATTAAAATGAAAAAAAGGAAAAAACGGCGACTTATTTTTTATAGTGTTTTCCTTTCGTCATACGGTAAACGTACTACGTAGTGCATCTTAAAATGGGTCGTTTTTGAGAAAACAAGTTTTCAAAACATTACACATTTTCTTAAAATCATACTCCGTTGAACATTATATCTGTCATGATTTTGATACAACAAAGATGTATTTCGTGTTTACGTGATATTCAATTTAACGAGGTTTTTATGATTTACGAAGCATTTTTTATTTACTTTGAATTTAGAATGATTTTAAATTAATGTAAATATTTATCTACATTTATTATTATCATAAACGATAAATATATATTTATAGACTCATAAAATATGATTTGCGGATGGGCTGATTTTCGAATTAACAAATAAAATACAGTCGAAACGTTTTCTCGATTCATATATAACGAGTCCACTGTGATGTTTAAAACAGTTTAAAAAAAAATGTATAATTAGTTTTTTTTTCGACTTTTATTTCCTGATTTTTCGTTTTAGTTTTTTTTTTGCCAAAGCAAACTTAACCATAATTCGATATACCGAACTGTTCAAAAGTCGCCGCGTTCTACGTCTGTTTGGAGTTTCGTGTCATTAGAGTGCTATTATAACTGTATTTAATTACATTTTACTAACTATTTACCATAATATTTATGCCCTATAATATTATCTAATTGACTAATTAAACGACGGCTGATTATCGTCATAGTGTTGACAGTTATATCAGTAATTTATATGTCTATTAGGTTTTTCTGTAATTTATCGCAGTCGACATAATAAGCAATGTGACATTATGTTTTTAAAACAGTCACGTTTATAATGTAATCCGATATGTCTCGAATCTACACGATTGTTGTAACTTATTGTATTTGCAAAATGTTTTAAATTAATTTACTTACACGGGGGAAAAAAGGGAAAACGTTTAAACATTACATTAATCGCGCAAACATGACGCTGTAGGTTTATTTATTTATTATTGTTTTATTGAGAACTATATTATAACGTTATTAGTACCGCACCGTTTAAGACAACACCGCAAACAATGTATGGCGTTTTTCACTTCCGAAAACATAAAATATACAAAATATTACGATTTATTTACCTTGTAGCGGACCCATGATTCCTGTTATGAGTATCGTCAAGACGATGACTTTCATTCTGCGATTGTTCTTTGCCTTCTTGAACGTCACCTTGAATGCGTCCATTATGTGTTTCAAATCGAAAAAGAACTTGACTCGACTCCAGAGCGACATTCTCTGGACTTTGTCAGATTCTTTTTTCACTTGTCTGGTGTCGTGAATGTGCACGTGAGCCATCCAAATGCTGATGAAACAGAGTATCGTAGCAATGGAGTAGACGCCGACGAATCCGATCGCACGGTACAATATACCCGACATACCGGTGCCGATCGGAAGACACAAAGCCATCGTTGCATTTACTAAACCCACCCTTAAGGTTTTGTTTTTATCCTGCGTGAAAAACAGAAAGGAAACTCAAGTCAACGTGTGCTGCGTTCAACCGATGACGATAACGAACGAGATATTATTTTAACAACACTCGAGTTATGTGTCCCCGAGATATTCAATCGATTTAATCGAACACGAGTCGGGTAATTCGTTTCGAATTGGGTCTATAGAAATAAAATAAAATAAACATAGAATAAACGCGTGTGTTTCAGAATCTCGGTCGTAAAACGTGATACTTACGGTTTTTTTTTAATCATAAAACGGTAATAAGAAAAAAGAATTCACACAGAATTTTCACCACCACCCGCGCTGTACTTTAAACTTGAAAATTGAGATTTTTTTCTGAAATAAACGCGCTTTCCGATCGTGGTCTTACCGTACTGATGTCTCCGATGTAAGAAAATACGGCCATGTAAAGGACTGTCCAGTATCCCGTGACGGCTATTGTCAGCGATTGCCACAGACCCGACACTTCCATCGGCAGCTGGTCGAAAAAGTAAACGCAAACCAATAGCCCGATGTTCCGGGCGACTTCCCCGTAAATGGGCAACAGCATGCATGGTCTCCTCAGACGGTTCCGGTCACTCCACGAGCCGAGGAACAGGACCAACACGGCGGGCACGCTGCTCTGCAGGATCGTCTGCCAGATGAGCATGTCGGCCACCAGCTTTTGCACCGTTACTTCGCTGTCGGACAGCAGGGTGGAGTTCTTATCCTTGTTCGCCAAATCGTCGCACACCTCGGTGCTCAGTTTCAAGTTGACCCTGCACGCCTTTTGGATGTTCAGATTTTGATTGACCAATATGACCAGGATCGAAGCAATCATGTACGGGAACAGCATCGGTTCGACGGTGATGTTTTTCAAAAACGATTTGTACGCAGGTTCTCTGTTCTTATCGAGGATTTCTCCGTTTTCCGAAGCCTTTTGGCTCTGTTTGACGACCGAATCTTTCCTATTGCGGCCGTTCATGTCGGACATACGTTTCGATTGTCGGTCGTTATAAATAACAATATATTCTGAAACACGCGGTAACAAAAAAGAAAAATTCATTAGTCGATAATACAATATTAGCGAACGGTTTCCCGGTCTAATTAGTTTTCACACTTAAATACATAGCGATAATATAGGTAATTGTATCTTAAAAAAATTTTAATTTTTTTAAAGTTACGTATAAAGTTTACGATTTACATTTTAATTTTGTTCCCGACATTTGTGTTATGTCACGATGATCGATCGTCCGTAATATTGGTATGATTGACTTTTACGATTGACTAATCATGTTTTTAAATAATGTACAGCAAGAATGAGCGACACGACGTCACTTAAGGTCTAAGCCTTAGACTCTAAGGACTAATTTGTATTCATTCACAATATTGATGTATGATTTAATATTATCTACTATTGTTTTCTGTTGAGTCGAATTAACGTTTAAACATTTTAGGTTCCGATTCACTAACATAAAATAATGTTACAACAATAATTTTAGACGAAATGTTAAATGTTTGATAACAAAAACTTAACTAATTAAATTAAGCACGAGTATGTAGCATATGAATTTATCAATATTACCATGAGCCATAAGCTGGCTCATTAAATATTTATCGTGATCCCTGACTGGTCGGATATATGATATTAATTATACATTAGACTCTTAATACTCTTAATACACTTAATACACCGCACTCAAAAATCAAACAATTTAATTGTTAGCCGCGAATTGGTTATCTCCGTTAAAAATAATTTTAAATTATTTAATTATTACGTAAACAATAACGGGTAACGTACGTGCATATAAACGCTTTCATTTTTATTTATAAAATTTATAAAATATATTCTTACAATAAGTGTAGGAGTTGTGTAAGGCGGATTGTTTTCTGTATGCCTTGAGTAATATTAATATTCCATCGAAGACACTTAGGCGTTGACATGTTATCTAATTTTATAAACAAATCTTGGCATCGTTTACGCTTTAAACGCCTTCCGGGGACACCGGTGATTAGAAATTATACAGGCAAAAATTATGCTAGGAAATATTCAAATTTAACGTGCGTGTTATGGAATGTCACATGTGATAAATTTAAAACTTCATATATTTTAACTAAGTTACATTTTAATGTCACTTGACATTTTTCATAAGCAAGTCTAAATATTCTAAAGCTAAACATTTTTTACACATCCACCACAATTATTACTTTACACACTTATATCCAACGCGGTTGTAATAACATAGTTGCAAATAATTATTGTTTATAATTTTCACTTGGAATAAATTACAACCATACCATCACCCGAGCTCTATGGAAATATTATTTTTATCGTGCAAAGTCGGGTTGTTTTTGAATTTACAATGCTAGTTTCTCTGCATACGTACGTTTGTAAAAATTACCATAGGCATTTGATCAATTTAATATGACATACATAATATAAGCTAATTGCATATTTTAACATTTTTAGAAGCATATTTTAATGAGCTCGTGGCCATTAACATTTGACCTCTATATTACATGAGTTATATCAAAACGATGTCATTTAAAATGTATTAATGTCATTAATGAGTAATGACGATTGAAATCGATGTTGGTAGACACGTCGAGTTACTCTCGCTATTGTTATCGATAATATACTCGTAATGTTATTATTGTAATTGAAGATCTAAAACAAACGTTTTACTACGATTGTTAGAAAAAAACAGTTTGTCCTGTGGCGAAGAGTTCGTAATTTTTTCAGACAGGTAAAAAAATATTTTATTTGTTGTTGACATTTTTCAATAGTTTCATCGGTTTCTCATTTAATATCGTGTAGTTAAATTTTCAATTCCTTTTTATGTCTCTTTTTCCATACTAAAGTAGCAAATAATAATTATTTAAGATCACAAAACAGTTTGTTGAGAGGGATTAATTCTAACCGAAATAAAATTAATACGAAAAACAAACGATTCATCTTTTCGATTACATACAAAGTTGTTTCATAATTTATAAAAAAAAAAAAAAAAGGGGGCAGCTCTCTCTTACATTTGTAACAGGAGACAATCGCCTTCTCTCGACCTCCCTTTCAGTTTACGTCTATGATAATTACATTTGACTAAATGAGTTTATAATAAGTAAAATAAATAAAAAAAGAAAAAACAAGTATAATTACATAGGTTTGTGTATGATGTATAGGCATATGTTATAATGAGTAATAAGTAATATTAGCTGTGATAAGTTGTTTTCTGCTACTGAAAAAAAAATAAAAATAACGGGAGAGAAATTATCCCCTAACCCCCTCCCCCGGGCCGTGCCACTGTGTGTGTGTGTGTATGTGTGTGTGTAATAATTGTATTAACATATTCATTTCAGATGTTAACTCGAATGTGATTGACCTATTTCAGTTCAGACTTATCATACACGAGTAAACACTGATAATATTATATGGATTTAGTTGTTGTAAGTATTTTATTAGAACGAGATAAGGTATATTGTGTTACATAATAGAGCAATAGTATTTTTAGGAATTTTTAGTGTTAGACGATAAGAGGGGTACTATAATTTTTAATAATATTACATAACTTTTATCAAACTCATTTTATTATCATTATAATTTTTTTTTTCACGTTTAAGTCGAAAACAATAGCATAAAAAGTATAAAACAATACGAAAAATAAAAAAATAAATAGTCTGGTGGTTAATATGCTCGTATGATAATAACAAAGTATCATTAAATACATAAAAATAATCTATTTACGCGCGTTTTTTACACCTGAAGATGAATTTTTTTTTACGTTACAGGTCGTAACTAATAATAATTATTGTTGCACTGTTTAATATAATTCTTCGGGCAAGACCTATTTCTTTTATTTTTATTATTTATATAAATACATTTAATAACGCTTTGTTATCGACAGTGGTTTTTTTTTTTTTTTATAAAATACATAAAAAACATCGCAATACAACGAAATAGTTTGCGCGTGATAAAATGTATAATCGGCTAAACGGCCCAAACGTGTCTCATAGTGGAAGTATCAATTGCAAACATTTTTCTCAATACTCATTACAACCGGCCAGTTATAGATTATTGTTTTGCATTTTTCGATAGGCTATTTGTTTTTAAAGTATGAACATTTTAGATTTTTGTGTGAAACGATGGAAATGTTTTGTTTTTTTCGTTGAACGTTTTTTTCGAGTGAATAATATTGCTCGAAATATTTGTGCCGTACCGCCGAGGCGATTCAAAATTTAAACGCGTGAAGGAAAATTTCTAGAAAAAATTACAACTTTTATAATATTTTTGATAGAATAAATAATTTTGGATTTTATTATTTGAAAACGCAATGCAAATGTATAGCCATTCTATACTTTGCACTAGATAAAGTCTCGTATAGAGATAAATGCTGGTAAACACTCAATGTTTTAAATTTTTCTATTCTTCTCATATTCAAGTTTGAAAAACCGTACGATTGATTGCCGTTCGAGAACAGTTTTAATTTTCATGTTTAAAATATGATTTTTCGGAATCGATAAGTTATAACAACAAGCAATTATAATATTTATCTATGTTTTATGATTGATAATTATTAGAATTCCAGCATAATATTATTACGTAATACATCTATCTTAGTCATAGTTGCTGATAAGTCGAATTCAAAACACAATGCGATGTTGGCTATAACTACATTGACCTTCGCTCGTTTATCGAATGCGATGGTTTAAATCAAAGTGTACACGGTGACATGCTGTATTTGATGCTAAACCGCGTGTCCCTTGTTTAGTGGCGACTAAAGCGACTTTTTAAATCCTTATCTTCAGACAACTGATTGCGCACGAAAACCCATAAAAACACGTAAACGAGCAAGAAAATTAGCGAGATTAATATTGTTGTTGCTACTGACGTTTAATTTTTTATGATCTTTTATTTCTACAATTATATTATATAATATTCGACCTGAATGAATATTGTCGATGGCGTCATTAGACGATTAATTAAAAAGGTTTATGCGTTACAATATATTATTAGGAAAAAAATCGATATAATTGTGTTTCGTGCTCACGGGTGGGGAGGGGGGAGTTATCGAGGGGGTCACGTCCCCTCCCTTCGGACCATATTTACTTTTTTCTGTATTCTTATTTGCGCCGCGAAAATGTTACAGGTAGTTTAAAACTACAAATCTGTGTTTTCGATATTTTTAATTCTTTTAAAAATTATTCTTTCCTCGTGTTATTTCTAATATTTCATGAAAAGTGTTAAATTGATAACAATTAAATATAAATATATAGGTGCGCGGTAGTAGATTGAATTATTGCGCTCGTATTAGTGTAAATATACAAACGAACGGAAACAATATTTTACTATTATTTAAATTCGAAAGTTATGATAAATCCCTAGTTTTTAGGTATAACCCTCCCTCTCGACCACGACGGGTCTGCGAGGAGTGAAAAATTAATATCCCACTGACCTCCTCCCCCCCTTTTAAAAAAGCTGAGCACGCCACTGCTGTGTTTAATATTATGAATTAATGTTAACACGTATAAAATATAATAATCGTGGTCTATCGTCCATATTATTGAAGATCGCAGTGAAAACACACAACGCTGATAACCCAGTAAACACATAAGTGTTTTCATTTTCCGACTTTAATTATTTACGAGCGTTGAACTTTATCCCATCAAACCATCGCCATACATCATAGGAATTACCATAATTTCGTCACGGGGCAGACGGAATGCAATCGCATGACTGTAAACCATATATGATATATTATGTCGTTTAATCTTAATTTTATTATATTCACTATCATTATTATAAATTGTATTAATATCATACTAATACTAATATTGTACTAAATTTTACTATAAGCAGCTAATGAACAATAACAACTTTGGTCTTCTAAATCCGGCCAGTGGCCAAGCAAAAAACGAATAACCGTTTATACCTTGTATAGTAACGTTATTTAAACAGTCTTTAAATAGTCAGATCGAGAAAGAAAAAAACCTTTCTAAACAGCGTCACACAGACATTTTTAAGGGCTTCGAAATATGTTTGTACGTATAGGTACATGGTTCACGCGTAAACATAGGTACAGTTTTATCTAACGGTAATTAAAGTTAAGTAATCAAAGCAATTGTGTATCGTTTTATAGTTAGAAAACCATAATATATTGTATAGTCGTGTTTGTACCAACACAAAGGTATTTGTCCAAAGTCCCCCAACTATTAATAAGTGCTTTAGCACCGCCAATGAATAAAATGAAATAACCAGAGAAATTAATGTCGCATGCCGAATAACAGATTGTTTACTGCTCGAGTAATGAGTAAATCAATTGATTTCGATCATAACAATCATTAAGGTATACGTGAAAAATAAAAAAACGCGTATTGTAAGGTTGACATATTTTGATTTTAATTGTAAGAATATTATAAATATTGGGACGTATGTTTGTGAAAAGATCGCATTGAAGCGTGTGTTGAAAATATTTTGTAATCCCTGAAATCAGGTCAACATATTAAACCGAGCGCCGGGTAATAATCATAATTAAAAATTACGTCGATCGCGACGTCAATAATAATGTGATATCAATTCAATGTTTCATTGATGACAACGGCCGCGACACTTTTTACGACAATTCGCAGAAAACACGAACGTAAAACGATCTGATCTAGATGTAGCCGATTATCCGGTTTTGAAATTTTTCAAGTCGCTATTCTATAGGTAATTTTCACCCACCAAGTTGAAATCCGACCGGTTTGGCCTCGTAAGTACTACAGTGTGTGGGTCTCGCATTGCATTCGAGCATTTGGTTATTCAAAACGATTTCCGCAACCGGAATGAGTGTGATGTCACAATATAATGCTGAAGTTTTGTTGTTGTGAATATACGAAATGTGCAGTACGTGACGAATAGACGTACGTAGGAGTTACAAACAAACAGCCACCGTTGGCCGATTATCAGTCCGATCCTGCCCCCTCCTCTTCGAGCCCTATCCGAGTGATTACGCGCGGCGGCGGCGTTTCGAAAAAAAAAAAGAAATTTCCTTCCATAACACATATTTAATAGCTCCGGGAGTATGACGAGAATGCTCTGGTAAACAGAGGCTTCGTCTATAAAAGTCGATTGAAAAAAAAAAAAAGAAAAAAAAAACGCCGCGATTATATATTATATAAGGCTGCGGTCGACGCATGATCGCGGAACCGGCGGATACTCGTTCGTAGTTCGAAGAATTGTTTCGCTCCGGAGCGGAGTATGGTCGTTAAACATCGACACTACGGTCTGACCTTTATAACCCACGTCCAGTTACATTGGTTACTGTATAATTTGAACATCGGCAGCAGCGGTTCTCAAACTTTTTCGATTCACGCCCATCGCCCGATCTTTCCCCGTAAACCCGACGGCCACGAGTCCGACGAGAACGTCCGAAGTGGTCGCCGATTATTTCGAACGATCCAAATCCAAACTATCCATTCTTCCACTCGAGACGAGGGGTCGGAATCTAATTCAAACGAGAGTTTTCCAACCGTTCAATGGCCTAGAAAGCAGATTGTAATCAATCCGTTCTCGGACTTTGATAATAATATTGTTGTTAAAGAATATACTGTTTCGTCGGTACAATATCTTTGGCGTGTCACGTTTGCCTTTCTCCTACACCTCGGCCCGGCAAACTCCAAAAACGCCCCGCAGAATTAGAACCATTTTCGCCGACAACTCCGTTACAATATTATAATACGGTTTTATTACCTTTTTACATACAATACGAGCTCGCCGTTTGGAATCGGAGCCGGCGCAAAATCGTTCGATAATGATCTGATCGTGCGATTGCGAGTTGTGTGAAAATTCCTCAGCGACCACGGAAGCGGCGGCGTAAAAGTCGAATGCTGATGGCCGGCCGAACGGACGGGTATCGAGCGAATAACGAAATACTACGAGCACGGACCGCGCGACGTAATTGTATAATTAATATATTATTATTATCGTCGGTGTTTGTATTGCGCGTTTCGTCGGCGCTCGCGGTGAGATTTGATAATTTGTCGATCGAAAACGGTCGAGCCGTCGCGACGATACGGTGTTCACTGATCGCGGCGTTTTTTTTTCTTCTTTCTTTTCTTTATCTCTATTTCTCTCTCTCTCCGCGACGACTCACGTGTGGGAACCGTCTGCAACTGGTTAGCCGTCAGTCGGACGCGTCTCCGTCGTTTACACGTACATCCGAACGGCCTTATATACGCACGTGGAATCGTCGCCTCGGCTTAGGGTCCGTTTATTGCACGAGGTCCGTCCCGTAAAAGTTCGGCATTTTAAGCACTGGCGCTAAAATTTGGGAGGGGGAGACTCGAATAAATTCTCGGCCCTGTAAACGTATCAAACGTATGGTTTGTTTTTTAGATTTAAATATTTTTTTTCTCGTTTATAATTCGTTCGCGTGTAAATAAAAAATAATTCTGTACTAGATCGCGTGCGATCGGAAAATGTGGAAAAAGATAAGCGGGCCACGTGATATTTCACCAGTAGACGAGTAGACAGTAGACGTTATTATTATTATAATACGCCGACCGGCCGTGTATGTGATTTGCTCGGTTTGCGTATTGAACAGCGCCGTCACACGACTTTTTGCGATATTTATATCTAATTTTTTTATTTTTTTGTTCTCTTTATCCGGAGAAAGACTCCTCTTACAAAAAAATTGCAAGTAAAATGTTTTTTTTTTTTTTCAACAAAAAAGATGAAATACGAGATTACGAATCACGTAATTTTCGTGTAGTTTAGAGTTTTTCAAAATCGATTATGGGGTTTACGGTATGTCAATTCGAAAACTAATGAATTACACTAAATCTGTGAGTATATAAATGTTTTACATCTGTTTTGATTTGTAAACGATACTAAAATGGTTATTTTCCATTCATTCGTTCACAAGTTCGTCAGAAAGTAAATTCACATTCGTTCAAATAGTTGCTCGTGCATTCGGGTCTGTTGTGAACCTTAGAACTTCTCAGGTAATTTTTTAAATTTAAATTTCGAAAATTATCTCCCTTTTCTCGCGGAAGTGGCCGGCGTAATTAGGAACATTTTTATGACAATAGAAATATCCGGGGAGTTACCGGGAAGTCGTTATTGATTATAATGCTTGAGAAACTATTTCACTACTATCGTCTGTAAAAGTAAATATTACCAACTCGGTAATACATGTTAAATGTATCAATATCTCATAATCATTATGTATTATTTATTATTTAATTAGAACACATATCGGACATAAACTATCTCGGGAAAATTAAATATTTACATTATAACCATAGTGTTTGCGCCATGTACGATTTTATCTTTATCAATTAATACAGTTCGAAATCAATTTATTTCTAGGTACGTATATGAGAAAGCCTGCCAAGAACGTGTCGTGGCGCGCACGTTTGATTTAGGGTTCCATTACTCACCATTCTCACAGATCTATGTTCTCTTCGACTTTTTATAGTACGTCTAAGAAGCTGTTTTATGTTTACGGAGAATATAATATCATATATAATCTCTTTAAAATTGTACGTATTTATATTTTGTATGACGTAAGACTATGGACTACATTACATGATGATATTTTATTGCAGGCAATAATGTCTAATCTTTATTTCTTTTCCAATTCTCAGATCTTCATGATTGAAAATACATTTTTTTTCTTCTTCATTTCGCCACTACAACATAATTTGCTATTTTTAGTGTTCCTGAAAGTTGCGATTGAACTCTAAATGCAATAGAAAAAATAAAAACAAGTCAAAGACTCGAACGAGATACGAGTGATGGGTGGTTAGATATTGATTGATATCGTTGAATCGTTTTTATAAATTTGAAAAATCGCTTTGGACAAAAACGGTTTCGAGTAAAAACGGAGGGGTGGACCCATATTTCTATCTCGTACGATAGATAGCACACAAATGATATATTTGTGATTTTTTTCGAATGATATTTCAACAAAATGAAATAAAATTATGAAAAATCGTCGTTTTTTTTTTTTGTGTTTAACGAGCGATTTTTCTATCGGTGACCGTGAAACGCGATGGTCCGGCGACGAGTGATGTGTACAGTTATTTTAATTGATGGCGGCGGCGATACTATAAATTACTAGAACATACGGATCATGTCCATTATTATATACGTTCATTACGAGTCCATAATGATGATTATGAGATTATGGAGTCAATATATTCCCTTGTAGGTATAAAATATATTATATGCATTAATAACATTGCAATATTTCTTCGAGACACTTAACACGATATTAAGCAAGGAGGTTATTAACAGAATATTTTCTGGACAAAGTGCGAGGCCATTATTTTTTATGACCATTTTCATCTAGTTTTCTATGAAAATACTTTGAATAATGTACATTTTGCACAAATAGTGTCTTACAACATCCCGTTAGAGCGAAACGCGGATATTCAATGGTACTTATTACATAAAATTGAGCATATTTCGATTTCTTCGAAGAAACGTTTTTCTCGAATCAAACGTTAAACTGCGAGCGCCGTTTTTATGTATACGAAATCTAAGTGTTTATCAATTTTTCCACATGTCCACATGTCCACACACGATTGAAAAGTCGGAAAAATGAATTATATTCTTTTTTACGACTTCGATCTTTCTTCTGTGAACAAATTAATTTTTTTATCACACGATTAATAGAAAGTAATGAGTATATATTTCTACGCGAGTTCATGTTTAATTATTTTTAACTGCTTTATGAAACACCGACATGAGTCAATATACAACCGAAATTCGCTGTTACCTAAATCCAATCATTCATATTTTTATCGAATTCAATAGCGTTTATGGAATTTAATAGAAAACTGGAAACACTGAGAGTTAATCAATTATCGTATAGTTCGTAATTATTCATTATTTTATCGGTTTCTATTGGAATATAAAAAAAAAAGCACTGTTCATATTGTTTCTGTAATGATTAGATTTGGTTAGCTTTATCTATTAATTATTTAACAGCTCTGCCCGACAAGTAGACAAGTAGTGATCAACGTATTATTGTATATTGTGCCTCGATTAATTATTATTGATAGAATTTTATTTAATAAGGCAATAGTGTTTATTGGCTTTCGTTGGATTGTTACTAAACTTAGAAACATGAATAATTTTCGGCTTAAAAATAACCAAGTTCTAACTAACTTGTAAAAAATGTCGAAACTCTTTCGTTGAAAAAAAAAAATAATAAACAATGCAAATGAAGATTATCATGTGTTTCTAAAATGTTTACATTGAAGTAAGATTAGACTCTTATGAAGAATTTGTTATTAAATTTTCAAGATTAATCGATCTGACAAAAATCGCGTGATCAACATTTTACCAAATAAAAACGAAGAAAACCCATTACTTTTTATGTTAGTAAAAACAATAATAATTTTTTCGTCATTTTTCCGCGATTATCTTTGGAGAATTTTAAAAATTACCAACATCATAGAATGCGCCGAGTAGACACGATTTGTGGCCCGAAGTCCTCCCTGAAGTTAAAAATCGGACTATTTCTTCGAATCAAAATCACGTGCACAAGCACACGAAAAATAGAGAAAATAAAACGCATAATATAATGATAAAATTCAATAGATTGCTCGTTTCATTTGAAAAATGTTTTACGTGCATTTTGTTAAAATCGTATTCAAGCAACCACTGATAAATCACGTCTATAATTTACGAAAATAAGATGAAAAAAGAAAAAAAACGTGCGTCGAAATTGTGATCGGCAAGAGGCAGTAGCGGCTATCCAGTATCTAAAAAGGTACTCGAGCACCTCTTTGCGCAAAGTCCTCCCTGAAGTTAAAAATCGAACTATTTCTTCGAATAAAAATCACGTGCACAAGCACACGAAAAATAGAGAAAATAAAACGCATAATATAATGATAAAATTCAATAGATTGCTCGTTTTATTTGAAAAATGTTTTACGTGCATTTTGTTAAAATCGTATTCAAGCAACCACTGATAAATCACGTCTATAATTTACGGAAATAAGATGAAAAAAGAAAAAAAACGTGCGTCGAAATTGTGATCCGCAGGAGGCAGTAGCGGCTATCCAGTATCTAAAAAGGTACTCGAGTACCCTTTTCATAAATGGGGTAGGTCCACACCATCGGGTTGTGGCCGTGAACCCCAGTACTAATGCAACTAATGCGACCCGCGGGATTAGACAAATTATAAAATTTCGTGTTATATATTACGTAATATAGATCAGTGGTTCTCAACCGGTGTGCCGCGGGAAATGTTAAAAAATGTTTAAACTTTAATTTACGTGTACGTTGACGCCGTCCACGGCGATTTTTCGTAAATAAATTGAAAATATCAATTGACCAATTGTGTGGCTAATTGTGCAGATAAGACGATACCAGATACGTGTATAGGCGCGTGGCGATAACTAATGCCTTCGGCGAAGTTGCCGAAGTTGTTGCGGTTGTCGAGTGCGTGAGTGTGCCGTGAAAACTTGTGATGTATAATAGTGTGCCGTGAACTAAAAAAGGTTGAGAACCACTGCTATAGATATACCGAACAGCGAATATTATATTATATACTCGAATAATGAATATTATTCGGGCGACGGAGGAAATACACTGCGATATTTCGAACAGCAAAGCATTTAATACGTTCTACGATACGGTATTGCGTTCGACCGTTTTCGGGAAAAATTAAAAACGCGCCGTGCTGATATTCAATATCAATTTATTTACAAAAAAACAAAAAAACACATACCTCGTTCGGTATGTTATCTGCCGAAAATATGCAATTATTCGTAGGTGCTTACCTACCAACAATCTACGTGGTATCTAATTTCACAAAGAGGTCAATAATAATTAATTGAACGATTAAAGTTTTAGTTTGTGTGTGGTTATATTTTAAGAAACGAATTCGGGATGTCAAAATAAAGGCAAGGGGGTAGGTTATTACCCCCCCTTTTTTTTTTTTCAAGCGAGCACCCGTTGTATTTTCAGTCGCCCCACAGGTAGTAGGGATTCTAGGGAGCTTTGTGGTGGTCTAACGCGCGTTTCGTAAAAGTGTTTTGAAATTTTTACGACTGCGTCACTGGATTTTTGAGTATTGAAAATAATTTTCAAAAAGATACCTCCCGAGTTTAGATAAACATAATATTGTATTGTGTGTTGCACTCGCTGTGACTTTTAATAATTATTCATGCGTTATCCGCAATAATAAATGTGCGTGACACGCAGCACAGCGCGTAGAGTTTAATGCAATAAGTTGTTTTGTAAATTACAGTCGCACTATTTTTGGCTGTGTTCGATGACCTTTGTATATCAATTATATTTCATGGCCAGCATATGGGTTTGAAACAATCGAAATTACAGCACAATTTTTATTTGACATATTTCGGCTATAATAATAATAATATGTGTTAATAATTGTTATTTTAAATAATGGTCTCGATTAAACCACGAGACAGACGATATTTTCATTTTAATCTGTACCTAATCATAAATTTCCAAATCGAGCTCATTGCACAACACTGTTAATTAAATAACGAAATTAATCAATTATAATAGTAATAAATGGTAATTAATGAATAATGATGTACAGGACAATATTATATCCTTATAAAGAAGAGCCATTTATAGCTATAGTTTATAATCTGTGTTCGGTGACACACGTTTATGAAGATAATGCATTCGATGTTGACTTAGTTTTAATTTGAGATTTTAACATTGCAAAGAATTCATATTGAATTATTATTCACTTTCGAAAAGTTTACAAATTTTTAATAATTATTTTTCATGGAGCATTTATTTTATTTTTTTTCCGTTTGTTTAAGAGTTTTATCACTTGCGTTCACACAGGAAAAAGTTCAAAACAAATAAAATACGATAATTCGATTGACACGATGTATTCGAAATATATTATGTATATTTCATATCATATTGAAGTTGTCGTTCCATGTACGAAATTTCGTGTTTTAAATTCTGAGTGAAACGATTTTATCACGATGTGTGGTTTTTTATGGTGCGCGCGTGTAGACCGTGTACATGATTAGTGCTCGGAGAAATAGTCCGATTTTCAACTTAAGTATTGGTTTCTGGTAGCAAATCGTAATGTCAAGTCATTTTTCGAATTTCCCAACAGTTTATTTACCGACGAAAAACGACAAAATATACTGCACACAGGTTTTCGACAAAATCGAATTTTTATTTTCATCGTTACTCACAAAGTGTTGATCACGGGGACTTGAAATTTCCACCAAATATTTATATGGCTATTTTCTAGATCCGTTGCTGTGAGTTTCAAATGAATTTGGTTTTTTTTCTCCTGCTATTTATGGACATTTGAAATGTTTGAGTTTTATTTTTTCTCAAAGTGTATAAAACACTATTCCCCGAGCCAAATCGCATCGAAATTTAATACAAAGTTAGCCCCCTCCCTCAGAGTTTAATTTTTTTTTAGAATTTAAAATTTCGATAAAATACAAGAAAATCACAAATTTTTCGTTGTTAAAAATTCATAATATTTTCATTTTGGATACAACTATCTATGATAATTTGAAAAATATAATATTCATCAACAACTAGTTTTCTTGGCAAGAATTTTAATCATAGATAATAGTTGCAAATGGACAGTAAATTATTTATTTATTTGTTTATTTATTTAATTTACTGTTCGTTTGCAACTATTTATTTATTTATTTGTAAATAAAATAAATAAATAATTTACTGTTCGTTTGCAACTATTATCTATGATTAAAATTCCTGCCAAGAAAACTAGTTGTTGATGAATATTATATTTTTCAAATTATCATAGATAGTTGTAATTACATAAAGGTATTTTACTTTATTTCCATTTTATTTTAAATTATTCAACGTCTTGACCATGAGGTGAATTGTCTCTTTTCTTACACATTATTCAACGAGATGAAATATTTCGTGACAGAATAATTTTAGTCGTTTACAACTGTTTATCACAATTTAATTTATAAGCTACAAATGTCGGATAACCAATAACAATAAAAATAGTGCTCATATTGGACATATTTTCGGTAAAGAGATAGAAAAAATAAAATACTTATTATTCACATAGTCGCACACTTTTTTATGGCCATAAGACTTAACTATAGTGTATAAGACATGATTATTAAGTAGACTACTCAATACGTCTGTACGCTATTTATAAAATACTAATTGGATAACACAGTGATTTTATTTGAATAACACTGACTCGTGTAACTCACGTCCGTAACTCGTGTTATATATTTGTTGTGTGACGTTCGTAATCGAATATGGGCCCTTTTAATACGGTAAATATTGGGGACCCCATTGCCGTAGTGACCATACTCCGCCGACTCTCTCGAGTCGCTCCACCGTTGTTTTCCTTAAAACACAAAAATAAAAAAATTAATATGCGCGTGAAAAGTATTTCGAATAATTCGATCAAAAGCGTTCGAGTCGCGTTCGAGTCGCGTTTTCAAAATCACCATGCGAACGGCAACAATAATAGCGTGGTAATATTATTTTAGTCACCTTCAATCGGGTAAGCCAAGTCGAGTAAATGTGTTTTGATTATATACAGTGTTGTGCGCAAAGGCGCGAGTGGCGTTTCTACGGCGATTATTGGCGGTGGAAATTCGGAAAACATTCGCCTGGCGAGCGTTATGCAACGATCCGGTTTGCGTCGTGCCACACCGACGTACTGCGGCGCGTACGGTCCGAAGTGGTAAAATAACGTTAAACCAGAATATCACGTCTGTTGTTGTACGCGGCGCGCGGAGAGAGCACTCGGCCTGTAGGACAGTTGGAAATAATGGGTCGACGATCGACGAGCCGAGCCGATGAAAACCGTGTGGATTTTACCATTTGTATTGGTGTAATCTTATCGTCTGGCTGATAGGTCATTGCCGCGGCCGTTACGGATCGGTTTCGTCAAGCCGATCGCGATTTCAATAAGCTAACAGAACGTGCCGGCTGGTCCAGACGAGGCGGTGGTGTCGATCGCGTGGAAATTATACGCGTTTTCCGATAAACCCCGCGGAGCACATTATCGGACACGACCGGCCATCGATCACGTTTGACGGTTAGTAAAAACACGATGATTTTCATTAATAATCACCGTGACGTTTATAATTTTTTTTTTAATGTCGAACGATGCGCGCGGCGGCGACACACGGTATGTTTTGTACTCGCTACAGAAAGAGAGAGAGAGAGATAGAGATAGTGCGTATTTCTCGCTCTCTCTCACTCTCTAACTTTTTTTCGGCGGGTTCTACACGAAAAAATTACGATAACGCGTGATAAAATCGACATGCGGCGGCCACACTCCTAGGATCGAGGAGATAGTTTTCAGCCCGGGCCCAAACTATTTTAGAGACCCGCGAATACTAATAAAAACGTCGGTAGTCCGTGAATGGAAATAACTCGGAAAAAATTATATTCAGATACTTTTTTCCTCGAGGTGCCTACGAAAAAAATCTTTTTTCTACGAATAACCAAACTCTGGTGACATTTGCGATTTTTTTTTTTATTCTCATTACCTCTCACTTGGACGATGTTTTCACGGGTGAATGTGTGTTTCAATGACATAGAAATCTCAATTAGTGACAAATTTTTATACTACATTTTCCGTAGTTCTAGGTAATTAACAGCCAAAACGTGATTTTATTATTTATAAATGTTGTTATTGTTATTATCTTTTTCGTTTGTAATCTTTATCCGCTGTCACGGTTTTTTCATTCGTACATGAATTTCAAATTGTCTTTAATACTAAATTAATAATATTATTATTGATGTAAATTATAATCGTTTTTTTTTTTAGGGTATTTTTAGGATTTGAATTAAATTGTTGAGGGCATTTTTGTAGGTCCTTTAGGGGCGTCAAAGTAAAGTTTAGCACATCAAAACTCAGGAGCTACCATTTGATTGATGTTCTCGTGATGCTCAGACGATGTCGATTATCCCATTTCGATTGTACGCCATGTGTATTTTCTTCGTACAATGTAACGACGCAAATAAAAACATTTTTGACCATAATTTATCGTCTTGAACAGTTTTATAGCTTTATCTATAATAGTTAGTAATAATAATTATATAATTATTAGTTAACTCATATAATATATATCTATATTCAATATTGCAATATTATAAAAAAATGTAATAATTACCTAGAGCCTATTATTTGATATTCGTAATGAGTTCGGGTCGATGGCGTCTTCTCGTCACCTCGTCACCCCTTAATCTAGTCCCGACAAAGGCCGCTGTTTTTTAAATGTTTTTTTTTTTTTTTTTATGATTTCTTCGCAAAACCTTTCGCGTTGTTGCTAATGTAGAGTAATATGGAATAATCCAAATAATTTTCAATTCCTTTAGTTAATGTCGAACAGACGCACTTGGCGATTATAAATTTGACGAAAAATATAACTACCGCGGCGTAGTGTCACAACGACGTGTAACGTCAAACGCGCGCAGCGAAATACATTTTTTACGATAATTTAATAAAAATTCCCGTGGAAAAACATAATATGTAATATTCTTCTTATGATTTTTATTAAAACGTTGCGTCTTCGTACGGATCTGGGTGGAAATTCCATTGGTAATTACGATGGTTTTATACGACGTCGATCATAGCGGTCTAACTAATCACCGGTCACTAATCAATCACGTAAACTAATAAATGGCATTCGAGTCGAAAGCGAATTTATAGAAAAAAATTTAAAGTGCCACCGTAAACGGTTGTTGTTATTCTCTTCTCGCCGTCAGTCACACGTCTTGTTCACGCTTCGATGAGTATTTATTATTATTGCCATAGTTTTTATCGCGATCAGCTGTACACCTGTGCCACAAGTCTGAAATAAATCGTAAATCTGTCGAGCCTGTGTTAC